>JAOEHJ010000028.1:53240730-53257039 GCA_025447855.1 Potamarius usumacintae
GAGGAAACCCACGCGGACACGGGGAGAACATGCAAACTCTGCACAGAAAGGCCCTCGCTGGCCACGGGGCTCGAACCTGGACCTTCTTGCTGTGAGGCGACAGCGCTAACCACTACACCACCATGCCGCCCAAATTGTATATTATTATTATTATTATTATTATTTAGTACCACATCTGGCCACTTTGAATATCTGGCCATGCCATATGGACTATCTTGTGCTCCCAGTGTGTTCCAGTGCCTGATCAATGACATGCTCAGGGACATGCTGGGATGCTGTTATCACCTATATAGACAACATTCTGATTTACTCCCTGGATGAAACCAGTCACCATGAACAAGTCAAGTCAGTACTCACTAGACTCCTAGAAAACCAATTGTACATAAAAGCTGTAAAGTGCAAGTTCCACATCTCCAAGGTCTAGTTCCTGGGGTACATAATTAGTGCTGAAATAGTTATTAGGTCTCTGCCATCACCTCCTAGCCCACACCCACATTTGTCAAGGAACTCCAACATTTCGTAGGGTTTGCCAACTTCTACTGATGATTCATCAATAGATTCAGAACCATCACTGCACCACTCACCACACTACTCAAGAAGGGCCCTAAATGCCTACAATGGAACCAAGCAGCAAAGGAAGCTTTCACTCCATTCAAGTCAGCCTTCACCACAGCACCAATCCTGAAACACTCAGACCCCATGAAAACTTGAAACCGAGAGTCAAAGGAGTCTTGTCCCAGCATTTCAGGGAGAAACCCAAGCTGCACCCAGTGGCATTCTTCTCGAGAAAACTTACACTAACTGAACAGAACTACAACATTGGGAACAGAGAATTGTTGGTAATTAAGTTGGCCCTGGAAGAATAGAGACATTGGCTTGAGGGGGTCGCACATCCATTTGTCATCTTCACTGAACACAAGAACCTTGAATATCTCAAGTAAACTAAGCATCTAAACCCATGACAGGCATGTTGGGCACTTTTTTTTTTTATACCAGATTCCAATTCACCATCGCATAGTGTCCTGGTTCCCAAAATACTAAAGCTGATGCTCTGTCCTGAATTCATTCCTCCATGACAATCAACCCAGATTCCACACTCATCCTACCACCCAAGCGCTTTGTGAATGCTCTTTCCTGGGACATTGACAAGGAATTGGACTAGAACCAACCATGCGACCCACCTGAAACCTGTCCTCTGGGTCTCACATTCATTCTACCACAGTACAGAGGTCATCTGATCACATGGGCACATTTGTCTCCTGCCACAGGACACCCAAATAGCCAACGCACATATCAACTTTTCAGGATGAAGTATTGGTGGGAGAACATAAGATCCTACATCAACCAGTTCATATCTTCCTTTTCTGCCTGTGACACAAGCCAAGGTGCCCCAAGCTCCACCCACTGGTAAACTCATGCCATTACCCACACTTCAGAGACCATGGTCACACCTGGCTATCGACTTCATCACAGATATAACCAAATCACAAGGTAACACAGTAATCATGGTAGTTATCAATCAGTTTTCCAAAACACTAAAACTCATTCCCTTGCCTGGCCTACCCACAGCCCTTGAAACAGCAGAGCTTATATTCAACCATGTCTTCAGGCACTACAGGATCCCTGAGGACATAGTGAGTGAATGGGGACCACAATTCTCATCTAGGTTATGGGCTAGATTCATGGCCAAACTTGGAGTATCTGTAAGTCTGAGTTCTGGGCACCATCCACAGTCTAATGGCCAAGTAGAAAGCACCAACCAGGAGATTGGATGCTTCCTGAGGGTGTTCTGCTTAGAGAACACCAAGGACTGGTCCCAGTTTTGTCCATGAGTAGAGTATGCTCAGAACTCACTCAAATGCTCAGCCACACAACTCATGCCCTTTCAGTGCATTCTGGGATACCAACCCCCATTGTTCCCATGGGATGACTCACCCACACACATCCTAGCAGTCAATGCCTGGTTTGAGAGAAGCAAACAGGTAGGGGAGAGTATTCACCAATGACTCGAGCAAGTGGCCCATAGATATAAGCTGTATGCCGACAAGCACAGAGGAGAGACACCTATGTACATACTAGGGGGCAGAGTATGGGTGTCCACCAAAGACATATATGATCCCAGTGCATGCAGGAAGCTCAGTGCTAGGTACATCGGTCCCTTCAAAGTCCTTCACCAGATCAATGAGGTTTCCTACAGATTGGAACTACCACAACACTGCCACCTGTCACCTACATTCCATGTATCATGTCTTAAACTTGCTATTCCTGGACCTCTAGCTGATAATACACCAGCCACAGAACATCCATCGCCTTTGGAACTGGAAGGATGACCAGTGTACCAAGTAGATAAAATACTCAACTTTTGTTGCAGGCAAGGAAACCTAGAATATCTGGTGGATTGGGAGGGGTACAGTCCGGAGGAGCACAGTCAGGTACCAGGGTCATTCTAAACCCACTTTTGATGCAGGAATTTCATGCTCAGCATCCAGAAAAGCCAGCACCCAGAAAGCATGGACATACTAGGAATGAAAGTGCTCCCAGTGTGAGCACCTCGGGGGGGGATTCTGTCACTGATAATGCGAGTTTGTGGCAGCCTTCAAACATGGCTGCCATGGACTACAACTCCCAAGCACCACAGTGCCCTCCCTCTATTGAGTTCTGATTGAGGACACACCTGTTCCATATCCCCAGTAATCAGCACACCCTATTTAAGGATTGCAGTCACATACATATGACGTGAAGTATCGTTATGTGTCCCTGTACCTGATCATACCAAGCCATTTGTTATTCTGCCTGACTTTAGTGATCTTGACCCTATTTATGCTTACTTTCAGACTCTAAGACTGTTGTTTACCTCTGACACTATTTGCACATCGACTGACCTTTTGGCACTAACCTGACTCTGAACTTCGCCTTACGTTTTTGGTTACCAGTTTGTGACACACCCATTCTCCCCTGCAATTGCATCTGTAAGTGCCTGCACATGCTGACACTGGCTTTTTTATTTCATTTTGCTTACTGTATTTAGCACTGTTAACAAAGAACATTATCACAACACAGCTTTACACAAATCCTTATATGAAGGAAGGAAGGAATCCTATAGTAATTTAAGAGGATGTCAATTGTAAGCAGACTGAAAACAGGGACTCTGCCATGACTACCAATGCCAGCATCAATAAAAGGGAGAGCCAGAACACAGGCATGGGTGCACCCTGGGACATAAAGCAGTCTGTCAGCCCTCCTCAAACCTGAGTGAAAATATGAAAGTGTAGGGGGTATCCAAATATCCTAATTTACCAAAACTCTCTGTGCCCATCAGCTCTCCAGGTCTGCTCTTTTATATAGGACAAAAGCTATTAATAAAAGCCTTCACTAAACAAATGTGTTTTCAGCCTAGACTTAAATATTAAGGCTGTAACTGGGTCCCAAACACTGTTCCATAACTGTATGGCAGAGAAAGAAAAAGCACTGCCCCATAGTTTTCATTCTTCTAGGTACTAATAAAGAGCCAGCACCTTTTGCTTGAAGCAGGCATGGTGTATTTTAAAAGACCAAAAGTTTGCTCAGGTTCACTTAGCAGAAGACCATTCAGTGCTTTATAGGTCATTAGTAGTGTTTTTATAATGACTTTTGTCAACCTCAGTGTCCAAGGCAGTCTGGCAGCCCTCAGTTCAGTTACTAACCCAAGGTTTCATTTTTGTTCTTGTATAAATCCAGAGTTAATATCAGATGCAGATCTATATTTTAGATACATTCATATTTCCAACATATGGATCTCTTCACAACCCAGTAATATAAAAGGAAATTTAAGCATTAGGTCTAGATCTTGTAAATAAGTTATTAAAAGTAATATATCCTCACTGTGCAGAAAGCTTTGCCTAGCTGATCTTTCACAGGCTGTATACATGGAAATGCAAAAGACTGCTCTTTATTGGACTTCATTTTAGAATGCACACGCTTTCTTTTCTTTGGTGTCCTTGTAATTGGTCCATCATAATCTGACATAATTAAACAAATGACCAATCATGCGCACAAGATATAAATTATGTATGGTAGAGATCAATAATTATAAAGATTAACTTCACATTACATATGTACATGCATGCAATGACCGCAACTGTCAAATGTCTTTCAGCTTGTAAGCTTGCAGGCCCTGTCAAAGCAATTGGAAAATCTCGGCATGTGAAATGCCCAAAAGCAGTTTTGGAAGTGGTCAAGTTGTCAGACTATTGTGAATGAAAAGACTAGATTTCCTTAGTCACTTTTCAGCATGATTGGCAGAGGTGCCCAATCAATTAACCCCATACATACATGTACAAGACATACATGTTTAATAAGCTGTTAATCAGTCCAAAAACACTGATCAAGAAGTTTAATCTTTGGTAAATCCTGACAGATCATTGACATTACTCTTTTTAGATTTTTCTGATCTGGGTTTTTTCATCTTTTGGTGGGTCAGCTGATTTGGATATAATTTTCCGATTGCTTTGACAGGGTCCATGAGTTTACAAGTGAAAAGACATGACAGCTGCTGTCATTGCATGCATGTACATATGTAAGTTAATCTTAGAATTATTGATTTCTACTGTACGTAATTTATATCTCGCACGCATGATTGGCCATTTGTGTAACCATGTCAGATTATGATGGACCAATTACAAGTACATCAAAGAAAGGAATGTGTGTGCATTCTAAAACAAATTTCTATAAAGAGTGGTGTTTTAGATTTCATGTCGATTTTTCCATGTATACAGCCTGTGAAAGATCAGCCAGGCAAAGCTTTCTCCACAATGAGTATACTGTATATTACTTTTAATAACTTATTTACAAGATCTAGACCTAATACTTAAATTCCCTTTATATTACTGGTTTGAAAAGAGATCCATATGTTGGAAATACCCCAGTGTTTTAACATATCTAAATTCTAGACCTGCATCTGATAGACTCTAGTGTAGACCTATAATAGCCTAATGTCTCTAATGATCTAAGACTAATGTGTGATTCATCAAATTTCAAGGTCGTTGCCCTGTCAAAATAAACACTGCTCTGTGCTGTCAGGTACTAAACATGTGCTGTTATTAACTGTCAGCAGACACATGATCCACTTGCAAGTTTTGATACCAATATAAATGTTATTAAGAAAAAATAAGCTGAAATGCTTGGAAATTGCATAATTCAATGCCATTAAAAAAAAAAATGGGGAGACCCCCCATGGGAGGGGCATAACCCCTTCCGCACTCTCCCACCTTGGTGGCTTTGCTCCTGTTGATTGGTCACTGTTCAGCCTCAGCCTCCAGGATCACTTCAGAAATGGACCAGCATTTGGAAGTTGGAAGGTTGAGACTTATGCATTTCATTAAAACAATGCTTTATTCCTACAGAAATGTCATGAAATTAAAAGCAATTTTCTCATGTATACCTGCATGCCTTTGGTATGTCATGGAGTAAAGCAAAACAAAAGGTGTGAAAAAAGATAAATTATTGTTTATTCTACAAAGATATTCTAATCATGCCCTGGATAGGTTTGTTGACACCCCTAGAATAGATTATAAATAATTGGATTATCGTGACATTTCAAACAGACTGTTTTCTTTAATTAGTGTCACATGTGATTTCAATCTTGTAATCAGTCATTCAGTCTATTTAAATGGAGAAAGTAGTCACTTTGCTGCTAGGTATTGTGTGCTCCACATTGAACATGGAGAAGAGAAAGCAAAGAAGAGAGGTGTTTGAGGAGATCAGAAAGAAAATTATAGACAAGCATGTTAAAGGCAAAGCCTATAAGACCATCTCCAAGCAGCTTGATGTTTCTGTGACTACAGTTGCAAATATTATTATGAAGTTTAAGGTCCATGGGACTGTAGCTAACCAAAATGGATGCGGCCGCAAGAAGAAAATTGAGCAGAGACTTAAGAGAGGGATAGTGTGACTTGTAGACAGAGAGCCAAGGACAACTTCCAAAGAGATAAAAGCTGAACTCCAAGGTCAAGGTACATCAGTGTCTGATTGCACCATCCATTGCTTTTTGAGAGACAGCGAGCTCAATGGAAGAAGACCCAGGAGGACTCCATTGTTGAAAGAAAAAAAAAAACATAATAAAGCCAAACTGGAATTTACTAAAATGCATATTGTCAAGCCACAATGCTTCTGGGAGCAAGTCCTTTAGACAGATGAGGCAAAACTCAAGCTTATTGGCAAGTCACATCAGTTGTTTGTCCACAGATGAAAAAAAATGAAGCTTTCAAAGAAAATAACACCATACCTACTGTGAAACATACTGGAGGAGGCTTGGTTATGTTCTTTGCTGTGTCTGGCATGGGGTGCCTTGAATCTGTGCAGGGCACAATGAAATCACAATACTACCAAGACATTCTGGAGCAAAATGTACTCCCCAGTGTCAGAAAACTCTGTCTCAGTTATAGGTCATTGGTCCTCCAGCAGGATAAAGACCCAAAACACACAGCTAAAAGCACTCAAGAATGGCTCTGAACAAAACATTGGACTTCTGAAGTGATCTTCTATGAGCCCTGATCTGAATCCTATTGAACATCTCTGGAAAGAGCTGAAACATGCAGTCTGTAGAAGGCACCCATCAAACCTGAGACAGCTGAAGCAGTTTACTGAGTAAGCATGGGCCAAACTACCTGTTGTCAGGTATAGAAGTCTCACTGAGAACTACAGAAATCCTTTATTTGCATTGATTACCTCTAAAGATTGTACAACAAAATATTAGATTGTCAATTCTTTTTAAAGGTATTATATAATTATTACTCCTATTATATTTTAATGTAAATAGTATATATAATAGATTATCTTTATCATTGTTATAATAAATTGTTAAAATGACGAGAGAATAACTAAATCAGGTAAGATGGATCGTCTTTCAGTTTGTGTAACCTGAATTTTGCACATTATCACCTATTGTGACCTCATTTTACTCAACTTATCTGGAATCACATAATAATGAGACACATAATAATAATCATGACAGAAACAGAGGTGATCTGCAATGGCAAATTATCTGTCTTATTGAAAAACAAATGAACCAACCTGTAGATGTCAGGCGCGCACACAGGAACAGGAGATGGATGCAGGTGTGGAGTTTTATTCACAGTAGCAAAACACTAAAACCATAACCAAGGCGCTAGGAATATGGGCTGACCAATGTGGCAGGAAAACAACACATGCAAGACAAAAACGTGCACAAAACTCAGGAATTTAACAAAGAACTAGTTACTAAGAACAAGTGTGCATCATCAGGAGCATGTGATCAGTGCATGGGCTGTTGGTAAATGGAGTTCATTGCTGGCTGTGAGGTATGCTCTCCAGGAAGCATAACCCAGAAGTCCCACTGGCACCACTTCTCATAGATGGCGTGACACTAAAACTAATGTAAGTGAGCGTCTGTCTGAATTTTGAAGATGAGGAAGGAAAACAACATTTTGGCTGAATTTTTTTTTAATTATCTCAATAATGTATCAACATTTGGTAAAATCATATGACAACATATGTTGATAACAAGAAAATCCAGGCTTTTCGAATTTCACTCGATCAAAATACTGTAAAGCAAATTATGAGCCATATATAAAACATATAGAAGTAATAAAATTGAGCTGTAGTATGCAACATTTACAGAGAAACTTACATTTCAGAAAAAAAAAAAAAACATCAGTTGAAGAGTGTTTCTAAGACTGTAGAAAGTGAAAGCAGTTGGTATTCAAAACAGTTGATGATGTAATGTTTGTCAAAGTATGACATTCATGCAAGGATCTAAAGTATATATACAACTAATTAAGCTCTTGATCTGTTTCCTCTAAATAATTAGTCAAAACAGAGCCTAGAAAAGCACCCCTGTTCTATGCCAGCTGATTACACCCAAACAAAACTTGATTTAAGTTAACACCTTGGTAATAGCTATAGTCTCTTTCAGTATTTGAAGGACTAGCCCTTTTGGAGTTGAATATAGCTTTTTGTATTCTGGATACATGATATATGTCATGTAAAAGATAGGGGAACATTTCATTTCATTTGATTACCCCTTAGCATATTGTATAATATAATATTTTCTGTGTCTTTTATTTTAGGTTACTTACTGACACATATACAGTACTTGTCCCTGACATTCCTACTCACACATCAGTTACAGCTTGGAGTGATAAAATAATGATTTACATTACATTACAGGCATTTAGCAGATGCTCTTATCCAGAGCGACATACAACAAGTGCAAAAGTCAGGTACAAGAAGTGCTGACCTTCTAGACAAGAAAGTTCTAGTGCCAACTGAACAAGTGACAGGATAACAGTATAATATTCTGTTGAAGTAACAACAATCAGCAAACAGCCAAGGAAAACAAGCCAACCATACAAATAAGCAGACAAAGTCCAACTAAATAGAGAAAAATAAAACCCTAATTGCTAACCCTAAGTTGTCATGACCAGGCTAGACAGTACACAGCCTGGGTTGGTCAAGACTGGTATGCAATTACACAGTGGGCAAGGAAGCAGGAGAGAGGTGCAGCCTTAAAAGATGGGTCTTCAGTATGCACTTGAAGGTGGTCAGGAAGTCAGCAGTTCTGACCTCAACAGGAAGGTCATTCCACCGACAGGGAGTCAAGACAGGCAGCAGTCTTGAATGGGCTGGGCAGGAGCAGTGAGGAGGAGGGGCCAGGCAACCAGTAGTAGCAGAGTGTAGGGATCTGGCTGGCATGTAGTGTCAGAGCAGTCTCTGGAGATATGCTGGACCTGACCCCTTGACTCCCTGGTAAGCTAGCACCAACGTCTTAAATTTGATGCAAGCTGTGACAAGCAGCTAGTGAAGGGCAGCAAGCAGAGTGGTCTACAATGAGGGAGGTTGTAGACCAGGCAGGCTGCAGTGTTCTGGATGAGCTGCAGGGATCTGGTTGCAGATGCTGGGAGGCCAACAAGAAGAGAGTTACAGTAATCCAAGTAGGAGAGGATCAGTGCTTGGACCAGGAACTGAGTAAAGTAGATGGTAAGGAAGGGGAAGCTCCTTCAAATGCTATAAAGGAGGAATCTGCATGTCTGGGTGACTGCTCGAACACCATTCTTAAGTTCTTCATGCTGGGTGAAGGTGACATCGAGATGTCCCCCAGGGAGATGACAAAGTCCAGGGGGAATGTAGATCACCTCCATCTTGCCTGGGTTGAGTTTCAGATGATGGTTGTCCATCCAGCTCTGGATGTCATGCAGGCAAGAAGAGATGCGAGTAGAGACCTGTATGTCAAAAGGAGGAAACGAGAGAAACAATTGGGTGTCCTCAGCATAGCAGTCGTAGGATAGACCATGAGCAGAGATGATCGGGGTGAGAGACTGGGTAGAGGGAGAAGAGAAGCAGACCAAGGAACGAAACTTGAGGGGGACCAGTGGTAAGTGGATGTGGTACCAGTACTATACCAGACCAGGTAACCTGGAAGGAGTGACTGGAGAGGTAGGACTTGAACGAATACAGGGCTGTCCTGCAGATCCCCAGTGATGATAGGGATGACAGGAGGATGGGGTGATCAATGGTGTCAAATGCAGCAGAAAAGTCTAGGAGAATCAAGAAAGAGCAGAGGGAGGTGGGACATGCTGCATGAAGTGCCTCAGTGACGGAGAGAAGTGCAATCTCGACTGAGTGTCCAGTGTGGAATCCAGACTGCTGAGGATCTAGGAGGTTGTTCTGAGAGGAGGTTGTTCTGAGAGTTGGTTAACAACAGCATGTTCAAGCATCTTTGATAGGAAGGGGAGAAGAGAAACTGGGTGGTAGTTCTGGATGACAGAGGGGTCTCGGGTGAGTTTTTTTCAGCAGGGGGTGATGTGGGCATGTTTAAAGCTGGAGGGAAAGTATCTAGAGGACAAGGAGAAGTTGACAAGGGAGGTGATAAATGGGAGAATGTCAGGAGTGATAGTCTGGAGGAAAGATGAGGGGATAGGGTCAAGGGCACATTGAACCTTTACTGATATTTTCAAGAATTGTTGAGTGTTTTGCTTTGCCAGGGGGCTTTAGGTGGGGGTGGTGGGCTCTGAGGGTGGGGAAAAGAGGATTCACTCTTTCCTTCATATTGTGGACCATAATAGCAATGTGTGAACCCCTTCCACCCACACCCCTCTAAATGAGCAAGTTTTTGATACTCGCCAAATGTGGCCATTCTTCAGAACACACTATATTCAGACACTATAGTTCACTGTAACTTTAGACCACTGGCTAAATGCTAGCTATGCAATTCTGGAGTATATATAATGTGATATCACTTCATGCACTACAGAAATGTGCTTTAAGTGAAGTTTGCTCATTTGAAGTACTAACTTCTTATTGGTGTAGGTTACAGACACATGCACACATTTCTGCATGACCCATATTCATAAAGAATTAACACCGATAAATAATTAATTGTTTCAGAAACAGCCCTATTCTCCAATTCATTATGAATATAATTCCATGTAAAATATTTCATGAAATTTAGACCATTTGCCACCAACAATACTATCAACAATCATGATGATTTATGAAAAGGAACCTTGTCCATTTTGCCTGCCAAAGGGATATCCAACACCTGTGAAACTGCTCACGTTTGTGATTGACAAGAGACTCGTGTGGCTTCAAAAGCATATGGGCTTGTTTACTGTACTAGAACTGGATTTTTCCCATGTCACCCTTAAGGCAGTGGATTCAAACCCTGGCCCACATGTGGAACCAAGAGAGGTCAGGAGTCTTGTTACAAGAAGAATAACCAGCTATATCTATGTCATTTCAAAACCAGTGCATGGCATGCATGATGGCAAACAAACAGGAAATACGTCAGACCCAGATTAATTGTTATTTCTCTTTGCAAAGTTTATCACATGCTTTATCTCCAATACTGAGTCAAGAACCATTTGATTTAAAAATACAGCGTGCACCTTAAGACCAGCTGGTTAAAAAGTAAAAATCTTTACATTACATGCTAACGAAATAATGTTAATGGAGTCTCATTAGTCACTCTGACAATATAGTACAGCCAGAGACCATTCTTAAGGCATTCCTTTAGAAAGTTGGGGAAGGCAAGAAGGGATCAAAGGTCACCATGCAGCCATTCACCCACATACTCCAAAGCACCAGCCATGTCACAACAATCACAAACAGCTCTGACCTGTCTTGACCTAAGTTGACTTTTTAGCCATCTGTTGTGACATGCTGGGAGTGCAGAGACCATTAGTGTTTAACACAGTTAATGGTCATCTTGTCAGTGCAGAGTTTTGGAGAGAGTACCATAGCTTCCTTGATACACTCACACATGGTTTTGTACAGTAGGTTAAATATGGAGTTTAACACCATGAACAGCACAGTTTGTTAACTAAGACTAAAAAGCACTTGAATTCTTAGAGGAAATAGAGCTGGATGGTTACCCCTGAAACCCCCACCCCCTTCTTAGCAAATTCTCAAAGGGGGCAGACAGAGAGACTGGTCTGTTTTCCCCATCTAGATGATTCCCAACCTTGTCGTGAATTATTCAGGTGTTCCCAATCCTCCTCCTGGTCCATAAGGAGGAGACACTCAATCCCTCTTGCACTTTGACATACATTTACACCGGGTGCAGCTTGGGCTTGGCCTCTGTTTTGTTGGCTATTTATGCAGGAGTGCACATAACCTGACTGCTTAAGAGAAAATAAAGAATTGAATGGTAGGGTGTGGGAGGGTGTAAAATTATCTTCAAAAGAGGCTCTGAAGAGAGTTCTTTGTGCTTTGAATGTGGTTAATATGGGTACCTGCAATAGTTACAAAGGTGGAGTAAGTCCTGTTACTCTGGCCAGCCCTTAAGAAGGAAGCCTTGAAGTATGAGGGTGCACTTTCCCAATGATTCATGACAAATGCCTGAAAGCTACTGCAGACCATCTCCAAACTAAGAGCACGCTCCAGATGAACGAGCCAAATGCAGATCCCTAGACATATTTTGCTCATATGCAGCCATAAACACTTTCTGCACAGCCTTTTACCAGGAAACTAAGAGCAACTTTGGTGCTTTCATCCGAGGACAACATAAAACTGTGGTGTTGCTATAGAAGGTTCCTCCATTATTTAAAATAGAAAGAATGGAAGTGGAGATTTTTTTAAATAAAACATTCAAAAAGCTGAAAAATGCAGACCAGGAAGGTATGCAAAAGTTGCAATGACTATCTGTAGTTTGGTTTTTAAAGGTGAAGGCAATAACCATTGAAGTCAAAGAAGCTGTTGCATCTAGAACCTAAATTATACAGCAGTTAGATACAACCTTACATGGACTGCATCCAGTTTCTTCCAGTTCCACTATGAGGACTTATTGTGAAGCTATTTTAGTCAGTTTGAAAGTACATGAAACCACACTTGTCTCATGTTACCAATCAATAATAGATGCTGGAGTGCAGTTCACTGTTAGGATCACACAGACTGCACCATATAAGGGTATTCATCTACAAAAATGAGCATGGTGGTGACTGTGGTGAGGCTTTGCTGGGTGAAGGGTCACCTGTTCTTAGGAAAGCTTACTACACTTCGCATTAGGATAAATTAATTTTCTGATTTTCTTTCCCAGTACACAAAGACAGTTTGAATTAAAAAAAAAAAAAAGTCTCAAATGGACTGCCTAATAATACCCATTTTGTCATTTAAAACCTCTCATGAGAGCAAATTTGTACTTCCCAGTCACAATTGTATTTACAGGAAATAAAAACAGCAATCTCATCAAAAGAGAACCCACACATCCCCTCAGTATTGCTGGCTATATTTTTCCATTGTCCACAATGTCAATAAGGGATGTTTTCCTGGAATTATAGAGTATATGTAAACTGTGGGACTCGACCATTACCACTGTTTGGGTGTTGGGGCAGACAGCCTATTGAGTCACACATCAATATTATCAGGCAAGGGCCTGAAATTCTAATGAAGCCTTATCTGTATCAGTGCCAGCATAAATAAAACACAGAATTTGCTGTAAATGGAAACTTACCTCAGCATTGCTTTATGTTTTACTGATACCATGACATGGCTATAAATTTACTGTCTGATGGGTGAACACTGACACCAAGTGTCCACATCATGTATGTACAGCTCTACCAATTTGTTATCTGATAACACTTCAGCCACAGTAGCAATACTCCATCCCTTTCCTGGAGATTGACCTTAACCAAGGCAATGATTGGAAAATCTAAAATTACTTGGTCTGAAAGAAATTATTGAAACATATGGTAGGTCCAATAGTCTGACTACTTTGAAACAACCAACATGTTATATATGACTGAATAGAGGGCCCCCCCAGTGTAAATTTGGCCAACGCTAAGTAAATAGTAGTAAGCAGCAAACAGTAATTAGGAAATAACGTGTCTACTGGGTGTCTTGAAGTGTCCTGATACCTCTTACAAAGGTAAAAACAGCAGGAAAATTTGCCAATACATATACCAAAATAATATCTTAAGCTTCTGCTTCATTCACTGATTCATAATAAGTAAATGCTTTATCCTGGTCAGGGTTGAAATGGATTCTGTCTCAGGAACACTGGGTGTGAGGAAAGAATATACTCAGTCCATTGCAGGCACTTTGTATACGTACATTAAAACCTTGGAAAATCTGGCAGTGCCAGGAGCTGGGAGGAAACCAAAACACATGGAGGGAGCCCAGGCAAAGGTAGAACTTGCACAACTCTACACTGACAGTAGCCTGAACTTGGGATCATACTGGGGCCCTTGGAGCTGTGAGGTGTTAATTCTACCCACTCTATCACTGTGCTGCCCCAAGCTTCTGGTTTCCTGGAGAAAATCTTAACAAATAAGTTAGTCTTTGTACTGCTGTGGAGGTTGGTTTGTATTCAAATTTTGTTCCCACTGATTCATAGCCATAGTTCATGAGATAACAATATTGTCCTTAATCAGTAAAACCAATGTGCTAGATCAGATCATCTTAATTTTTTTTAACAATGTGGAAAAGACCACAACCTTTAAAGCACTAAATGGTCTTGCACCACAGTACCTGAGCAAACTTCTGGTCCTTTATGACCCGCCATGCTTACGTAGATCAAATGGTGCAAGTTATCTGCTGGTACCTCATATAGTGAAGGCTACATCAGGGGGCAGAGTCTTTTCTTACAAAGCCCCACAGTTATGGAACAGCCTTCCAAGTAGTGTTTAGGACTCAGACACAGTCTCAGTGTTCAAGTCTAGGCTGAAAATATATCTTTTTAGTCAAGCCTTTTGTTAATAACTTTTTATTAGGTAAAGGAGTAGATTTGGAGGGTCCTCGGGCATAGAGTGTTTTGGTAAACTGTGATGTATGGATGCTGTTACCCCCCCCACACACACACACACGTGTACACACACACACACACACACACACACACACACACACACACACACACACACGTTCATTCGGGTTTGTTGACGGTGGAGTGGCAGGCTGCTTTATATCCCAGGGCTCCCTCATGTCTGTATTACCTTCTAGCTCTCCCCTTTTAGTTATGCTGTCATAGTTAGTCTTGTCAGAGTCCCCACTTGCACTCAGCGCAAAATGTATACTATCCTTAACCATTTGGTGACACCAGACATACCTAACAACCTGTGTTTTCTCTCTGTCTCTCTTCCCCTCGCTCTCCCTCTCTCTGTCTCTCCCTCTGTCTGTCTTGCCCTGTCAAGTTACATGTCGATCCTGAGACAACAGTGATGCTAGCCTCTCCCGCTCTTCGGACCTGCCAGATCCATCCTGATGCCCTACTTCTGGCTGGAGTCTCATCACATTGCTTCTGTGGAGGCGGCCCCATAATGACAGTCAAAAGACACACTTAGAAGATGGCTCTGGACACTTAGTTTTACTACAATGGCTTAGGACTACAATTGCCATCATAACTTTAGGACTGCGGTTGTCATGAACAGTCTGGCACTCAAGTGTCCATCAATGAACAGTTGATAACTTCAGCAAAGTAGACCTCATGCTAAAACTATAATGAATTTCCTGATTACACAGTTATACTTCGTGACTATATAGGACACAGTTATAGAAGCAAGTTATTTATAATCATGCTATCCCAAATAAGAAAGGGGTTCCCTTTTGAGTCTGGTTCCTTTCAAGGTTTCTTCTTTATGTCATCTGAGGGAGTCTTTCCTTGCCACTATCACCGCAAGCTTGCTCATCAGGGATAAATAAATTTATTAGGGATAAAATTAGCTCATATATTTAAAGTCTTTATTTTTCTTTAAGGCTGCTTTGTGACAATGTCTGTTGTTAAAAGCACTATACAAATAAACTGACTTGACTTGATTATTATACACATGACTGACATATTTCTGCCAGACTTAAAGTGGCAAAGATTATACACATGACTGACACATTTCTGCCAGACTTAAAGTGGCAAAGACTGGTCTGTGGAAAGGGCCCCTTGTAGCGCATATTCATTTTATTGACTGTATGGGACACTTCCACTTAGTTTGTCTCTGTGTAATGTTTTTTTTTTTTTTTTTAAGATTCTGCCCTTAATTGGGTCTTTGGGTATTAGGAGTGCATTAGAAGAATATTATTAGCATTGGCATAATTTACATTAGGGACATGTTCAAACCATTTTTTAATTTGCCCATTTTTCATTCCAATTGCTTTAATTTAAAAAGTGTAACCTTTTATTAAATCTTTTATATAATTAACTGGAAAGTGGTCAAACTGACTCTCAGCTCCAGGGTTCCTGGACTCACAGCTCCAGGGTTCCTGGTTTGGTCATGTCTATAACCTGAGCATGTCTGTTACATTAGTTATGCTAATATTTGTGTCATACATGGCGATATGAACACATTGTATCAAGAATTATTTTGTAGAAAACTACAGTATTTTATAGTTTCAAATGTGAGGCAATGTCTCATCCAAGATGTAGTCATCATTAGCATGGCCAGTTCAGCCTGTGAGATCATGTTGCTTGGTTTGCTTTCTTTTTCTTCTGTCAGGCTCAGAAGGATACAGTATAGGTGAAGTAAACCATAGTAACTACATTCCAAAAGTTGATAAATAAATGTTTGTTTATTTACATTTGTTGATTGTCTTAATTGTTTAAAAAAAAAAACAACCCTGCTTCATGGAACCTTTGGAATCCCTGGACCCCAATTTTGGGATGGTTACCAATCTATGTGTGTACATATGATGTGGGAAGGCCATGGCCTAATGGCTAGAGAAGCAGCTTGGAGACCAAAAGGTCACTAGTTCAATTCCCTGGGCCAGCAGGAATGGCTGATGTGCCCTTGAGCAAGGCACCTAACCCCCAACTGCTCCCCCAGGCTGCTCTGGGTATGTTGTATGTTGCTCTGGATAAATAATGTAATATAAA
>JAOEHJ010000028.1:53264523-53281401 GCA_025447855.1 Potamarius usumacintae
AAACTTCCACATCATTGCATTCCGTTTTTATTTACAATTTGTACTTAGTCCCAACTTTTTTGGAATCGGGGTTGTAGAAGTTGTCTCCATTTCTTTTCTCTGTTTATCTGTAATGATGCTGCTGGAATCGTAATTTCCCTGAGGGAACCCTCCCAAAGGGATCAATAAAGTTTTATCTAATTTAATCTATCTAATCTAATGTCTTTATGATCAGCATAAGGATAACATTATAACTAATTCTATAGTAATATATCTAAATGCTTTGCTATGTCTTACAATCTGCACATGTTTATACTGATCCTATAATTTGTATAGCATCCTATTTTATTGTATTTGACCCTGTCTCTTTGACCTTTAAGCTACACATCATCCACCAGTTTAACTGGCATCCCTGACATCATGTGCTTTTATCCCTTGCCCAAAGTAGTAATCTGTTCTTCATGCCTCAGCTATCTCAGTACATCAATGCTCTGGCACTTTTATGACAAAGCCGAAGGAACTATAATAGTACACATATGCTCCAAAGCAAGCAAGCAAGAAAGAAGCACTGCAAAAAGAGCATGTGTGTATCAGTAGCTGAGTGTATGCTTGTAGTTCTGGTGTGTTTCAGTAAAGTGAGGTGACAGTGAAGACTGAATGAGAGCTCAAAATGAGATCTGAACGTTCAGTGCCAAGTTTCCCAAAAGCATCACAGCACAAAGATCATCATTAAACGATAGCAGCATGATGAATGTTCTCTCTCCTAGTTAGGACACTCTTAGCATTAAGAGGCTTTTTGGAAACTCGGCACAGTTCATTTAAGGGATTTTACACTCTGAGGAGAACTTACATTGCATAAATAGTTAAAATGGATTATGATGACACACTGTCCAGACAAACATACTCAAATAAATAATCATAATAAACGTCTAGAGGGACTTACTTTGCAGTGCCACCTTCTGGTTTATTCCACCTAGAGAGATAATAAAGCAGATGAGATCATTCCACAATCTTTTTTTTTTTTTTTAATGTACCATAGCATCTTTGTAAACAACTGTAATATAACAAAGATTACAGGGCTACAGTGGAGTATCAGAAGTAACTATGAAGATGGTTTGTGTCTTTCGTGTTATGTGCAGTTAAAGGTTATTTTGGGCACATACTTCCTCTCTTGGGGATCAAGGTCACAGAACGTGACTGTGTTGATGGGGTAGTGACGTCGGAAGAAAAGTCTGTTGATAAACATGCAATGGTTAGACAAGATATTTTCCCACAGTATATATTTCACAAGCGTAAAATAGATCACTTTATTATCTCATCTCAACATCTCTAGCCGCTTTATCCTGTTCTACAGGGTCGCAGGCAAGCTGGTCAGCTGGGATCACTTTATTATGTTAAAGGAAAAATCCACTCTGAACAAGATGTATATTAATCTTTAATACAATCTTCAATGGTGTCTAATATGTATTTTGTAATGATTTTTTTTTTATTTTTAACTTCTATCATAGGCATGTTGGTCTATTTTCACCTTTTATGTAAATGGTTTCCTACATTACCCATAATGTAATTTTATTCACTAATAGTAGTGCCAGTGGGATTCAGCCCTTGCTTGATCTTTACTTAAAGAGAACAGATGCAGTGGCACTTTAGTCCTTTAGTCTGCCCAGCTCTCTCACCTGCTCATCTGGACACTCTGCTCAAAACTGTTTATCTCATAGAATGCTAACTAGCTAAGCTGAGTGTCTTTCATAACTCAGTGCAAATGCAACATGGATCTGAGTTGAACATTTGCTCTCCATTATTTCTACAATGGATGTTTCATTAATATGACACTGAACATCACTAGAAAATGGCAAATGAGACAAAAAGCTCTTGCGCTGTTATTTTTAGGAGGTAAAAGAGAAACCTGATCATTATACCGTATATCTGAGAACTTTTTTTTGTCAATCACTAACCTCTCACAGGAATAACAAAAAAATACTGCACCAACCAACATATCAGCACGAGAATTGCTATGCGCATCACAAATATTTCAATATAAACACACATTTAACACATTTTCGGGTGGAGCGTTCCTGTCATTTAAAAATGGTATTAAATATGATGAAATATGAGCTCACTTTCTCTGGTTGTCTGTTAAGGTGATGCCTTGTGATGACACCTTAAAGTGGACCACAGTGGCTGTGGGTGCAGGGTTGGGTCCCATGGTCTCTGAGATCGCCTTAGCGATGGCCTGTGGGCCAGTCAAAGACTCCATATCCACTGAGTTTATGTACAGAACGTTGCATGCTGGGAATTAAAGCAACAGATAAAAAAGTTACATGTTGCAGATATATATAACACTTTGTACAAGTATAGACAGTTTTAATAAGTCCTTACAGATAGTGATATCAATATTGTCATACATATTCCATACTCCAATAGATTGTGATACATTTTGAACTAGACTGTTAACTCTGCTCAGCTTTAAATTCAAAACAGGAACAAATTGTTAGTATACTTGAGAACTTTTTTTTCCTATTCACTTATATTTTTAACATTCAGGCCGTGCAATTCATCAGTCATCTCAAAGCATGCTGTTTAGCATCCGGCTGCAGAAAAAGGCTTTTTGAAGAACCATCATAGGAGATAGCTAGATTAGGATAAACAACAGATGTGTAGAGTTTTAGAGAACAAATATAGTGGAGATACTGATACAGACATTGGCATTGTGTTACGCTCTCTCATGCACAGTCTCAAGACACAAGAGAGACTATCTCTCTGGGATGCATCAATCAGAAAAGAATAGGGAAACAAAAAGAAAGGATGATTGGGTTTACCATGGGAATCAACAGGACTCTTCTGCCCTATAGTCACACAGGAGTGACAACAGAATGAACGAGAACAACCAGTTCATAAGTGATATAAGAACAGGTCTAAAATATCCCTACATCTCCTTTAAAGCATGGGCAAATTGAGAGGGTGCTTTTTCACGTACACTGTAGCATCATTTTTTTTTAATGGTTATGGAAAAAGTATATCTATAGAAGAACCTCTATGTGGTGGTTCAACACTTTTTTTACATAGTACAGGACTGATTATTATCCTCAGTTCCTCTGAACACTTTCAATCCTCATCACTGATGTTGTGACATGATTAGAACAAGAAGCCAATGGCATTTTGTCATCATAATTTGTGTCCAGTTAACTTTGACCATAAAACAAGCAGATACAAATTCTACTGTCAGTTTCTCTAGGAATGAATTTCATCTTTGGCTTGACAGAGTGTATAAATTTGTCTGTGCCATTTTAATAACCTGAAAAATACTTTTTCAGTACCATCAATAAGTATCACAAGTGTAGTAAACATAGTAATAATAAAAATACCAAATAATGTTGATATTTGCTGATAATCATGATAAGTGAGCATGTGGAAACCATGAATGGAAATATAGCTAATGGAGTTTAGCATTGGTGTGCAATTTGCAAACGTGAATTATCGGCACAGATGTGGATCTTCATTAGCTCAATAATCCTTCAGTTCAGTAACAGGTTCATCTGAATACAAATCTAACCTATTTGTGCTCTAAAACTACCTGAAGGTGAAGCTGTAATGTGGTTTTAGTTGTGTACCTGGTTAGGGGAGCTTTATACTGTATAAAAAAAAAAAATCAGAGTATAGTTCCAAAACTGACTTCACTTCCAGTGAGCTTGATCAAAAGCACCTCTAACTCAGCTTAACTGAAATGTATTTTTCTCCATTTCTATTTATGCCTTTCTTCAGCTTTTGAGTAGGCTGATTATTATTATTATTATTATTATTATTATTATTATCATCATCATCATCACACTATCGCAACACCAGCATGGATTAGGGTGTTTCATATAAATTAGATGTATATGAGAGTAACATGAGGCATGTAATATGCATATGACATGTAAATAAAGTATTAATTGATATAAGATTGTGTCCATGCAACTGAAGTTCAGTCATTAATTACACTCAAATCACCACCTGCTTTGATATTGTACATGAGTTTCATGAATCAGACACAGCTTGGTTCAGATGTCATCCTGTGTGTTCAAGTCAACTCTTGTTTCTATGCAACTTTGATGAATTAGGTCCAATGAGTGTAAAATAGACTTTCAAGTTTTAGGATCTTGTTAGAATTGATGAAAAAAAATGAACAGAAGCAATAATACCCTATATACAGTTGGCAAATGTTGTTGCAAATACAATTGCTGTTTACCTGCACCCTGTTTGAGCAATTCTGTAGCTGGGTTTACTGGAGTGGCAACCTCTGTTATCTCTTCATTGGGGTCTACAAAACACACCATAAAAGAAAATTCATGGTAAGTTTTATGCCTTGCATGCAATATCTACAAAACAATGCACAGAAACAGAGATGTGTATTTTCTCTACTAATCAGAGAAAGCTGGCTCTGGGTCTCTGCAGGGAACAGCTAAACAGTCACTGTAAATCCCAGATGGTGGGGCTAACAAGTATTACCACATCAAGGTTATGGCTTTTAATCAGTCCATAAAGTTTACAGACATGGGCAAAAATACATCAAAATATATGGCAATACATAATAAAATTACCCAATGACCTTTAAAATAAAGTATTTTTGAGAATACAGATATACATTTATAAGGGGGACAGAAGATCTGTAGTTCATATTAGTTGGTACCATAAGAGCATAATGTTAGCATGCTAACTATCATGAGGGGGTCAGTCAGTTATACTTTATCCATGGTTCTAAAGTATTATTAAAGTAATACTGCTTAGAGGTACTACATATATAAATGGCTGTATAAACATTTTTTTTCTTTTCCTGTGTATTTGACAAAACCTTAAGGTAGTTACACAGCTGTACAGCTTTACCTTAAAAACTAAACATCCAAGTTTCAATCTAGCATCCACCTTACTAGCTATCAAGAGGTAAATTAATATTTATGGATCTGGCATTACTGAAGCAAAGTGTTTAGTGAAATATTTATTGCACATCCAGAAAAAAAAAACCCATAATTTTTCACTCATGTTTGATGACAAAAAGTCAGTAAACACTTTGCTATACACTTCATGTTCAAAGATTTGTGAATACCTGACCATCATACAAATACGTGCTTGTTGAACATACTATCCCAGATTTAGTCCCACTTTACTGTTATAATAACCTCCACTCTTCTTAGAAGGCTTTCCACTAGATCTTTGAGAGTGGCTGTAGAGATTTGCCTCATTCAGTCACAGGAGCATTTGTGAAGTCTTGAACTGATGCTGGGCATGGAGGAATGGCATTGTCATGCTGGAGCAGGTTTCTGCCCCTTTGTTCCAGTGAAGAGAAATTGTAATGCTATAGCATACAAATACATTCTATACAGTCCTATGCAGTGATTTAAACTTTGCAGCAACAATTTGGGGAAGGCCCACATATGGGTGTGATGGTCAGGTGTCCACAAACACTTGGCCATATAGTGTATCCCCCTTTCTCACTAATAAGAGTTGCGTTGTTCATTAACTGTTCAAAAACAAAAGGTAAAGTCCATAATAAGCCCTTGATTTTGCTGCTGCAGAGAATTTACAGCCGTAGAGCCCCTCATGGTCCTGGAGCTTTAAAATCCACTAAAATCACAAGTATCAGTTTAATTCATTCAGACATTTACATTTATCACGTTATCCTTCTAAGAGTCATGCAGATCCAAAACATATCCCAGGAAAACTGGGTGCAAGGTGGGAATACACTCCGGATGGGATATCCTGCCCACTCATTCATACTTTATAGCAATTCAGAACTGCTAATACAACTGCTGGTATGTTTCTGGGAGGTGTGAGGAAACTTGGAGCACTCTGAGAAAACTGATCACCTCCAATGGATATGTGGAGAACATGTGAAACTCCACATAAAAAGCAACCAGTATTTACATAGGCAGTATTTCATAAATGCTTTTATGAGAATAATAATAATAAATAGTTAAATCAGTTTGCTAAACTTGTTTGATTTTCTTCTATATCAATCCAATGCAAATTGCAATATAGTATTTTGTATTTCAAATAAATCTGTAAGTAGTACATCGTGATGGATACTCAGCTAGAAAAGGAAGGAAATCAATTACTTGGTGTCAAATATTAGCTATGATTTCTCACTTTCATACAGGGAATTCACACTCTGTTGAATTCTCACACATTGTTTAAGAGGGTAGGGTTGGGTAACATGTAGCTTCTAGCCTGCGTTCCTCTCACACACCTGCATGGCATGGAGAAGTTGGCAGAGAGAGAGAGAACCAGCTGCAGTGCCTCTAAATTCACCTCAGGAGGTGTTTACACCAGCACAGAGGGAATACATCACTCTGACTGAGGCAATCAGCAAGTCTGAGATCAGTTTAAAACACACAAATGCATACAGACGTGCACACAACTCAAAATTTTACCTTTTGTGGGTATGACCAGTTTGCAGGGCAGAGCCAGTGGAGTAATAGAGTGCTGGTACACTAATGCAGATAGGCAGCCTGAATACAGACACAAACAAACTTGGAATTATATTTATGAGAGCAGAAATCAGAGATGGACATGCTTTACATGACAAACTCCATAACTGGGTTATATTTTGAACCTCTGCCATGCAATACATCATGTAAACAGTCAATCCAGCCTCATTGGCTTTCCCAGTAACATGCTGTAATGACAGCATTGGCACATGGGTAAAAAGTCCTCAGTGTCAAACCTTTCACTAACTTTGGGCCTCATTTATCAAGCTAGAGACCAACTGATTTATTTGTAAATCATTTGCAGGAGCATTTACACAAGAAATATGGTATAAATGAAAATCTAGTCAGTTCAGAAAAATTTTCAAGAGCTCCTGAGACTGTGTAAAAGTACATAAAATGACTAAATCACTAATGTGAGCCTCAATTCAAATGATTGGAATAATAGAAGTAGTTATGAGTTACTGTAATCTTATATACAGATGATGCAGGTTTCATATTAATAAATTGAAAACCATTACTGAATCTTTTGTAAATCTGACAGTGTCTTTAGGCTATCGATCTATTTTTGAAATATGAAAACTTTTACACAGAATGCACTAAAATATTGATAAATGATACATACAGCACATTCTACCAAAAGATTTAAAATAATTATTTAGGAAAGACAGCTCCAAGGATAATTACAGATAAAGCATTTTATTCCTCACATAAACTAAGAACAAGCTATGGTGTTATCATACACACAAAAATGTCACCACTATTGAAACAGCTGGACTTGTATAAACGCTGTACATATTGATTCAGTGTGAGGGGATTTTGCTGTGTGGTTCAGATAAAAATGCATGAGTGGTAGTTTAAAACTCATTCATTTTCCATACAAATGTTATTATCAGTTTATAATAACAAAGCTCAATAGCAACATCCCCATGAAAGAGGCTACCTTGTTTAGGCCTCCTGTCTAAATGTGTAGTTGGGATAGGGCCTGCCTCAGCATGTGTGAGACTTGCCAGAGCCTCAACCCAGACCTAGACCAAGGGAGGAGGAGAAAAGTGCAGACAGCTATATATCTAATGGCATTGCCAGCCTTCACCAACACCTGCTCTCACATGTCCCACTTTTTCTCTCTCACTCATAATAAAAATACACTTATGTAATGCCTGTTTTGTGCTGTATGTTATGTAATGCCTCCTAACAGAATATTTCAGAGTTTACGCAAGCAGCTCAGCCCATGTTGTTGCTACTGTAGTGCAAAAGGGGCACTACAATGTCATGTCAGTGTAGCAACCAGACTAAATTAGAGATAAGCCCTTTGAACCACATTAAGTGATTTTAAATCAATTATGGCACTATAGTTAGAGGTACTGAGCCTCATTACATTAGATGTTAGTTTCAAATTTAAAATTTTACAAATCACAACAAAATAACACAAAAAGGTTACTACAGTTCTGGACTATAAATGAACATGCTTAGAATATTAGTATATGCTATGTGAATGAAAACAGACTGACCAAAGTAGGGCTCATTAGGGCATCCTTTCAGCTTCACACCCTTTGGACTCGTCTCAATCAGGAAGTGGCGAACCAGCTCGTTGGTGAGTTCACCTGGAACACCCATGTAATTTGTTTAGTAAGTAAATGACTACTACTGGTGAGTGAAATATCAATAGCTAGCTCTGACAATAAAAGCCATGTCCACCAAAAAAAAAAAAAAAAACCTGTCAGGAAAGCAAGAACTTTCAACTCAAGGAATTTAGCCATGTTTTAGCTACATGAAGCCTGGAAAATTTCTAAAGAACTCAATAACTTCTCAAAAACCTCTGCAACCAGGGAAGTTTTTATTCCTAAGTAACTTGACATTTAAACAAACAATGTGTTTAGCTAACAAGCACTCACTAATGCTTGTTTATATCAGATATGGTGCAGCACAACCAGCAAAGAATTTTTGTTATGCTGTTGTCTTTTTTAAAGTTAAAAATAAAAAATATTAACCTTCTCAAGCTTCTTGACATTCACTGTATTACAGCACTTACTGCATCTTAAAATTCAAGATTCAAGAACTTCTCATGGATGCTGCAGTAGATTTCAAATTAAGGATAAATAATAACAAATAAAATAAGAACAGTGTTAAAAAGTTGCCATGGTCATATTTATCATTTTCCTACACAGACACTGTATAAATTTGTAGGGATATTCATGCAACGTTGTGCATAACACTGAACCAAGTAACAATATGGCATAAAAATTCTGTGAAATAATTATTTTTACTATTTTAAAATAATAGTTTTGATGCATATTTGTGCAATTCTCATCCAGAATAGTTCTGTAAATCTTTTGATCCTCAAATGGTTGCGTAACCTCTGTAGAAACATGCCTATCAAGAGAAGTGTTATTTTGGCTCAAGCCTACAACAATAGCCTTAAGGGTGTCTTCTAATTCTCTCTGAACATCAGGTATGCATGAACCTCAGAGCAGCTGTGCTGAAAGAGAAGCTGTGTGGAAAACTACCTTCAGTTTCATTCCTAATCCAATGCTGCATTATATTTAAGTGTGTGTGTGGGCAGGACCTGTTGATCAGATGCTGAGAGCTAAATTATGGGTTGAAGAACAATCAGAGTGTCTTTCTGGAATTGTTTTAGAGATATGGATTAATGGAGAAGCTCCTACAGACCCCCTAGGAGCAGTGTCACAATGTCAATGTTATTAAGTATGATGATAGAAGGTAAGTGGATTGCATGGCCTAAGGACAGAATTTCAAGTAGTTTCCTTAGCCTGCTATAGTTGTTGCTTTGTCAAATACCTTTTTTAAGTGGCTGCACTGTAGGAGGTGGGGAGGCTACTTTCATGGCCAGACCATAGGCACCCCTGAAGGAGTGGCTGTCTCGGATGATGAAGGCTCCTGGCTCCCTTTCCTTTAGGATATTAATAGCTGGAAAAAGGATCAAGAACAAGATATGGGACTGTTTTAATTCCATTCATCACAATAAACAGTTCCATGAAGACTGTGTAAACTGGGAATAACCACAGCTCCTTAATCCTCCTTAATCTACTACATGTGAGATTAGATTTCAAGCTAGATATTGCATATACATATATATCTAAAAGTGACAGAAACTATCTATTGATATCATTTTTTCCAGGTTATGAAGTGCTGCAAATGTTCACAAGGCTTAACCAAGTACATATGGCTCAGTGTATGTGCTTGTGTTTAGTGGCATCTCCATTGTCTCTAATCCGATAAAAGTTCGCCAAGCAGAAAAAAAGCAGATGCACTGGCCCTCAGGAATTGACCTCATAATGACCTTATAAAACATGGCCCCTGAGGACAGGAGAATTGTTTAAATGGCTTATATGCCTCCTGTCTATATCTAAACATAGATAAAACAGATGTTATTCCCATCACACAAAAACACACATGCCAAGACCTTACCTTGCTCTCTGGATATGTCTGGTTTATACCAAAACTTCGAAGTGTCTTGGACAAACTTTACATTCAGCCTGGTCTCTGGGCTTCCATCTACAAAATAGGAGATGCAAAATCTCAGACTAGACACACTTGTCAAAAATATTCACCCTTAAACATATTAACTCTCACAAACTTGCTCAGGATATGGCAATGCAATTCCAGTGTCTGTCTAAAGTTATGTTATTAGTTTGCTATGATAATTAATTTGCATTAATTACAATCTCACTAATTTAATACAGGATTCATTCTACAGTATACAGGACTCAAGACAGTCTTTCCATGTATAGTACCAGTCAAAAATTTTGGACACACTTGGACACATTAGCATAGTAATGACTGGTACTGTATTTGTACGTCTTCAACTGAACTGCTACAACTCCTTAAAGAAAAATAGGCTAGTTTTACAACCACTGAGACCAAAAGCCAACCAGTGAGTATCAAAGGACATTAATTGCCCTTTTTTGTCAGAGGGTTTTAATAATGTGATATGTATACCCATTCGAATTGCATTGTCTGATATTTATTTAAACTGACACAGTATTTATTCATCTTGCTAGTTTTGGCTAGGAGACTCACTTGAATGTGTCATGCTGTGACGTTTTATAAACTTGAAAATGTGACCTTGAACTATCAGACAGCTGGATACACAAATGACAGAACTAAAATATACCCTGGGGCTTCCTACAGATAAACACATGCATCTATTTTCTGTTGTCTTAAATTGTTAAAGTGCCTTCAAGTAAACAGTCACCAGCAATAAATAACAATCTGCTTACTAAAGTTAGTGGCATTTTTTAAAAAGCCTTACCACACATGCTGAGTTTTGAGAAATCCGGAAGTGTATGGAAGAAGTGCACATTTGGAGTGCTCCCTCCACTGGAGATGGGTGATGACACCTTGCCATTGAGTGTGTTGTAGGAGAGTACACCATTTGGGCGCTCACCACTTGACATACGCCTTTTCTCTGGCAGCTGTGGCTGCCTGAAGCTATCAGAGTAGGAAGCAGGTGAGACAGGGAAGGATGGGGTGGAGGGTGGATGGTAACCTGATGAACTGCTCTGGCGTGAGAGGGCACCATGTCTCTCATCTGGCGTGGTGTACCCACTGTGCATTGGGTGTCTGTCCAGGCTGGGGCTTCCATGGGACACCTGAGTGACAGAAGGGTGGCGTCCTAGGATGGGGCTGCTCTGGCCAGGTTGGGTGAGTGATGTCTGCCTGCTTAACACTGGACTGATCTGGCTGGGCTGAATGACAGACTGGGTGAGGGATGGCTGATACCCAATTGAGGGGCTTTGAAGACCTTGTCTGTTCAAAGTGGGGCTGCTTTGTGTGCCCTGACTTACAGGCATCTGTCTGGTCAGCACTGGGCTGCTTTGGTTGGGTTGATTCATGGGCTGGGCAATAGATGGCTGGTACCCACTTTGGAAACCTTGCCTGTTCAGGATGGGGCTGCTCTGTGTACCCTGGCTAATGGGCATCTGTCTACTCATCAGTGGGCTACTTTGTGTCGCCTGTGAGACCATGCCATGCCTTGGAAGCACTGGGCTGCCAGCTGCTCCAGGCTGATAGCCATTAGCTGGAGAAAGCTGATGGCTGAGAATGGAACCATCATGATTTACCAATCTTTGCTGGAGGGCAGGAATGGATGATGTGTCAGTGGATATGGTGTGGTGATGTGTGCCAGGGCTGCTAGGCATGGGTTGGCTACCAGTGGTGTTCATCTGATCATGCTCTGGTGGAGAGGAATTAAGATCAGGAGTGATAAAGCTGCTTGAAAGGCTGCCAGGTGCATAGGATGGAGTTGGAGTGTGTGAAGTGCTCTGGGAGGGCAAAGAGCGGAAACCCAAGTCTCCCACTGCATCAGATGGTGTGCTTAGGCCTACTCTGCTATCTGCTATGGCATGCTCTCTGAAACATGAATAAACAATATATTAGAAATGTAAGGTCGTAGTCATTGCCTGAAGTTTGTGTCCATTGCATAAGTCTATATTGCTGCTTGATTTTCTACAGATGGGAACATCTTCAAGATGATACCACCGTTAAGTGGCCTTGGCTTACTTCAAAACTTCATAGGTATAATATTCTAGAATAAAAACAAAATAGAAAACCCAACAGTGAAGTCTTCTCACCCCTCTGGTCTTTGCACAGGGCTGCTAGAGGACAGTGGGGGATTAAAGGGATGAGAAGCTCCTCTGGCCAAACTGCCACTCTCAAAAGAAGGAGACACAGGACTCGATGGCTGGCCCCCAGTCACTGCTGCTGAACGAGCAACAGATGCCACATAGCTGCGGGGCTCTGCAAGCACATGCAGATCAGACATTATCAGATACATTACAGCTTTTAACATCTTAATGCTGATTCAACATGAGTGATGAATGAGTTGGACACCAACAAGAACGCCAAACAATTGATGAAGAATGTATTATATGCTGTTTTTAAAAATATCTTGCTATATATTTTGACTCCCAACTTCTAAAGTGAGATTCACATCTTTATTAAAGATACATGCTATTATAAAAAAAATAATAATAATTAAAAAAATTAAAAAACCATGAAACACAGCATGTTAGAGCATCGGGAATTCTTATTAATTCCAGCACCTTCAATGAAGACATTAAACTAAAATAAATGTATACTCTCTTTTGAATGCATTTGACCTAACACATGGAAACTATGATAAACATTTTGAATTTGATGAGAAATGGACATGATCTGGAATTGAATAAAAAGGAAATCAGTTGGTGAAATCAAAGAATATGATTGTGGGAATAAATAGGACACTCTTTATTAGTGCTAAGTTCTTACCTTCCTCTTCATGATTCTCTGTGCCATGCAACATAGATGATAGCCAGGGTGAAAATTAGAGGGTGAGAAGATTAAAGAGAAAAAGAGAGATTTAATAAAAGTGAATTATATTCAATTAGAGAAGCATAGAAAAGATATTATGCTAACAATTACTACAGACAGAAAAGGAACCAAAGAAAGAAAGACGCATTCAAGGGTGTCACTCTAAAGAAAGCATTAGCCCTAATGTGCTTGGGAACAGAGCTGAAACTAGCATTGCGTGAGACTTTTGGACTTAGAAGGAGGCAGAGTTTCTTCAGCCAGCCAGCCAAGTTAAACAGCTCTCCCAACACACTTCTGTTATCATTCAGTCTGTTTAAGCCCCACATACCTACCCTCACTGGCCTCTCAAACTGAAATCAAAAGGAACCCTGCACACTATAAGGGAACATATTAATTTTTGTACTTTTCCAGGCCTCCTCATAATCTTACTTGGTTGATATTGACTGTTTTTATACTGAGGTCAAAAAAGCATGAGGCCTTTAAACACTTTTTTTTACATTTTCTTCGCAATAAACCTTCTTCTGTCACACACACACACACACACAGCCAACATAAACACATATGTAATGTAAAGACTTGTCAATTTAGAAGCAATTATGAGCTAAATGTTTGAGAAAGTAAGGTCAAGATGCTTGTAAAAGAGAAATGGGAGTTCATTTTTATATACTGCAGAGGAGATGGATTTCTTTTTATTAGCCAGCTATGAAGACCGTAGGGGCTGGTAATATTCCAAATGACTTCCTGTTTCGTGCATATTTGCTCACCTGAACCTGTCTGGTTGAGAAGGATCTCAGCTGGGTTATGTGGCTTCAGACCCAGGAAGGACAGAGGTGTTTTAGCCAAACCTGGAGGAGAACGGCCTGAGAGGAAAAAAGTACAAAGGTTAGCGTAGAGCTCAGGACTGGGCAGGTCATCAACAGCACAGATCTGTATGTACAAATACGGCATGAGCAGAGGAATAGAAGCAGCTCACTGGCTGTGTTCTGAATTCTGATTCCTAGTTCAATCAACATTTCATTGCTATAGAACACCAGAGCAAATATATTATGTCTTCTAAAAATCTAAAATATATTTAAAAAAAAAATACAGATCCAGAGCTGTATAGATGACATAATTTCAGAAGAAAATGTACAGTAATTACACAGAAATATCTGGGGATGGTGCAAGTGCCTCATGCTAACTAGTGAGGCCATGCAAGTGTTTCATTCAAAATATGAATGCTGTAGATGAAACACTCAAGTTGTTCTGACAGAACGAGCACATCATGCAGACAACCAAACAACACTCAAATATCAATTGACTGAATTTGAGGTGCAGCTTCTCACATTTGTACACAGAGCAGGTGATGGTATCACTTTCTTTGTGCAATCCACTGTAGACACTACAGTCAATAAACCATCAGTATCAGCTTATCAACTAATTCTGTCCAGCGTCCACAGCAATAGTCAAAAGTGGTAATATGAAGTGTCAAGGTGAAACAAAATGTGACCACTTCAAAATTATGTTTTATTTATAGCTATGAACTAATCAGTCTATTAAATCAAGTCATTCAGTAATGTTAGTTGCTTATCTGAACCTTTGCAGGTAAGGAAACTGATGTAGCTGGACCTTCACAAATATTTAGCTGAATACATCTCATTTATAGACTATTAACTTTTGCTCTTAACTTTTTAACTTAATAATTACTACTGTTGACTGATTCTAGCTCCATCACTGGACTCTAATGATACATTTTTCTGACATGTTTCAAGGAAATTAAACATTATTTGCTATGTTAGTCAGAGTCAGCTGATAGCCTGCTTCACTGTTAGTTTAGAGATGGCTTGTCGAGTGTCTGACTAATTATTTAATTAATTAGTCAGAGTCAGCTGATAGCCTGCTTCACTGCTAGTTTAGAGATGGCTTGTCAAGTGTCTACATTGGACTGTCAAAAAAAAAGTATGACTCAAACACTAGCAGGGAATAGTGTAGAATGTGAATTAATTAATTAATTAATTAATTAATTACAAACAAAACATTCATGCAAACAATACAAGACTATGGACTAGATTGTACATGGGGTACAAAGTCAGGGACAGTCTCCACATGCATGCCTGTTGAAGCAGTGTGCTGTTAAGTTTGAACATTGGCCATGAGGTTTGGGGCAAACTTAACACTGGGGCACACTGGAGTCTGGGACAGTTCATGCACATCCTCCACTTACCAAAGAATCCCATACAATTCTTTGTTTGACAGCCCAAATAAGTCATCATGAGACAGAAAGGGGAAGGGAGGGAAAAAGTGGGGTAGTGGAAGACTCAAAGGTCCTCTGGTTTACTGCAGGAGAAGGGGGCCACAGTGATGCTGCTGCTTTCAAATGACTTTCAAAGCATGTGAGCTTCTTTACAACTGACCAGAATTGACAACCACTGCTGTCTCCTGCTCCCCACAAATGCAAACATGCCTGCTTTAAAAATCAACGTAGAGTATATGTTTTCTGCCGAGAATGCTTTTGACATTAATCTGCATGAAGTGTTGAAAAACAAAATGTACATTATATATCTCTGGCTAATATACCATATGGCTGTATAGTCCTATTTTTCATATACATATACCAATACAGCAGTGTATGCTGTCAAGCTTCATTTTGGCGAGCCATGACAGCAGCACTCTAGAGAATGTCCTGGTTTCTGATGAGTGTAAGGCAGCTTTGTGGGTAAAATTTCAAACAAAGCAGATCCAAAGCAGCAGCACTGAATCGATTTCAGACAGCATGTCTGGTAAGAAGAAATGCAGTACTGGGCCAAATTAAACAGAGCAGGTCAAGAGTGCATGGAAGATGCCTTGGGTCTGTTCAAGGAGACCTTGCAAAGGTTGTTTTTATGAGGAAGCTGAGGTGGAGGGGATGCAAGGGTAGGATGATGTAATAGGTGATTAAAAGTGAGCTATTCTGGTTCCTCATAATGGGATCAGCCTATAAATATGAGAGCTTAATGACCTTCAGGGCTTTCACATGCATCTGAAAGTAGCTGATGACAGCAGTTTATGAAACGTAAAGTTGTTGGGAAACAGGAGATAACTATGACTTTGTGGGGTTTTTTTAGCCTTTAGGTGTCTATGAGCCAACACGATATATACTCTTTGCCAGTCATCGACCACACAAAGGGGATCATGGAAATTGAGCAAAAATTCTCATATCTACAGCCTTGGGTCATCTGTTCATAATGTTTATATAATACCCCAAGACAGGATTACAATTAGCTGTTCAGCATAGTGTGGCCTGGGGTTGACTTGCAGAAAGTGTGTCAATATTGGTCTATCATTAATGAATCTAGAGTAGATGCCCACTATGACATTCATGCAATACTGTATAAGGAAGATCTACTTACTACATAACCTATCACACATCAAACACACTTTAGATGTCATCATCAAAGTTATTTGCTCTTAATATGCATGTCAGAACAACATAAAAGCCCTCAAAAGAGCTTGTGTAAATTTTGACATATATAGACACTATCCAAGCTGGCTTTCTAAGAAACATGGTCATGATATAATATATTCTCAGTGATTAAGCTCACTATGATATATCTTCAAGCTAGGTGTACCGGTACTAGGTAAGAAAAGACATTGCTTGATCTCCATGGCACCCTCCTCCTTCAGTTGGGAAACTTACACAGGTTGAAGTAAGGGGTTTGTGGCGAGACAGGGAATGCAGGGGTTTGGGGGAAGGCCTCACCGCCCGCAGATGCTGGAGGGCTCACTGGGCCCGCATCCATCTCTTCAAATGCCTCCCTGTAACTGTGCATTTGTCCCTAGAGGATCATATGACAAGTGAACACACACGCATACACAAACACACACACCCATGCACATCATATTACAGTGGTGCTTGAAAGTTTGTGAACCCTTTAGAATTTTTATATTTCTGCATAAATATGACCTAAAACAACATCAGATTTTCTCACAAGTCCTAAAAGTAGATAAAGGGAACCCAGTTGAACAAATGAGACAAAAATATTATACTTGGTCATTTGTTTATTGAGGAAAAATGATCCAATATTAGGGCAGCACGGTGGTGTAGTGGTTAGCACTGTCGCCTCACAGCAAGAAGGTCCGGGTTCGAGCCCCGTGGCCGGCGAGGGCC
>JAOEHJ010000028.1:53286933-53297131 GCA_025447855.1 Potamarius usumacintae
GGGTACACTCTGGACACGTCGCCAGGTCAGGTCATATCATCATAATAAAACACAAGTGAGGCTGGTTTTCACAGTCGATCCCTTATGTTTACTCTCTCCACTTTGAAGTTAGATGCTGCCTTCCAGAATCATTAGCTCAACTCAGAGTGCAAGTGTGTGAACAGAGCATGTTTGGTAAAGAAATATTACATACAGAAATATTTGGACTAACAGTGCTGACATGTAGAAGTCATTTTATTAGGGTCTACTTTTCAAACACAGGCTCAATCTTATCCTTGTGGCCTGGAGTCTTTACTTTCTAGAGTACTTAAAGAGTATGCAATCTGGCACATTTTTAACTGGTACACCACTAGAGGGCAAGTGTGTACCTATGTAGATGAAGCTACACTGTATTTCCTGTTAATATGGAGCTTGGAAAAAAAACTTTGTCTTAGTGTATAGCCATCATTTAGTTACCTTTAGTCTCCTGGTCTCTGAGACTTTATATACAGTAACTGTAGATTAGCTTTCTTATCTTCAGTGATACAAATACTAGAAAACTTCAGCATGTTCTCCAAAAGCATTGTAATGTGAGCATTCAAAGTGATTGTCTTTACAATAAGCTGATATTTAAGCTTGTGGGTTTTGGATAAAAACACCTGTGCAATGCTGCACTGCCAAAGATTTAAGCACTACAGCTGCATTTTACAAATCAATGTTCTGGCAAAGCATATATTTATATCTACGGTGTAGAAACAAGGCCTGAGATGAGAGCTTGAGCCAGCAACACTTCACACAATGCTTTCTTTGTGATCTCACTGAGTTCATCAACGCCAACGTACAAATGCTGAAGAAAGACACGGCTGGGTGTGCCTTTTCAAGCAGTGTTACTCATTTTGTGAATGTTCCTTCTAAATGTTAAAAAGCTGGAAAACCACAAAAAAAAAGGATGTGTGTTCTATAATTCGTACAATTTGATTTTATGTTTGTTGTTGTTTGGTTGTTTCACAATCTGTATTCAGTATTTTAGAGTAAAGTTGCCAGTCTTCTGTTTCTGTATTTGAGTGTTAGTCCCCAATGTGTTTCCCAGGACAGAAATGAACATTTACAAATTAATTGTATGAATTAATTCTAGAGAAATAAAAATGTTAGCTTACCAGCCACACGGTGAGCCACCAACCCTTCCAGGTTGTGGTTTATGTTTTCAGGTTCAGCCTCTCCAGCAAGCGGGGAGGAGGTTGAGTGGCTCCTGAAGGGAGCACTGTGTGAGCTGGCCTCTAGAGGATCAGGAAACTGAGAGGCTGTGCTGGCAGGATAAGTGTTAAGGGGCTTCAGCTCCAAACTGTTAATTATAGGAGAGGGTCCAGAAGAGTTTATCAGACTAGCAGGATCTGGAACTGAGGGATGGCATGGAACTGCTGACCTCTGAGGACTTTGAAAAGAGGTTTCTGTAATTTGTGATTGCAATGTAGATGGAGCCTTTTGGACAGGTGAGGTATGTTGCTGGGGCTGTGAATATTCACCCATTGAATGTATGGCAGCATCACCCTGAAAGGAAGGATGAGTCTGTGTCTGGGAGAATGATGGCTGGGTTGTGATCACAGTGCCTTCACCAGAAGAGGCACTGTAGGACTTGGGAACTTGCATTTGAGCTGGATCCAAGTCCAGCATGAGCAGATTGAGAGCCTCAATGGATTGTTCTATCTCATTCTGAGAAGGAGCTTTCGGGAACTCAGGCAGGCTGTGACTCTGGAGTGCAGGGCTGAAGTGTACCCCATCTACAACTGGTTCCTCTGGAACACCAAACTGCTGCCAGACGTTAAGTCCCCGCTGCACAGCATCTCTGCTGCTAGTAGTACGTGCTGGAGCTTTGGGCATGAGTTTCTGTTCAGTGTTGGGTGTTGCTCCAAATGACTGTGAGCGATATATGCCTCCATTGTGGCTAGGATAACTGCTGGATGGTTGCCCTGAGTTGCCCAGACTCTCGTGAGTGGAGGAGGAAGAGCCATAAAGTGGTGAAACAGGTTCTGTCTCTTTTCTATGCCTGCTTCCCTCCAAGTAGGGCACTTCCTGCCCATTGATCACTGTTTCAGGTTGGTAATAAAGGTCAGCTGGAGTGGCTCGACCCTCAAGTGAGGACAGAGTACCCAGGCTGTCCACACTGTTGCCTTCATGGCTGTTGGGCAGGTCATCATCCAGTATGTCTGTCTCCCTATCTATGCTGTTGTGCCCATTAACATGGACCTGAGCTGGAACCAGGTGGAGGATGCCACCTCCTCCTCCACCTCCACCCCCATGACTATTTTGGTAACCTGGCCGGTGCATGGGAGCCTCCAGGCCACTGAGAAGTTGCTCCAGCTCTTGCTTCTCCTCAGGACTGAGGGGCTGACTGGGCTGCTGGATCACTGGCAGTGCCTGTTGGGCAGTTTCATCAGTGCGATCAGTCTTAATGGAGGCAGTTGAGTTTCCAGAGTCACTGCTAACAGACAGAGCGTGGTCCACTGGGGCAGGAGTGTGTTCAACAACGGGCTCGACTGCTGTGGGAAGGCCGTTAGCTGTAGCATCCACTGACTCTTTCTTACGGACTTTAGCATAGAGGCTACCATCCAGAGGACCTTGCATGTGAATAACGTCTGGAAAGAAAACAAAAATGCTGCTGTCAATATTTATATATGGCCCAAATCCAACTACCAATTGTGCCACAAACGTCTAGTTGGGTCTCTTTTTTTATTTATATATAAGGGTTGAACATTGCATATGTTTATACAAGAAACACCAGCATGCAATACTTAATAATCCAGGATTATTATCTCATCCAGAATAGGACACAAAATTTATGAGAATGAGTCACTGATCACTCTTTACTATCCAAAATATAAAATCTGCGGAGTCAGCATTCATTTTCATTGGTTTGATTGATTGTATCATGGTTCAAGCTTGTGCTAGTATTAACCTCCACTGCCATAAAACACCCACTTACACACACACACACACACACACACACACACACACACACACACACACACACACACACACACATATTCAGGCATAGACACACCCCTGGAATATGATTCACCAACATCTTCCCTGGAGACACTCCTTATCCAAAGCGCTGACTCACCTGTGGAAAAATAGTCTCAAACTAAAATGTTGGATGCATTTTCTGCCTTCTTGGAACTAAAGCATCACTACCTATATCATTTCACTTGCACATGCACAACCACTGGATTGGGCAGTTTGGGAAAGTCCATTTATCTGCAGCTCTGACAATGAACATTTTGTTTTCTTGAGGACAATCTTCATTCCAACAAGTGATGTTGGACACTAACCTTCCAAAACTGATGAGCCACTGCTTACTCTGCAGTATCAATGCTCTTTTTGCTTCACACTGTCATTGTAGGTGTAATAAGAAATCAGTTCTCTGTTTCAATGTACAATCTGCATCAGCAACCTTACACCTGCTGGATTATAACTCTAATGCTATAGTTACCTGGCATCTTTTGTTCTGTTCAATGACAAATAACCAACATAGAAACCCATTATAGCCAAATGGGACAGTTATTCAACCACTGTATGTGAAATATGGGTATGCATATGAAGCAGTAGGAAAATGAGGCATGTGCCCAACCAACCATTTCCTATGATGTATACAAATCTGAGTGAATTAAAAGACTCACACAGGGCCACCTTAGTAAACTGTAATGAAGCTATAGTACTATGTACAAACTGCCAAAAACGGTTAAATAAATAAATAAAATTAAAACCCCAGAAGCTAATAATCTTTCACTTTACTTGCACTCCCGGAATGCAGTCTAGCTTTACATAAATAGATATTATGGGCATTGCCAATGACCAAGTTAGCTGATCTCAATTCAACTTTTGCTGGCATCTCAAGTCGAAGTCCCTCTCAGGCCAGAATCTGGTCTTCCCAGGCTTCCTGTCCCATACTAACCAACTCTTTAAGGCATATGGATGCAGCACTGATCTCCATTTCGTTGCTGGCATCTGGCATCAAAATATTCATACCAATTTGAATGGATCAGATGTGTTAGAGAAGTGGAAAAAAAAAAAAAAAAACACTAAAATGTGCAAGGCAGAGGGTTCTCCAGGACAAGAGTTGGGAACATATGCTTTAAAGAATATAAGTCCTGCTTATTTCATGGTGTCTGTTATGGTTTCTGAAATGTACTATTAATGTGTTGCAGAAACCATCATCATGGCTTCTTCTTCCATTTCAATACAATTGTTTTCAAAACTTGTTCTTTTGCCATAAGCGCTACATTAGTCAGACGCACCTTCACATGCACAATGTTTTACCAATGTACCACTCAAGGGCTTTTCCAAACTTATTGGCTAAAAGTACCGTTAGCTTCATCTTAATCAGCCCAGGCTTAATGCCAGCACTTCCCTTTAATAGCCAGGCTTGGAAAAAGTGAGCCTTTTCCCTCATCACCCATACTTTCCCCTTAACTAGAACAGCTACAAAACCCATTCGTGAGTCTTAACAGCATGCCGAGAAGCAAAGTTCTCAGCGCAAGGACAACACACCCATCAAGAAGATGAGAGAACAACACATCATGCATAACTCCTGTACTAAATAAACGTTAAACTGTGGCATTTGCTATGGTGGCTAAAACAAGTTCTCATATTTTATTTACACCTAAATGCATCCTTATGACTTAATACTGTCATGTGAAGATGTGGTCAGAATCTTCATATGACACTCAGCCTTTACAAATGGAAAGAGACACACCTCTTGAAAAAGGAACTGCCTTCTATTTCAGCATGCATTTTATCACCTATTTACATGCACCTGTGATCTGCCATCATTCCTACATTAGACATCAACATCCTCCCTTCCCAATCATCACCTGTAAAAATAGCAGGATGCTAACACGTGTTAGGAGAAGTAATTAGTGCTTATAATACTAGAGGAACACAGAAAGCTAACAAACTTGCCCTACCTGTTGAGGTGTCCTGGTCTTAGGGTTCAGTATAATTTCTTAATCACTTTATGAGCTGCTGTGTTCTTCTTCTATAATGTTCCACTAACTGAATATTAGAGAGCTGTGGAGGGGGAGTTGTTTTGGCTCACCCCTCACACTCCTCCTACTAAGGCCACCAGACTGATTCTGACACACTCCAGTAGAGACGCTCTATAATGGACTGCCTGTCTCTCACTCTCTGACTCTCATGCTCTCTTTCTGTTTTCTATAACCCAGCTGAGATGGGTGTGATTTTTATCCTCGACCAAATGAGCAACTGACGTCTAATGCCATGACATCATACAGCCTTTCTCTGCCCCTCTGTCTCTTCTCTCACATTCACTTACTCAAACTTTCTTGTTCCATAAGTGATACCCTATACCAGACGTGGACATGTAATCAAAAGTAGACAAGCCTAAATTAAATTACATGCGTAACTAAATGCATACCTTCCCCAAACAGACACCCTTTCATACCCTGACTGTATTAACCACACATAGGCAGTGATAGAAAGACAGATCACTAACTGAGAACATGGAGAAAAAAAAAGAAAAAGAGAAAAATCATGGGAAATACAGCAAGAAAAAAATGTGAGTTTAGGCGTAGATGAGTGTCTCCATATTGTTTGGATCATACAATACTGGGAATGACATGACTCCTCTTCAATACATCATACATTGCAGACCTGAACTTGCGGTAGAATGAACCGCCCCTGCATGGACTCTGGATTCTGAGCCAGTTGGCTGTTTATAGGACAGTCTGGCCTGCAAACCATGGAAAAGTTCTTCCCATTCAGCCATATTAAAAAAAAAGTGAACAAAAGTGTTCTTTTTTTTAAATGCCACTTGCAGAGAGGGAAAGAGTGAAATAGAAAACATCATAAATTGATTGAAAACAGAAATCATTTAAACCGCGGTCGCCAGTGTTGTCTGAGTTGACGAAAGACATACACCAAGCCAACACATTACACTGCATTACAAGACCACCATTTTTCCTTATGCCTCAGAGTTCCACTATGCAAACAGTTGGCTGAACAGAGCTAGACATCCAATAACATTATTTTTTTTTTTTTGACCGCAATCCTTAAATTCCTCATTCATGAATCCAAGGATTCATTTAATTGAAGCCTTGGTGGATCATTGTGGAGTTAAGTCAGGTGGGCTGCAACAATAGTGTGTAGCCTCAGGCATTGATAAACACTGCATAGATTAAGTCTCAGTTCACAACATGAGCTCATGAGGATAAACGTATGATGAATGCTTTATGATGCATACTTAAAGAATGTATTCCTCATCTACAGGTAATGATTTCCAGGGGAGTTCCACTTTATTCAGCTCACTGTTGGTTTAAGAGTGGAAAAGCTCTGGGCTATTTTGAACACCATATGAAACTTAGATTCAGCCATAACAATGATTTACAAGTGCAGTAAAGAACCTGTGTGTGTACCTACATGACTGTATGTGCAAGAGAGATTTCTGCGCTTTTTTCCCCTCTTATTCAAACCTCTTAACAGGCAGCAGACAGAACAGTGTCTGCTTTAACATTAATTCATTGATGTCCAATGAGCACTAGTCAATGGCTGAACCATTAAAGCACCCTTGATCTCAAACATTAAAGCTTAGGCAGTTCTCAAGGACCTGATGCTGGCTCTTATCCAAACCCTATCAGGACAATGCCTTCGATTCTATCTAAGTTTGAAACCAAGGACTGCAAATGGCAGTCTCTTACACTTTCCTATATGGGAAAAAATAAACAGGAAATCCTCAAACACTGAGTAATAACATATAGCTTTCATGTATCTCATAAATTGGTTGAACAAGTATTTGTGCATTTTAATAATTGTATGACGAAACTAGGGTCTTAAAATGAGAGTAAAGGAATCTTAAGAAAAGTCTAACACAAGTTCTCATATATCATGTCAGCATGATATTTCAATACACGCACACACACACGCACTCACACACACACACACACAAAAACCCCAGTGCAGAAGTACACAAGCTAAAATGTTTCCTGCAGTGACTGCAAACAGCATGCTGCCCTCTGTTATACGAGCTAATTATTATGTGTTAAGTAAGGCATCAGGAATGCCAACAGGTCCCTTGAGATGAGTTAATTTAAATCTCAGTGCAAAGAAGCAGGAATTGGGGGGGGGGGGGTGCCCCCAAGAGGCTGGACAACACAATCCTATGACATATACAATGCTTGATATCGCACACACTGGTCATAAGTAAAGTATGTATCATAAACAGTGGCCTGAATAATTATTGCCCCCCCCCCCAAATGACTGCTGTGATTGTATAAAATAAACATTACATAATATTTCCCATTCAATCAATAAGAATAGGATTTCTTACAAATCACATTCATTGCAACTACTTTTAAAATAATAGAATTTTCTCTAAAACTACAGTACATGTGCCACAATGACGGACAAACCCTATGGAACATTTAAAATGCACATAAAGAAATTCTTTCATCTTCAGTAACTGTTATCCTGTTTAGATTTGTGGTGGCTCCCAGGAACACAAGATGCCTGGTAGAAATACACCTTGGATGGGATACCAGTCCAGCACAGGACACAATGCACATACACAATCACACAAACTGTAAAACTGCACACAGACAGTAACAGAAGTTAAGGATTGAACCAGGGACCCTGTAGCTGTGAGGTGGCACCGCTGCTCCACCATGCTACTCACACAAATAAATAAATAAATAAATAAATAAGACAAAGAAAAATGTTATTCCCACAAAAAAATAAAATAAAATAAAATAAAGGAAAATTATTTTACATGTGTATTCAGTCCTCTGGGCCTTGTCTCTTGCCTTTAACAATGTCAGATTTTCTTGTTTGCACACATATAAATTCCCTTTGTCGTCCATAACCATGCGAAGAAAGCAAAGTTTTTTTCAACACAAAAGAGACAAATGGTTGTTGACTTGCACAAATCAGGTAATGGATATAAAAATACATAAGCAGGTAAAACACCATTAAGAACGACTACAGCCTTAACAAAAAGTCTGAAACATGTCTGAAACAGTTGGAAATTTGCCAGGAATTGGACCCATTGGTGGAGGAGGAAAAAGACCGAAATAAGCAGTAAACAGGAACCAGTGCAATAAACTAAACCAGGATTCTATTCTAAAGCTGTTTCATAGTATACTAATTGTTATAATGCATGTCTCATGGTGGTGGCATGATGGTGTACTGGTTAGCACTGTTGCCTCACAGCAAGAAGGTTCTGGGTTCGAGCCCAGCAACCAACAGGGGCCTTTCTGTGTGGAGTTTGCATGTTCTCCCTGTGGGTTTCCCCCACAGTCCAAAGACATGCAGGTTATGCTAACTGGTGGCTCTAAATTGACTGAGTGTGAATGGTTGTTTGTCTCTGTGTCAGCCCTGCAATGATCTAGTGATTTGTCCAGAGTGTACCCTGCCTCTCACCAATAGTCAGCTGGGATAGGCTCCAGCTTGCCCATGACCCTGCACAGGATAAGCAGTTACGGATGATGGATGGATGGATGGATGTTTCATGGTATTAAAAAGATAATGCTCCATTTCTGTTTTTGTACTACAAGTGGTCTTCATGTTACTGGCTAAGATTTCATCAAGTGCACCTGTAAAGGGACCTGAGGAATGTGTCTGCACTGATACATGTGGTATCATATAACAGTAAGTGCAATAACAGTAAATCTGAGTGGGACAGGACTAGGACACAGAGAGAATTAGAGAAAAAAAAGGAAATACTTAAAGATAGTGGAATGCAAAATCATCCATTTGAAAATTTATCCCTAGGTTTATTTGATTTGCGTCACAAGCCAAATCAACACGTTTGATTTTATTGTGTGCTGAAAAGAAATGAAGAGCTACTTGAAAGTTCTGACATGACTCCATTCCTCTGCAACTGCACATTAAGTATTTAAGAAAGAAAAAAAAAAAAAACCTGCATCTCAGAAGCATGCTGCTGGCTCTTATCTCAACTCTGGCTGCTGTAATAGCAGTCCTTAAGTACAGCATATTAAATATGCATTAAAGATGTTTTGGACTGTCCACTTTTACAGCAAGACATAAAGTGTTCAAGGATTGCAGGATGAGAAAAATGGTCCACTGAGGCAAGATGAGGTCAGATATTCAGCTAGTGGGAAGTGCTGAATGTGGCTGCATCAGCAAAGCTAAGACGACTCTTTGTGTTTACGCAACAGAACTAAAAAAAAAAAAAAAAGGGAAAATGGTGATGACTAAATCCGCCCTCTCTTGGTATCCCACCATTCACATTCTTAAAGGTCACATACCACACCCACATTTTGAGTAATATTTTAGAGCAGCATTCTTGAGGACACATTTACATGAAATAATCAAAAGTCTTGGTACTCTTCTAACAGACAACTTATTTCTAGCTGAACAATCTCTAAACCATTGGCAGTCTCTTAAGACTTTATGATTTAAACCTGCCCTAAACTAAATGTTAATGCTGCTTTCAGTCAAGTATTATAGTAAATCAAGCCAAAACCAAACTCTTTGCATGCAGAGCTCCATGTGAGTCAAGTTTAAAGCGAGACGTTTTATTAGCAAATGGCGTAGCATGTCAGGAAAAGTAATCAAGCTCTACTCTGAGCACTGAAAAAAGACAGGGTATGCAGGAAGCCACTCTTTGCTAGCATAGTGGCCAGCTGTGGTACTGTAGAGACCAAACATGGTAATTCCACTCACAACACACATACACACACACACATCCATGAATGTCATGAATTTTCTCTCTAAATCTGGTTGATTTTAATATTGTGGAAGTGGCTTAAGCTGGGCTGCACAGCAATATTTCCCATGTGAAAAAAACTACAGACCAATTCTTGTGACTTGGTGTGTGTAATATTAAACAATATTTCCCATCTGCCAAAGCCATTTCCATCTAGTCTAGTCATGCAGGTGAACATTTTAGAAAAACCTACACTTACAAAATACTACTATCCATTCACCCATTATCTATACTGTTTATCTGTCAGGGACCTTGTGCGCGTGACGTCACGTTCACGTGACTTCCGCGTACAGCGACATTTTGGGGATCACGCTTTCGCAAGTTAGATAGAGAAACCCGCTGTCGCGATGTCTTCTTCCTAAGTCTGCCTCTCGACTTACGCTGAATCCCTGGATATCACAGCAAAAAATCGCTATAGAGGTAAGATTGCTGTCTTAGGGGTCGACCCATATATCATTAGTAAGAGTGAAACCAAATCTG
>JAOEHJ010000028.1:53376924-53389568 GCA_025447855.1 Potamarius usumacintae
CAGCATTGCCTCCATGCTGGGAAGGTTGGCTCTCCTCAAAACGTCGTTATTTGTTACATAGTCTTGCCACTTGATGCCCATGATGCACCGCAGGCATCGCTGGTGGAAGCGTTCCAGAAGTTTCACCTGCTTCCGGTACAGGACCCAGGCCTCGGCACCGTACAGGAGAGTGGTTACAACTACTGCTCTGTACACCTGGATCTTTGTTGAGAGTCGTAGTGAGTGATTCTTCCAGACGCACTTCTGAAGACGCCCGAACGAGCTGCTGGCTTTGCCAAGACGACTGTCCACATCCTTGGTCACTGTAGCATCGTTGGAGATGACGCTCCCCAGGTATGTGAAGTGTTCTGATACATTCAGGGACTGTCCATCAATGTTTATCTGTGGAGGGGTGTAGGATCCACGTGGTGGCTTCTGGTACATCACCTCCGTTTTCTTGAGACTGATGGTGAGCCCGAAGGCCTTACATGCTGCTGCAAAGTGGTTAACGACTGTCTGTAGGGTTTCCTCTGTGTGTGCCAGAAGTGCACAGTCATCTGCAAACAGCAGATCCAAAATCAGCTCTTCCAGTGTCTTTGTGTGGGCTAGAAGTCTCCTGAGGTTGAAGACACTTCCATCAGTTCTGAACCTGATGTAAATCCCCTCTGTGATGTCCTCCTTGGCCTCTCTCAGCATCATACTGAAGAAGATGGCGAAGAGAGTTGGAGCAAGGACGCATCCTTGCTTGACTCCGTTGGCGATCGGGAATGGGTCCGACAGGTCTCCGTTGTGCTTTACTTGACCCATCTGTCCTTCATGCAGCTGTTGCAGGATCATGAGGAGCTTTGGTGGACACCCAAGCCTCGATAGGATCTTCCAGAGTCCGTCTCGGCTCACCGTATCGAAGGCTTTGGTCAAGTCAACGAACACCGCGTACAGTCCCATGTTTTGCTCCCTGCATTTCTCTTGGATCTGACGCATTACAAAGATCATGTCTGCCGTTCCACGATTGGCTCTGAAGCCACACTGACTCTCCGGTAGATTCTCTTCAGCAATGGTTGGAATGAGTCTGTCCAATACAACTCTTGCCAGGAGGATCTGACGCACAGGGAGAACATGCATACTCCACACAAAGGCCCCCATCGGCCGCTGGGCTCAAACCCAGAACCTTCTTGCTGTGATGTGACAGTGTTAACCACTACGCCACCGTGCCGCCCACTGATTGATGGATCACTGAATAGGTTCTTATCCAGGTTCTTATCCTGGATTCTCATCCTTAACCAGTGTGGGCACAGGTTTTCATTCCAATCAACAGAAACTAAAGCTGTGTCTGTTAAAAGCCAAGATCAACTGAGTAATCAGTTGGAATCAGACTGGGCTCCTGCGTGATTGGAATGAAAACCTGCACCCACATCAGCCTGTTGAGGATTGGAAACCCCTGCCCTAACCCTGACCCACATGATCCTCTACAACGCAGAACAACTTAACAGCAGGTTTATCTTCTCCACACCATGGACTCTGGTTCTGCAGCAAAGGGTACTTGCATGAGATGGGAATACACCCTGGATGAGACACCAGTCCATCACAAGACACTATGCAAACACTTTTATGCAGTGATTCACCTCTCAGGACAATTTAGCATAGCCAGCTCCCCAAGCGTCATGTTTTTGGACAGTGACAGGAAACCAGAGAATCTGCAGAAAACCTAAGCGAACACAGGGAGAATATGTGAAATCCCACACAGACAGAAATCCAAGCTCAGGCTTGAACCGTGAAACTGTGAGGTGGCAACACAACCCTCTGCCTCACTATGCAAATCTCTCTGAAAAATAATATGTAAAAAAGTTTGAGTGTACACATCAGTAGTTTACAAACCTTTGGTCGTTAGCCAAGTAATTTCCTGCAGTGGGCACTTCTCACACATGAGAGTTTGGATTTGGAAAGTTTTCTTTTGACTCCTGAGAAGAGCTGCATAACATACAATCCAAGCAGCAACAAAAACACAGTGTGGATTTGTCGATAAGCCAGACTTTGAGGCTTTGTTCCTCTGAAACAAGTCTGGCAGGCAGTCTTCAACTCTGTGGTAAGGGCCTAAGGAACAGACTGGCTGCAATGAGGTGTGAGGTCATGTGCTTGATGACTGTGGTGCCGAGGGACTTCCACACCCTTTTCTCACACTGCCTGAGCACTCCATACTGCCAACTTCTCATAAACCCCTCTCTCCTTCATGCTGCTCTATACTGTTTCCCAATATTTATATCATGCTTATTTCAGAATTGTTAATAACCAGATACTCATACTGAACATTCTGTATCATTTGTTCTCTAGATATGATTAAAATGCGTTAAAGTGCTGGGTTCACTTGGACAGGAAGATGTATTACGGGATGCATCTCTTGCATTTGGCCTCTTTTTATTTAATGCTCTTTCTCACTTTGTTGAATGTGTTGTAGGGTTATAATGCATTGCCACTATCTGTATTTATATATGCATCTGTATTCAGATTTAAACTCAAAGTGGATGTGGCCTAAACTGGAATGGGCAGCAGACACACTTTCCAGATTTCCCTGCACCTCATTATTCCCTATGATCTTGCAAACCTCATTTCCAGAAAAGTTGGGATATTTTCCAAAATGCGATAAAAAAAAAAATCTGATTTTGTTAATTCACGTGAACCTTTATTCAACTAACAAAAGTACAAAGTAAAGTTTGTTGGTAGTTTTACTGACCAACTTAATTGAGCTTTGTAAATATAAACAAAGTTAGAATTTGATGCCTGCAACTTCTTCCTCCTTGTCTAGCACTACTGCCAGGTCGCGGTCCATGTGGACCCTACTGATCCACATGTCATTAATTGGAGCATAGCTTTATACCAGATGCCCTTCCTGTCACAACCCTCCCATTTCTGGGCTTGGGAAACAACTATTCACACCTATGGGCAATTTAAAGTAGCAAATTAGCTTAACTGCATGTCTTTGGATTGTGGGAAGAAACTGGAGCACCCAGAGGAAACCCACGCAGACGCAGGCAGAACATGCAACCTCCACACAGAAAGGCCCCTGTGGGCCACTGGGCTCACACCCAGAAGCTTCTTGCTGTGAGGCAACAGTGCTAACCATGACACCACTGTGCTGCTCAACAGTCTGTGGTTGTTGTCTGATTCTCTTATTCATGATGTGCCATACATTCTCAATAGAAGACAGATCTGAACTGGCAGCAGGCCAGTCAAGCACATGCACTCTGTCAACAAAGCCACACTGTTGTAGCCCATGCAAAATGAGGCTTGGCATTGTCCTGCTCAAATCAGCATGGACTTCCTGGGAAGAGACGTCACCTTGATGGCAACTCTAAAATCCCAATATACACCTCCACATCAATGGTGCCTTCACACACATGCAACTCACCCATGCCATGGGCACTGATGCCCCCCCATACCATCACAGATGCTGGCTTTTACACCTTTCTCTGATAATAAACTGGATGGTCGTGTTCACCTTTGGCATGGAGAACTCAATGTCTGATTTTCCCGAAAACAAGCTGAAATGTGGACTCATCTGACCACAGCACACATTTCCACTGTCTTTTGGTCCATCTGAGATGAGTTCAGGCCTAGAGAAATTGGTGGTGTTTCTGCACAGAATTGATGAATAGCTTCCTTCTTACATAATACAGTTTCAGGTTGCATTTCTGGATGCAGCAGTGGACTGTGTTAAGTGAAAATGGTTTTCTGAAGTAATCCTGAGTCCGTGTGGCTATATTTGTCACATTAGCATAACCATTTCTCAGGCAGTGCCGCCTGGTTCAACAGTGATTTCCAACCTTGCCTTTTACGCACTGAATCTTTTCATAATATTATGTACTGGAGATTTTGAAAGGCATAAATTCTCTGCAATCTTGTATTGAGAAACGGTCTTTTTGATTTGACTAACAATTCTCTCACAAATTTTGATACAAAAAGGTGAGCCATGACCCATCCTTGCTTGCAAAGCCTGAGCCTTTGGTGCATGATCCTTTTATACCAAATCATGATACCCTCATCTGTTACTAATTAACCTGCTTATTGTGGAATCTTCCAAAATTGTGTTATTTGAATATCCTATAAACTTTTCAGTCTTATTTTGCCTCTGTCCCAACTCTTTTTGAGTGTGTTACAGGCATCAAATTCTAACTTTGTTTATATTAATAAAATGCAATTAAGTTGGTCAGTAAAACTATTGAAATTTTTTTTTTGCACTTTTGTCAGTTAAATAAAAGGGTCACATGGATTAACAAATCAAATATTTTTGTTTTTATTGCATTTTGGAAAATATCCCAACTTTTTCTGGAAATGGGGTTTGTACAGTATTACTGCATAACTATATGAGTCTTCATCAAATTCACCCTTTTAGCTTAATGCTAATTATCTTGTTACCTGGTTGTTGATATTTAGGGAACCATGAACTTGTTTGGGACCTTGATATTTGCTCTTCCCCTTTGACTTCAGTTACTAGATGCTTGTAGATTTGTTTATTGTGCATATGTGTATATTCTAGATATACTGAGATTGGGTTTTGTTTGGGGATTGGGTTCATATGTGTGTTTTGAATAGCAAGGAAGAACAGGAAGTGTGTCTGTTTTATGTTTTCTTCTTGTGAAATGATTAGCTACTGGTGTCTTGCCATTAGCTTGGGATTTTGTTTGCATCCCTCATTTATTTTCTCATTTTATTCAGTGGTCCAAATAGACAGAACACCTTGCATTTCTGCAGCTCTATTTTTGGGTCAGTTTGTGCCTCATTCTCACTAACCATAATACAATATATGGCCAAAAGTATGCGGACACCTGTTCAATTGCACCCATGTAATTTGCTGAACATCCCATTCTAGATTTGCTGCTAAAATAACCTCTGCTCTTCTGAGAATCTTTTATAATTGATTTTGGATTGTGGCTGTGAGGATTTATGCTCATTCATCCACAAGAACATTAGTGAGGTCAATGTTCCAATTCATCCCAAGGGTGTTCAGTAGGGTTGAGGTCAAGTCATGGTAGTTTGCTTAAAACTGGACAAAGATCACTTTACTCAGACACACTCAGACCAGTTGTTTTGGTCCATATCCAAGTTCGGTTGCTGTGTTCTAACCAGCCCAAACAAATCGCCAAGATGGAGACAAGGCACTAGGGTTTGAAACAAGTGGACTTTTCACTATCTACATCTGATTACTGTCATTAGACATTAGTCAATCTTCAAGCTGAACTTACATTTCCAGACAGTTTATTCTATCATGCTGTTGCACAATGACTGTCTGGGTGGTTGTTGCAAGGCACTGCTTCCATGCTGCACTTTCACCTGTAATTCAGCATAAACCACAGCTCAGACACATGGTGCCCAGCTTGAAGGAGACTGCAGTGCCATTCTTCAACCCATTCCTTTTACCTCCAGAGGAGTACTAGAGTGTACAGGCACTGAGCTTCTAATGTGGCACTGTACTTATCACATGGGTTTACCACTTATGTAAGTGATTCTAGGGACTCAAATTATAGCCCACTTCAGAGCATATGTTAGAAGAAGGGGAAAAAAATAAAAGATACAGGGAGTTTTCGAAATGGACAGAACAAAAACAATGAACAGAGCTTCCTTTAAAATGGCTCGAGCTAAAAATAAGACTTTGCAGTGCTCATTTGAAAACCATGGGAAAGTTTGTCTTGTGCAGTCCACAGTCCATTCAGTCGAAAAGAGTTCATGCCATCTTCAAGAAAGAGAGAAAAAGACAGGCTGGTAACAGAGTGACTACACCTGCTATAACATAAGTAATAACAGGAACTAATTTGTTTTTTAGACGTTCCACAACATTAAATGTAATTATAAATGGATAAAAAAACACTATATTTGATTCTTTATTAAATAAAAGGTTGTTAGAATTGACAAATTGTTGTGGCATATAAGTAATAAAAGAACCTCTGCATGTGCTGTTATTGAAAAATAATCAGTGATGGTCTGGTAACTGTAACTGCTTTGTGTTGGGCTTCATTATGTCATGCTGCCATCAATTATTTTGCTATAACAGCACTCCCTGTAAAGGTCCTTACATATTATACATATTATTTCTTTCATGCAGGCATTTACCAGAAATTATTAAGTGCCAGTTAAAAGTTTGGACACACCTTCTACTTTAAAGGTAGACTGCCTTTCAGATTTTTCACGTTTAGGTCATAAAAATAATTTTCCCTGACACCCAGTTATTTTTGTTTAGTGGACCAAAAGCTACTGAATTCGAATCACAGACTTCCATTTTTATTAGGTTTTTTTTTTTTTATAGAACAATTAATGAATTTAGGGCCTCATGGCCCTAAATTCTCCATTATTTTTGCCTGCTTCAGCATGCCCCAATTCAAGATACTATGACATGCAACAAATTTGAAATAGGAGAGAAAAATGGAGGCTGCGAATGAAATGTGAAAGACCGACTACCGTAACGGAAAGCAAGAAGAAAGACATTATGTTGGAAAGGAAAGGAAATGCAGGACCAAACTAATAAATATTGGCGGTCAGCGAGCACCTCGGTGTGATCAGCTGATTGTTTAGCAAGAAAATGATGTAACTGTCAGTGCACAGTCAAGGTAAACCTGTAGATGGTAATAATGCAACACTGGATGTCAGCTGCTGTAAAATCCAAAAGAAGAAGAAAAAGAAGAAGGTAAACCTGTGTATGTGCACACGGACTTCCTCTGTCTGCTTGACTGTGTGAAGCGAACAATTTCATGCACATTATTTGCTCAGGAATCCCCTCAAATTAAATAACTTCCCAGCCACAGAATGGCCTGTTTTTTTTTTGTGAGATATTACAGAAATAAACATACATCACAATGACCAAATTTCAGAGGGAAGTAAATTTCACCGATTTTATGAAATTGAAAGGCCATTTAGCTTTAAGGCCAGGCAAAAATGGTGATTTTGCTTACAGTTGTTAATTTGCAGGCTTCAGGATCCTTTCCATTTAAAATGTTCATAATTTCATAATATTTAAAAGACAATGTCAGTTACTGCACTCTATATTGCACTTTAACTTTGTACTTTTATCCCAACTCAATGAACTGCACCAATTTTTGTTGGAGTTTCCATTTCTCAGGAACTTAAACAGGCATTTGTAAATCTCGCCATATATGTACACTCTTCAACCAAAAGTTTGTGGATACCTGATCATCACAGCCATATGTGGTTCTTCCCCAAACTGTTGCCCGCAAATGTTGAAGTACACCATTGTATAGAATGTCTTTGCATGCTGTAACATTACAATTTCCCTTCATGGCAACTAAGTGAATAAAGCAAAGCTGTTCTTGCATGATAATGCCCCTGTGCACGAAGTGCTCCATGAAGACATGGTTTGCTAAAGTTGGAGTGGAAGAACTCGAATGTCCTGCATAGAGCCCTGACCTCAACCCCACTGACTGTTCATCCTTTGGGATGACCTGGAATACTGACTGCACCCCAGACCTCCTCAGCCAACATCAGTGCCTGATCTCACAAATGCTTTTGTGGTTGAATGAACACAAATCCCCACAACCATGCCCCAAAATCTAGTGGAAAGGCTTCACAGAAGAGTGGAGGTTATTATAACAGCAAAGAGGGACCAAATCTTAAATGGGATGTTCAAAAGCCACATATAAAACTTTTGGCCATAAAATGGATATACTGTACTTGTATAGATATTTGCTTACACTTGATGACTTATGCTGAAAGAGTAAGTGAAATCCCCTGGGATTTTGTTGGTTTCTGAAGTTATATTTGTCAGCCATTTTCTTAAAAATAACCTGTTTTCCAGGTACCAAGCCATTTTTCTCAGCTTGCTCAGCTGAAGAACATCTATATTATTTCCAGATTGGTTTAAATGTCTTAAAATCAGACTTTGAAATACGATGTTTCTTTATGTATGCAAAAGTATCACAACCTATTGTCTGAAAATTTCTGAAAGTGTTATTAAAGTAAAAGTTGAAAAAATACATTTGAAAAATGAATGCATATCAGTGTATATTTAATTGTCATTTGGCTAATTTGTATATATTCATCATTATTTAAATTTTGTTATATTTAATAGTTATTCCACGAAATCGAGTCGTACATGAGCTGATAGCCGACGAGGCACGTAGCCCAGAGTTGGCTATAAGCCATGTATGACAAGATTGAGTGGAATAACTGTTTTATTCTATGCACATTCACTGGATTTTGAGAAACAGAGCATTTTTATTTTTTGTAAATTTGATAAATAAAAACTTTATACAAAATGTTCGACAAAATAATTTCTGCTCAGAATGTAAACAAACCTGCGAAATGACAGGAGCAATTTGTGAAAAATGCTATAACAATAATTCTTGAAAAATAAAAAAAGACACATCCTTACCATCAAATACTTTCATTCCATATTTTGTTGCTTTATTGTATTTTTGGGGGTTTTGTTTTCGAGTAGAGTTTTTATTTCGTCCTCGGTTGGTTCAGCAACACGCTCTGCCATTTTGTTTTTCACTACTCACGGTATATGCGCTGATAGCCTAGTAGCAGAGTAGCCAATCAGAGCACGTACGTGATTGCTCATATCCAGTGAATGTGCAGAGAATACTTTTTATTTTGTTCAAGACTGGTGCAAATGTTTGCACTTATCTGCAAGTACAGTACTAAATTGCTGTAAAACTCACTGTTGTGTTCCTCTGTACAGGTTTGGTGTTCTGTACGGACACCAGAGAGTGCTCACGAGGGCTTAATGACTGATCCTCACAGTCCACCCAAATACCGTGTCATTGGCACGCTGTCTAACTCTCCTGAATTTGCGCAGCATTTTCATTGTCCTTTGGGCTCGCCCATGAACTCAGGCCACCGCTGTGAGGTGTGGTAAGAGCAGAAAAAAGCCGGTCCGCCAGTATGCTTTGCTTCAACCAGTCAGGCGGATAGACTGTACTTTTTCTCAAGCACTGGACTACTACTACTTTACATTTTTCTTGTAGAATATGAAATGTGGCTGGATATGAAGCTGATTTTGATGGGTAGTGCCAGAGCCAGCAGGATACACCGAGTGTTTCAGCCATTGCTTGTTTGTCCAGTAACTGATGTCTCACTCCCCTTTTGCACAGCCACAAAAGCCCACATGGGGCTGTCCTATTTATTTGCTGCACTTGAACTTAAGTGGAGGGATAATGATAAGGGTGAAGAAGCTTTTTTTTTTATGCTTGTGTGGGTTTTTTGTTTGTTTGCTTGTTTGTTTGTTTGCTTCAGCTGGACAAACCTCATTCTCCCAGAAGATTTAAAAAAAAAAAAAAAACCCTATGATGTCAGAGGGAGTGCCTCATCTCGCTTTGACCTCACAGGAAACATTTGATTCTGTCTGTGACCTCACAGGAAGTGCTATCCTGTCTCAGTGACTTTACAGGAAGTGGCTGGGAGCCCATGGGAAGGAAATGACGGTTTTCTGGATTATGATTTTGCCAAGTGGCTTACAGCTGGTAGTTTGTGATGGAGGGCCCTAACCCACTACTCAATCATCCAACCTGTGTATTATTTTCTATTTGTTTATTTACATGTTGATAAAGTTGAAGTGACCTGGTTGTTTGAAACTGCTCTTTGCCAAAGAATGTTTGGGATTTTTTTTTTGGTTCCATGTGTTCTGTAGGAATGTGTAGAAAAACTTTGCTTTTGCTCTACGGTGATCACAAGGGGGGTGTGTGTGGGGGGGGGTGCGCGTGCTTGTTTATTTTAATGTCTGTGAAGTTTCTCATTTTGCGTTGAACCTTCAGTGATGTCTAGCCTGCTTAATTAATTTCAAAACAGTATAAACTTTATTTTGAGAACCACTAAAGGAAAGGTGATGCCACTGATTCTTTTCCAGTCCTCCTTGACAGTGTTTCAGGCTGCATATGAGAAATGTAGAGTGCAGGTTAGATCAACCCATGAATTACTGCCGAGTACTATTCCGTCAATGACGTATAGTTTTTAAATTCTGTGAGCATCTTTAGTTTTAGAACAATGTGCAGTGCTTCACCACAGAATATCAACGTGGTTAACAAGCGAGTGAGGACGAATTCCCGTTATCATGAATTATGACTGATTTGCCATCCTGACTGGTCTCTATAAGAATCCATATTAGCAGCTGTAGGATTTTGGTCGGAGTATTGCTTTAAAGGTGTAGTCAGTAATTTAGTTGGTGGTAACCTGAATGTTAGGTTGGTGAACTGATGAGCAACAAGCAAGGAAAGTAGGGACACTTTATCCTGATATTGACGATCCACATCATTTGGTTTTCCATTTACAGATTTATGGCAGCCAGAGACTGGAGCAGATATTGTATTATGTACGCTTTTGCCAAAAATGTCCAAAAGTGTTTCAAGTTAACCACTGTCTCCACTTGTAATGGCATTATGTTTAAGAAGTGCATTGACTGACCGGCCTCGGTCTCGTGGTTTATAAACACTAGCCACTGCGCCACCATTTCTTCAGCCCAAAGAAAACTGACCACTTGTTTGAAAGCTGCTGATGTATGACTTTACTCGTTCACCACCCCTTTAAATGAAATATTCTACCTTCGTTACATGATGAAAAGTTAGCACTATACCACTGAATTGTTAGAGCCTGATAATGGTATAATCCACACGTAGACACGTAGGTACAGTATTAGCTGTGCTCTTTTATCTGTTGCTGTTTTGTTTCATTTTCCATCCTTTGTTCAGACATACGGCTAGGATTGCAAAAACTGTTCTGTCTAAGGTTTCATGTCACTCCACCTGCCTTATAATGCACTTTGGCTGCAGTGTCTGCGTCTCAGTGTCAGTAGTTCCTGTGTCCGTCAGCCTCTTAATGACCGGTTTGGAATCTCAGGCTACTATTTTTGTCATGTTGCCTGTTTTTGTTGGCTTTTTTTTTTTTTTTTGGGCATAAATAACACACTTTTTCTGATCTCTCTCTCTCTCTTTCTGCTGATATTCACAAGCTGGGGTTTAAGTTTCAGTTGTGGTGAGGCATTTGTGGTTACCCTTAAATATCTAAAGTGTGAAATATAGAAATGTATACATGATATAATCTAATTGGAAACTGCAGTGGAACTTTGGAGTGCTTGAAGGTCTTTAAATAGACAGAACTGTTCTCTATTGACTTACATGTGTCTTTTACCAGCCAGTGGTGAATCTCACTGGTGAAAAACAGATTTAATTCCCCAAAACTCCCAGTAAACAAAAGGCTGTTCCAGAGTGCGAGCGATTTTCAAAGTGTCATGGAGAAGTGTGTGAAGCCAAATGGGTTTTAATTCTCATTGCTTTGATTTCATAGTCATCTTCACACATGTAAGGTCGTTTTGTATTTTTCCTGTTTTTTTTTAATATATACTGTGATCTAGCGTTATTTAAGTCACCAAGTGTACATTTTCTTATCTGATCTTATGTTAATAGTTAACGGAGTCTGTTAATACAACATTAAAATGTATGGGGTTACACTGATTGCTTTTTAGTTTGACAAAGTGCATTCTGTCTGAGGACACGCTGCCCAGCCTATAGTGCAACATTCCACATTAAAAAGTATCAAAGGAACTGAAATAAAGATTATATATTATAAGAACCTCTGATATCTCCATGTATTATTTACCTACTGATTTTGCTTGTGGGCCTTTGACTGGTCAGCCAGACTGAAAGTTATTCCATCTGCATTCATGAAGATGGCGTCTCTCTTGGGGGCTCAAACTTCTGCTTCCATCGACCATGATTCCCCAAGAGCACACTGCAGGATCTCCTCCTCACGAGTCCAAGTGATGCCAAACTGGAATGGGTGTCTCCCAAAGAGTGAGAGAGAGAGTGTGTGTGTGTGTGTGTGTGTGTGTGTGTGTGTGTGTGTGTAAAAAAAAAAAAAAACAACCTTGTGGTTAAAACCAGGGTTCTGCCATCCCCCAGTTCTGTAAATCAATCATTTGATCTTACAGCATTACATGAAAGTGAGCCTACAAGAGCATTCCATGTTGCCCTGTATGCACCCTATAATACTAGGTCTACTTTATTCCAAACAACAACCATCTGATCCTGACCCCAGCGAAAAGGAGACTGGGAAAGATGATTGCAGTATATATGGCAAATACCGCATCATGACTCCATCTGCATGCATGTGCACAAGAAGGGTTATTAGTAGGGGTGTAACAATACACTTTGGACTTAATTATTTTTGCTTTTCCTTTTCGCATTTCTGAATCATAAATAATAAAGAACAATGTGCATTTGTGTGTATAAAAATAAAGTTAAAAAATCAGCAGTTTAATATTGTAAACTAAATGTACTACAGGTTCACCATATCTTAAAGGAGATGCGCAGAGCCATGGCCTCACTTTCGTTTATAAATGCCTTGAGACCTCAGGAATGGCATAGGAATAGTTTTAAGTGTTAACAATAAATCTAATATAATTTTTACGATTAAAATGATTCATACATATAGGTAGCGGTCTGAGTGAATGACCTTGACATCTGTGATGTCACCACAGGAAGGCTATCGGTCTCAGCGCCATTTCCACTATACTAAAACACAGAGCTGACTGCGGCTTCAAACTTCCATTTTGAGCTAATTTATCGCCATGCCATGTAGATGTGTTGCTGGCCAGTGCAGCAACACGACAGAAGGTGGATTTATGTTGCATTCATGGCCCAAGAATGTTCAAACTGCAAAGATTTGGA
>JAOEHJ010000028.1:54726672-54737316 GCA_025447855.1 Potamarius usumacintae
CGCAAGTCGCCATTTTGCCTTATTTACACCATGTGATCAATCCTGGCACTCCAATTGGCTGTTTAAAATTATCGTAACCGATGAGATCGTAGTAACAATGCACACACTACCAATTGTATTGCATACAAGGAGATCGCGCCCAAAAATATCAAGACCAGTTTGATCTGAACCGAGCAACCCAAGAACCGATGAAATCGGCTACAAGGTGCCCCTGCACACATTTACGATTCGCAAGCGATTTAATCGGCCCGACAAAACTGTAAGCGAATCAGGAAGGTGTGCAGTGGGCTTAAGTCTTGGAGGTTGGAGGGGTTTTTTTTTTGCTTTAAAAGTTGAAATTGAATATTTTGGGATACCACATTCTTTAGACAAATTTGTTGCTTTCTCACCACGCTTTAGATGGTCCAGGATATGAAGTTTGTCTTCGACCTAGAGTATCTTACGTTTACAAGTAGCCATGACAGCAGTGCTTACGGAGTAAAAACTTGGATATAGTGAAACAGGCTAGTATAATGAGAGTGATCGACCCCTAAGCAAGGCTAGCTAAGCCTATGTTTTTAGCTCATAAAATCCTTTTAAGGGATTTTTTGAAGTCAGTGATTCCCATTCTTGGTAATTGTTAGTGATCGACACCTAAGTGAGGCTAGCTAAGCCTTTGTTTTATGGCGTATTATTAACTTGACTGCGGACTTGATTACTTATTGTTTGTCTCTGGTGGGAAGAGGAGTGCATGGCTCAGTGATGCTTTTTTTAAAGACTCCGACTCATTGTCACTAAAGGCAGGGGACACGAACTTAGTTCATTATATGCGAAAGTTCATAGTAAAAGAGTTCATTATAGCGGGCTGCAGTGTATTGTGCAATAGCATAGTAAGCAACATAGGTTAACAAATGTAATCATTATACTAGCCTGTTTCATTACATCCATAATATAATACTCATAAAGAGATGACATAGCTGCATACCTTTTATCTTTTGCATGTTTTCTCTGATTTTACTAATTGCATTAGTACTGTATAAATTTATAGGTAATACATTCTCCACTCCTCCTACCTCCAGCTTCTGGTGCAGAGAAGCTGAGGTCAACCTACCCTCACCCCCTCCTTCCCTCCCTCCCATCTCATAATAGTTCCCAAGCATAACTACATCATCACTTGTTTACCACAATGCATTGTGTGGGATAGCTGGGGTGGGTAGTTGAGCGATATGACGGATGTCAGATTTATTTTACGTCAGAGCGATGTGAGAGAAGCGATTTTGCTGTGCTCTGTTGTGGAAGACAATGAAATTGGTGATTTAAAGAGGTGGATAACGTTGCGGGTTTACAGCAGGAAAATCAGAATTCACATCAAGCTTGGTGAGAAGGTAAGAGTCTAGACCGAGTCTACCACACTGTACAACAGCATCAAATCTCAGAATGTCTTATTTCTGAGGACATATATTGCACCAGCTAGACTTTATCGAGAAAACAAATCTATCCGAATATTGGGAATTGTATGTAGCCTCTCTGAAATTGGCTGTAATGTCTATAGTGTTCATGGCGAAGTTACATTACATCTAAGATTGCTTCATAATCCCGGGCCCAGATGAACAGCATTAAAACATTTATAAATGAGTGATTAGTTAAATAAAACTTGATATCAGGAAACATTACCAAAAAAAAAAAAAAACCTTTGGAAACCCGCTGAGCTGCCATGTCATGTTCAGTATAAATGCATTTTCTTCAATAAATGCCGCTAGTGAGGTACACTGAACGTTATACATACTCATAAAAGAACCCTTTGTGGGTTGAAGGTTTTAGCAATCTGACAGGCTAGTTCGGCAGCCAAGTGTTTCGGTCCGTTGAAAGGCAAAGGCCAAAGAATGCTTCTTTGTTTTACAGGCTTCTGAATATCGCTAGTTTCAGACAATGAACAGTGTCGATTGTTATAATCTTCTATAACTGAAGACCATTCCGCAGACCATGGAAATATTGCTGGGTCACAGTTTAAGTACATCTTTTTCCCACCAGAGAAATGTAAGCTACAAACACTTGTCCATTTTGATTCAGTTTGAAGGTTTTCATTGTGGATTAAACTTATCCATTTCTTTCTTCTCTTCTTCTCGACTAGCGGCTAATAAAAGCTCAAATTAGATGTTCTCTTTGTTGTGGAGACACAATTAGGCACACAGCAGTTCACTTTAGCTATGGTTAAAACCAGTTAGACAGAACAATGCAGTGTTTAACAAAGGTGAAAGTAAATGATATGGGGGCGCTGACCCCGGGTATCACCCATAATGCATTATGGTAAACAAGCAATGATGTAGTCAGGGGTTAGGGTTATTACAAAAGTAAGCAACTTCACCTGCAGCAACTGTAGCAGGCCGTGCGGCTCACGCATCGGCCTATACAGTCATACTAGGCGCTGCAACTCAACAACTTATGGATGACCCCTGGCGCAGATCACCATGATCTTTCGAGATCGAAGGAAGGAGCCAACAACAGACTCCAAGGGCCCAGTTTGTGTCTAAGGATTTTCAATGCTACGATACTTTGGTTCACCTCAGAGTGGACTAATGCTACAACATAGATTTTCACCCGAACCTATCAAAACTATCATTAATTATCTTTACACGATGATCCTAATTCTTGCTGATCTCTGACCCTGTGGTTGATGGACATCTGAGAACCATATTGCTGTGTGTAAGCTGCAGATTGTGTGGCTACATGTTCAAAAAGCTCTCAGATGATGAGGTTTTTTTTTTTTTCTTTTTTTCCTGCATTAGCTATAGAGTGCTATCGAGAATGGTGATTTTGAATAAACTGTAAAAAGGACACAATCTACACCAGCTCCTTTCTGTTCAACTCCCTTGTGTGCTGTAACTGCTTATTTATTAATTTATCGATGTCTTTGGCAGCTCTGAATGCGAATGTGGAAATCAGGCTGGTAATGGACAGTGTTTGTTGTATTAGCCCCTTGATTTCTGTGTCTGTTCCTCATGGAAGCTGGCGTATGAGGTGAAGGTCTGAGCCCTTATGAGCTACTGACCACTTCATTTTGAAAGACATTAATTTTGAAACCAGCGGTGCAGATCCAGCAGCACAGCAGAATGTGGATTTTTTTGGGGAAAAAAGACGTCATAAATGACTCACAGTGAAAATATATATGGTGACATGGAAGGTACTAGAGTGTCAAAAAAGTAGTGTCCTTTAAAATGAAGAGGTTAGGGAAGGAAAAACAAAACAAAACAGGGGAGCATTGAGCAACACAGGAGCAGTAGGAACAACACTGAACTGGCGATTTCGAATATACAGATATTATAGAATCTAAAATTGTTATAATAATTTAAAATTCAGGGTAAACTAATACAGAGGAAGAGGAAAAAGAAATAATAATAATAACCAAGGTGTAATGCCATTGTCTCAAGGGTCATGTGATGCAGTGAAGGATGATGGGTAGAAATTAGAGAGTGCCCATTCCAGTGACTTCAGACGTCAGCCTAAAACAGTCAGGAGAGGAGGGACGGGAAGAGGGCAGGGGTAGGGTTGGTGGGGAGAGACAGAAAAGTAGAGAAAATAAAATAATTTTGAATTATTTTTGAAACTTTCGTAGTAAACTGACATCTCTTTCGTGCTGAGTTTTCCGCTACTACTAGTGCTCAAACAATGGGCATGCATTTAAAATCGGTGATGCAATCAAGAAGACATCAGTGAAGCACGTGGCTAAGTTGAAATGAAATCGACTTCTCTTGCACAGAAAAGAAAGTATTTTGAACTGAAATCAAATTTAAAGAACTTGTCACCATTGCAGTTGCTTTATTTCACAAGTGCAAGCAGTCAAATATCAAAACTAGCTGAGGAGAATAAATTTTACTCAAACCTTGGCAAAATGTGCCATGAGATACCAACCACATATTTTTCTTCTCTCTCTCTCGCATTTTTATACCACATCGCTGAATCAGTCATAATTTACAGAAGCCCTGAACTGCATCATGTGAAAATAAATAAATAAATAAAATGACGTGCTGTGCTGTTGTGACATTCATTTGAACTTTATCTTATTTCAACTTATTAACTTATATCAAGATATTATATCAATATTTTAAAACAAACCATTATTTTGACTGACAGGCGGATTGGGGCGGCATCAGCAGTAATGCGGTAATGTTGTACCGGTCCATTGTGGTGAAGAGCGAGCTGAGCCGTAAGGCAAAGCCTTCAATTTGCCAGTCAATCTACATTCCAACCCTCACCTATGTCTTTGGGTAGTGACCAAAAAGATGAGATCATGGATACAGGTGGCTGAAATGAGCTTTCTCCGTAGGGTAGCTGGGCTCACCCTTAGAGATAGGGCGAGGAGCTCAGATATCCGGAGGGATCTTGGAGTAGAGCCGCTGCTCCTTCATGTCAAAAGGAGTCAGCTGAGTTGGTTCAGGCATCTGATTAGGATGCCTCCTGGGCGCTTTCCTTTGGAGGTTTTCCAGGCATGTCCAACTGGGAGGATACCTTGGGGTAGACCCAGAACACACTGGAGAGATTATATATCTCATGTGGGAGCGCCTTGGGATCCCCCAGGAGGAACTGGAAAGTGTTGCTGGGGAGAGGGATGCCTGGAATACCCTGCTGCCACTGTGACCTGACTTTGGATAAGTGGAAGAAAATGGATAGATGGATAGATTATTTTGACTTCTATACTACTAAAGGAAGGCTGTCTGTCTCTCTGTCTGTCTGTCTGTTCACCTATGCAAATCAACACGGCTGGACACACATACTCCATACTTTGCACATGGATTGGTGACACCCCAGAGGGGCCCAAGACAACATTTTCGATTTTCCAAGACACGGGATTAGTGCTAATCCAACACACTATTAATTTCCCATAGGCTACCTGCTCATGCTAACACACTGCGTGCAGCCTTGGCAGGGAATCCCGTCCCTCACTCGCCTGAGAGTTTCAATTGTACAGGACCTCGCAATCAGCACTCCTCGCCGGAGACTTCTGCTGGGGCCGAGTCAACATCTCCTAAGTGACAGGCAATAATTATTACATCTCTTCTCTCTCACGAGCAATAACTGCTAATATGTCACTATTTCCACTCAACATCTCATGATTATGATGTAATATCTGAAAATAAAGTTATTTTGAGTCATCTCATTATTTAGCAATATTATGCCATTATTTTTGACTTAATGTGTTGCAAGACAAGTCATTATTTTCAGTTATCTTATTATTTCAAGGTATGTCATTTCCAGATTGTGATCGTCAAGGCTGCCTTGACTTCACCAACAACATCGCCTTGATCAAAGAGGAAATTGCAAGCAGCGATGGTGGATCTCAAATGAGAAGCGGGCAACGTTGGCCTTAGAACAAGTGCAGAAAATCCAAGGTCATGCACACTGGTGATGGGGACACTGTAAACAGAACTGTAGTTGAACCACGATGGCTGGAAGAGGTGGAGAAAGCTATGTACGTTGGCAGCATCATGTACTGAAATGGAGATGCAGAGACTGACGTCAAGTATCAAATTGGAAAGGTATCAGCTGTTGTCCAGAAGATCCAGAACATCTGGTCTTGGCTGAAAAGCTCCCTCAAGTTCAAACTGATCTTCGCTTGCATTGTAATTCCTATGGCTATCTACATGACTGAATCCTTGAAAATAACAGTGACCACCACCAACAAAACCAGTGTGTTCCAGGAGCAATGTCTTTGATGGATACAGAAGCAGGCTTGTAGTACCCAAGTCTGACTCATACCCTAATTTTAAGGACTTGTGACTTGACTTGGACTTGAGCACTGATGACTTGGACTTGGACTCAGACTCATGCATTAACTGCATTCGGACTCATAAATTGGAGATGAGGACTCAGATTTTTCTTTATTTTTTGTAACATCCCATAATAATTTGGCAAAAGATATTTATATCTACATAAATTTTTGTACTAATTTTGTGCAAGAGTGTCACACCTGCACCCCTTGGTGCGTGTTTCAGATAGACTCTCAGGCGCTCTGGACAGTGTGTGCGCCAAGCGGACTCTCGCGCACAGTAAACGACTCGCACCTGCACAGGATTAAGACACAATCAGTACACCTATATAAAAACTGTGAAAACACACTTACTTTGCGAAGTATTGAGTTGCATTGCTGACACATCACCGAGCCTTATTTCCTTGTTTGGTTTCCTGAGCCCTGATTTCCTGTTTCTCGTCTTTGATTCTGCTGAGTCTACAATAGCCTGTTTGTGCCTCGCTCAACTTATTGCCTGTTTCACCATTTTATGATTTTGCCTGCCATTCTGGATTGTTTACCTGTCTTCACTTTTATTGATAAACACACCTTCTGCACTTACATCCATCTCCCAACCATCTCTGACAGAATCCTTCACACTCCCTGATAAAGAGAATTCATATTCACCTGTTCATACATCATGTTCAGGAACAAACTAATGTTAATGGCGTACCGTAAAACAGCCACAGTCAGTGGTGCAGTTGGAATGTCGTTCTCGGACTGGACTCGGATCAATTGTGGACTTGACTCGGACTTGACTCGGACTTGAACACTGGGGACTTGAGATTGGACTTGGACTCAAGATTTAGGGATTCGACTACAACGCTGTACAGAAGATCCGGTATTTTGAGCCCGTCTTCAACCAAAAAGTGCTCCAGAGAAATGACATGTGTAGCCTTCATGTCACAATCACCAAAAGAAGACAATGCTTTGGTTGCTCACATCCTCAGGATGGAGGGCCATTGAATTCCCATAGTGGCTCTGAGAGGGACACCGCTGGGATCAAAACACTGCCTGGAACACCCTCATCACATATGACACAGAGATGCATCTTCATTAAAGATCTGAAAACTCTGGATGTTGCATGGGATGAAGACAAAGGTGCCGTGAGTGAGTGGAAATGATGACGGGATCTTATTGCCTGATGAACTACTTCCCAGGAAATTAACGAAGTCTAAGTCTAAGGCATGCTGTTTCCAATTAACATGTTTAAGGTAGTCTCTTAAAATATCAAGATGCACCATTAAAATAAAAGATACATCTTGAAATAATGAGATATCTTAAGATAATGAGAATAATTATTAAAAAAAACATAATGACAATATCTTGAAATAAGAAAATAATACCTTGAAATAATCTTGAAATACCTTGAAATAAAGAGATACTAACGTGACACACACACACACACACACACACACACAAACATCTTCAACTAAAAAAGATGATAAAAGATAACAAAATAAACAGGACATAATCTTTTGAAAAGGCGAGCCATTAAGTCAAAAAAAATTATGTCAAAAGGTACAGGTATGGTGCAGTTCAGGGCTATTTAACTAATCTATCAACCAAAAAAATAAAATAAAATAAAATAAAATAAAATAAAATAAAATAAATGACAATCCAGAAGAAGCATTCAGCATGCTGAAACACTACTGAAATACTACATAGCACAGGATGTTCCTATTCTGTTACGTTATTTCTGTATACACAAATTTATCTACAGGTAGAGGCTCAGGGAAGGCTGGGACATAACGTTAATGGGGAAAATGGCTGCTGTTCGCTTCAGATAATGAGAGTAGATTTGAGGCTTCAGGATGTAGTCATTGATGAGGGGTCAATCCACATGGCTGCCACATCTCTGAACCTGTCAGCGGAATTATGGGAAAGCAATATCCATTAGTACATCCCCCAGTGCTGACCTACAAGGCACACACATCCTCACACATGACTCTGACACTGCTTGTCCTACTTGTTCTGCTTTACAGAAAACATTGCAACATAAAATCTGTCTGCATTCCATTACTGTATTAAAATGCTTTCATACACTTGCCTTGTCTCTTTTCAAATGCAACAGTCTGAGCTTCAATAACTAACACACTGGATCAAAACTATCTATGTATTGTGTCAAAATGGAATTTTAAAACTGGTTAAAAATGCATCTTCATCAAAGACATTTCATAGAAGTGAATATCAGGGATGGATCCAGCCCAAGAATCTGACAGATGCACATTTGCAGAAATATTTTCACTCATTTTATCAAATCACTATGGACTTTCACAGGGGCGTAGAGCACACTGAGCCAGGTAGTGGCTCAGCCCACTATTCGCCCCTGAAGCCCGGTGCAAGCATGGCTTGCCGAAAACTTTAATACAAGCCCTGGCTCCAGCCGCACGCGCACACCCGGATTTAAAAATTCATAATTGGGTTACCAAAAGTCCTAGTCCTGCCAAACTTTACAGGCACCTCCCCCTCCCAGAGACCTTTCGAAACAGTCCAGGCTCGGCCCACTACAACTGCAGCCTGGCCTGTTATTCGCCCCCAAATCCCCTGTGCGAGCACGGCTCACTGAAAACTTTAATATGAGCCCTGGCTCCAGCCGCATGCATGCAGGGATTTAAAAATTCATAACTTGGCCACCAAAAGTCCTAGCCCCGCCAAACTTTACAGGCACCCTGGCACGGATTTACGGAGGGGGCACCCGGAACATGCATCCCTGTCCAAAAAAAAAGGTTTTAGTATTGCAGATACCAAGATATGCCTGCCGTTTTTTATTTAATTAATAACGTTTAAAAAAATGAATCATTTTATGGGATTGAGCTGAAAAGTTTATGGTATAAAGTTATATTTAATAGTAGTTCTGAGCTTAGGTTTTTTTTGCTCATGACATGAATGCAGTGAAAAGCAAGCTGGGCGAGTCCTATTGGATTGGAACTTCATGCATTGACATAATAACATACTGTATTCCCGGACTGCACTGTAGACTACATGTAAAGGGTGTGTGCCCTCTTTTTATGTTTATGGTATCATTAACATGCATGTTCACAAGTGAAAATGATAAGATGCTGCAGCAGGCTTACTGCATATACACACACACACACACACACACACACACACACACGTGTTGGCTGTCCGAATGCTACTGTTTGTATTCATTAATAGGGAGGGTATCCCTGTACTCACTATACCCTGTGTATGTACATGGGACACGTGCCACTTTAGGGGTGAGTCTCACTTTGATTTTTATGACAGCGGCTGGATAGGTCTGTGAGAGATGTTGATTTTTGCTGCGGCTCTGAAGAAAATCTACTTGAAATCCCCTGAATCTTGGGAACTAAGACTTATGATAGGACTTTTTCACATGCAACTCACACAATCACTGTATTATTATCTCAGTCTGTTAGATTCAGGAGCTCAGATTGCAGTTGCTGACTTTGTATTATCGACATGTAACTCTTGCAGTCTTTGTTTACAGTTATCTTGGTATTAAGCTCTGTCTGAAGTGGCCACTTACATTACATTTACAACATGTCTCTGACAGCTCAAAATGTATCTCCGGGCATTTAAAAACTGCAGAGTTTCTGGGGGCCTCTGATGGCCCCTGGACCCTTGGCCTTACTGGGTTGACGCCCCCCCTACCCATTTTCCTGGGTCTGCCCCTGGGCACCTCCCTCTCCCTGAGACCTTTCGAAACAGCCCAGAAATGGCCCTCTATGACTGCAGCTCGGCCTATTATTCATGGTGAATTTCAAATTTCAACCTCTTTCTGGAGCATTTTATTGGTTTGACCTAGATTTTTTGTCTCAGGTCACGCTATACAAAGCATCATGAGAATACAGGTAATTAGGTCAGGTAAACATCATCACTTACCACAGGTGGTCAGATCCTGAACCATTGGTCTGGTGGTTAAGCATGGCTATAGCCCATGTAGCCAGCTAGCGGTAAAGTAAACAAACACCCCTTGACCGATTCCAAGTGGTGCACATATATTTCTGACCGATGCACATGCATCGGTTCCATAAGTCTGGATCCGTCCCTGGAATACCCTTGCCTTTTAGCAAGCACATGAAATACAGTACTCTGCAAAAGTCTTAGGCACATGTAAAGAAATGCTGTAGACCAAAATGGCTTAAAAATAATGAGATGAAATGAAATGTTTCAATATTAAAAAATAGTATAAACAGTAAGCACTAAACCATAATAAATGAAACAAAGTCAGTATTTGGTGTGAGACGAGATGACCCTTTGCTTAAAAAAAAATAGTCTCAGATACAATGAGTGCAGTTTTATGCGGAAATGAGCTGTAAGGTTTACTGAGCATCTTACAGAACCAGCCACAGTTCTTCTGGACACTTTGACTGTCACAATCGCTTCTTAATTTTGCACCAAAACCCAGTAGCTTTCATTATGTTTTCTGTTTTAATCTGAAAAGTGCTCTCTTCTGGAATATACTGCTCAGATACAAACCTTTTTTCTGTAACATTTAATTTTGTGCTGGAAAATGAACGTTTGGACTCTAAAATGTTTTTTGTACTGACTGGATAATGGAGAAATCATAAAATAAAAATCTATAACAAAGTTTACATGAAAAAATAGGCTGCCTAAGACTTTTGCACAGTACTGTATATATCCTACCACATACTGTACCTCTTTAGCTTTGGGTCATGTAATTTTTTTTGAATATAGCAAGAGTCCTGAGGTTCACACTGTTTCAAATCCATCCATCCATTATCCATAACCGCTTATCCCATGTAGGGTCGCGGGCAAGCTGGAGCCTATCCCAGCTGACTATGGGTGAGAGGCGGGGTACACTCTGGACAAGTCACCAAATCATCGCAGGGCTGACACATAGAGACAAACAACCATTCACACTCACATTCACA
>JAOEHJ010000028.1:61036328-61047665 GCA_025447855.1 Potamarius usumacintae
CTTAATTAGTCCATAACTTCATTAATAATTGTAATGAAGTAAATCTGGGTAGAAATTATATTCACCCTAGGTACTCCTACCTCCATGCCAGAAAGAATCAAAATTGGTGAAGAATTGAGGGAGAAGAAGCGATTTGTGTGGAAACTGCTCATTAGGGTTTAATTATTCCATATCTTCCTTATTAATTGCAATTATGCAAATTTGGGTAGCACCCCAGGCAGACCTACCTTCCTGCCAAAAAAATAAAATTAAAATCGGTGAAAAATTGAGAGAGAAGAAGAGATTTTCCTGAAATGTGGCCAACACCCAATGGACAATGGACAACACATGATGGCATAAGCTCATCACCTGTTGGCCGGTGATACCCTAGCCTAAAAACCACTGAAGTTAGAAATATATTAAAATGCACTCAGTACAGCAGTGTCTTGGACATTTTTACCATGTTCATCCACAATCCATTATCTACACCACTACATCCATCAGAGTCATGGGGGAAGCTGGAGCCAATCCCAGCTGACTTCAGGTGAGAGGCGGGGTTCACTCTGCGCAGGTCTATCACAAGGCTACACAGAGATGAACAACCATCACACTCACAGGGGATTTAGAGGAGCCAGTTGACTGAATCCACATGTCTTTGGACTGTTGGAGGAAACTGGAGCACCTGGAGGAAACCCACACAGACACAAGGAGAACATGCAAACTCCATACTGAAAGACCCCAGTCAACCATAAGGTTGGAACCCAGAACCTTCTTGCTGTGAGGCAACAGTGATAACCATTGCACCACCATTCCATGCCATACACCACTAATCTCATTCTAAACTAGCAATTTGCAACCCGCGGCTCTTTCACACAACACTGGTCATGGTGGAATTCACTCTGCTACACTTCACTGATTTTATTTCACTCGCCTCCACTGTTCATACAAAGTGATATGAAAGTGAATGTTCCATTAAAGCAAAAGAAAATGAATACTTTTCCCAGTACAGTGTTGTACAATATGCAATTGATTATAAATTGGCTAAAAACTAGCCTCACATATTTTTCAGCGTAACAAAGTACATTTAGCTGATTTCTTTATCATGTGCACTTGACACCATGAAATATCTCACAATTCAACAAATTGAGCTAAAAGCTGGTCTTTATGTCTGTCCTTTATAAAAAAGCTGCATGTTGAATTTATTCTTAACGATATAACCACTAAAGTGATGAAAATAGACGGGACTATTTTTTGTCAGGGAGGCCGTCATAACTTCATCGTGCGTGATGTCATTTTCCGCGAGCACAGTGGAGGTGTACAAGTGCATGCTGTACTAGACTATAGTATAATATTATGGTCTAGCGTGACTTCTCAGTCAATTTGTTTGCATTTCTCCACAGAAGTTATGGCAATGCAGGATTAGAAAAGGAATCAAAATAAAGTAGTGACTAGTTTATTGCCTGTTTATTTAAAATAAAGGTTTCCCTGCTTATCTTCCATCCGTTTGATGCGTGACACGGTGTGCTGTCGTGCTGTCGGTGTTTTGTGGTGAAACAAAGTCTGGATCACGTCTGGCTTCAGTTGTCATTTCTGCCTCATGTCTCACTTCTTCCCAGTGATTTTTTTTTTCATACAAGTCCTCCACAAATCCACAATCTTCTGTAAAATGCTCACTGCACAGTTTGCTGCTTTTTCCAGGAGTAAAATTTTCTCTCTTTACTTGATGAAGCCACTCAGACAAACCTCTTGGCTTCAGGATGGAATGAAGAAGATGTACAGAATCCTACATCACACAGCGCCACCCTCATTTTCATCTCCTAATACCTCCAGTATGTCTGGCTAATCCACTATGGCCACGCCCGAGGAAATGGCCCAACGGACTGATGTTACAACATTAACATGTTTTTTAAGCTAAAGTCTGCTTCTTTTTTTTTCATCTTGAACATCTTGTATTAATGTATAATGATGACATTTCATAACCCCTTAATTTCAAAATTTCCTGGTTAACACTTTAAAGGTTCTATGTAGAACCCTATAATGAAGAGGTTCCCTGTTCTGAAAATGCTCCACACAAAACCCCTTTGGAAGGTTATACCATTTAACCTTCCTATGAACCCATGAGAAACTCTTTATTAAAGAACGTACCCTCTATAAAAATGTCACAAATGTTTTTCATTTTTGATGTTTTCTTTATCCATCTTGGTAACCAAGCTTAACTTCCATAAATCAAAAAGATTTACACTCCTAGAAAACATTTCCCTGCCTTTCTGACAGGGAAACTTTGTCAATTTGCCATTTGTCATTTCCTTATTTTTCTGGGTTTAAAGCTGAGTGTTTGCCAGCATGGAACTCAATCTGTGGGGCTACATGAAGATGTAAAGTGGCTAGCTTTTCACAAAAAAATTCAAGACGTCAAAAGAAAAACTTGACTTGCCACTTAAATACCCTCAGTGACAGCGAGACCAGGGCATACCCCCACACCGACTATGCCACTATTTATTGTGATCTTTTTTTTTTCTCAGTCTTCTCAAGGACTGTCCATCCCTTCACTGAGCTCCAGTGGTAGAGGGAGTGTGATGAGTTGATGTGTATCTGCCCCTGCAGTGTAATGGTTCCATGTCTGTTCTACTCTATGGAGGCTGATTGGATCCGGTAGACGTTCAGCTACAAATCAGAGCTCCATTCACATCCAGGAATCGTCCCAGGAGTCAGCGTGATCGTGATCTCATCCCAGCGTGAACACATTCAGTCCTGCTTCAAATATGGTGCTGGAATAAATGAGGGGCTCCACTAATGGAAATTCTCCACTGGGTGTCTTATTTTAGTACTAAACTGGGCTCAGGGTGAGAGTACTGTTTACTCTTGAATCCTCTGTATTTGATTAAAATCTGCGTGAAAAGACTATTCATTAGGGAACGTAATTCCACCATCAAAGTGATGTTAAGCCGAGAGCACACACGGCACGCTCAGGAAAGGTTTAAAGAGGGCTTGTGAGGGTTTTATGGGTCAAATTAATTTTAGAGTTTCACAAAACATGTTGAAATAATCTTGTTAGAATGTGTCATGCATTAAAATCACAGTCACACCAAAAAGGGATTTGGGTTCTTGGTGTTCTGAATGGGTTCTAAACAGAACCTTTAAGTGTTTATACAATGGGCTCAACCAAGGGCTCTAATGGTTCTAAATTTTACCTTATTTTAAAGTGTAGTGTGTATGTACTCTCATGATAAATAGACAGTATTCTCTCTGGAACCATTAAAAGATTTTCACCTTGTCCATCTGAATGCACCCTTAAAAGTTCTGTGTAGAACCCTACAAAAGAAAACTATCAGAACCTGTTCAGATACAGTAGCTTCAAGTTATACAAAGTTCACTCCTCAAAAATAGGTAAAATCTAGAACATTTTAGAGTTGTTTGGATCATTACAGCTTCCTGGGATTTGCTCAGTGACACTAGAAGAACAATTACTAAAACGTTTACGAGACTGGAAGCAGAACACTGATGCAGTCTACAGGAAGGGGGCTCAGAGCAGACTCTATGTCTTGAGGAAGCTCAGGTCTTTTAAGGTAACACAATGCTACACATGTTCTATCAGTCAGTGGTGTCTAGCGCTATCTTTGATGCGGTAGTGTGCTGAAGGCGTGGCATTAAGGCAGGAGATACCAGCAGACTGAACAAACTGATCAGGACAGATCATAGGAACCAGTCTGGACTTCCTGGAACTGATTGTTCAGAAGAGAATGCTGGGTAAAAGATGCTGCTTATCCTGAACAATTCTTCTCACCCCCTCTCAATGAAGAAGAAGCCTTTATTTGTCATATGTACACTCAAGCACAGCATTTAACCCATCTGAATGCACACACAAGTGAGCAATGAGCATACACACATACCCAGAGCAGTGGGCAGCTATGCTGCAACACCCAGGGAGCAGATGGAAATTAGATGTCTTGCTCAATGGCACTTCAGCCATGATATAGAGGGAAGGGAAAGTCCCATTCATTCACTCAACTCCCCTCACATTTCTCCTACTGGTCCCAGGAATCGAACCAGCAACCCTTTGGGCCCAAGGCTGCTTCTCTAACCTACAGGCCATGGCTGCCCCATGTGACATGTTAATATTTGGGAGTCTATAAAATCATGTGTTGTATCCTCAACTATAATCATAATCTGTAGGCAGTGCCAGAAGAATAAGACAGTAGAAATAAGGTTCCTCCACAGAGCTGTAGGGCTTATTCTCCACACTTGGGTCAGGAATCTTTCAGACACGATGCTGGGACCCAATCTAGAACTGGATCCATGCATTTCACCCAATAAAGACTGCTGCTGGTGCCAGAAAGCTGGCACTGACACAGCACCATAAAATTGCTGGTCCCAAAGTTGAAACCACTGACATCGTTGGCTATGGGAGGGGCTACTACAAGAAACTTGCTATCATTTTGATAAACATGAAGTCATGTCTTAAAGGTTAGAGAAGCAGCCTTGGGACCAAAAGGTTGCTGGTTCAATTCCCTGGACCAGCAGGAATAGCTGAAGTGCCCTTGAGCAAGGCACCTAACCACTGACTATTCCCCAAGCTGCTCTGGGTCTGTTATACATTGCTCTGAATAAGAGCATCTGCTAAATGCCTGTAATGTAATTATTGACATTATGAAGCTTCTTGAAAGCAGTGAAAAGTCGAGCCAGCAGTTTTCTGTGGAAGAGATGAGCTCGCCTTCTCTCTGTGAATATGGTTCCTCCATAAACCATTCTGTTGGTGTGGGTGTGTTTTGCCTCTCTCTGAGTTTCAGCTCAGTGCCACATACTGTGTGTTTTGCTCAGAGTTGTGTGATGGTTTCAGTTGTAAAGTGGAGGCTTCTAGTCTCAGGACAGGCAGACAGGGTCTAGTAGAAGTTTCCAGAGAGTGCAGTGGGGAACTGTATGTGCAGCTTGAGGTGGGGTTGAATTTCATAGCACCACTTGCACTTCATCACAGTTGGAAATGTGAAAGCAAGCAGGCAGCTTTATTTTTCCCCACTCTCCCTTTTCTATACACACACACACACACACACACAGGTCATTGCTGTGATCACAAGTATACAGATGCAGACAGGCTACTCAATCAAGATATGAGACTTTTCCCTGCAAATGTTATCCCGGTAACATTTCAACTTCCGCTACGTAAAGTTCAGTTCTTAAACCTGTCAAAACGTTAGCCGGTTCTCAAAAGGCACCAAGGCAGAACTGGTTCTGCAACTGCGCCATCCTGGTGAAGAACAGCAATAAGAAGAGCCAGTGGTCCAGGCATCTCTGCTCAGCTCCCTGTTGAGCTATAGAGCTGCATCCCCACTGGAGAGAGGCATTGGGGCAGACCTCAGACCTGCTGGAAAGATTATATTTCACAGTTAGCCTCAAAACATCTGGAGTTCCTCCTGGATGTGCTGAAATCTGTGGGTGTAAAGATGTGGAGATGTGGCCTGATCCCTGAGGACCTCCTTCCAAGATTTTTCCAAACTTCATCAAATTTCTTCTATTTAATGTCATTATTTTCCATACTGCAGTTCCTGCATGGATTAGTTTCATACATTGTGTAATTTATTCTCAGATATGTTGAGAAGGGAGGAGGCGTTTGGTCTAACCAATCACGTCCGTGTCACTATAGGTCTGAGCTTTTCACAAGGGCAGAAGGAACATCAAAATTTACTGTGATAATATGTGTAATCAGTATTCCCTCCACACACACTCACACACACACGCACACACACACTCGGGGCTGTAAGCAATCAGCTCTGAATTATGGGAACGGTTTATGCTCTAGGTGAGGCCAGTGAGCGCATGAATCTTTCATTTCCTCTCAATACTCAGTCACCACAAATGATGGAAGAAGGAAGGATCAGACCGCAGTAAACATGACTAAATGGGTCACAGAGTTGCTCCGGGTGTGTTCACTCAGTCCAATTCAGGGCTAAAACGTGGCCTTTTTGGCCTTGAAGCATTAGTTCAGATCAATCAGTGTGTGTGTGTGTGTGTGTGTGTGTGTGTGTGTGTGTGTGTACGTACATGTGCGTAAACACAAAGTATTCAGTAGACCTCCTTTAGCATGTTTATAAATTGCTTGAATTTCTTTATATATTTTCTCTGCTGAAATGCTCTCAGTAAAACTCATGTTCAGTCTGTAGACATTTCCATTCCCGTCTTCACTGTCAAAATATAGTGATGTGATATTATAACGTTATGTATTTATATTTATTCATTCTGTAGACAAGTGATCTTCAAGCCATGCAGATTCCTGATCTGAGTATGGAGCTGACAGCAATGCAAGCACATTTACATTTAAATTTATTCATTTGGCAGACACTTTCATCCACAGTGCCATAGTGTGCAATCCGATCCTTGTTGGAAACACACTTTATGCTGCCAACACAGTACTGTGTCATTACTCCATTGACATTTCCCCCAAAATTTATAACATGCAAAGCATAATTGATCAAATCCAAATCAGATCGTATTCCAAAGTGTAAATGATAAAGCAATCGTAATAGAAATAATCTGAACTACTTCACTGAGAATTCAACAGGAAACAGGTGCAGTCAGTCATCAGGTGAATGTGGGTGGTACGTATAACATCAGGACTGGATTCAGGTGTGAAGCTGTTGTGGGTCCTGAATCAGCAGAGGATCTGGATGTGGCAGTCAAAGAATTTATCTTAACTTCAGAAGAACTACAGAGTCCAGGGTCAGCTGTAGTATGGAGTTAATGGCAGCTTTGTGGTCATGGGACTTGAATACTCAACCTTCTGATCCTGAATTGCAACTTCCACCACAAAACCAAAACTACCCCAACCTCCTCACCCACCCCCCACCATGTTAGCTGATTTGAAAGAAAGAAAGCACAACTTTATTCATCACACACTTATGAAATTCCTCTCTGCATTTAACCCATCTGAAGCAGTGAATACACACATGCACACACACATAAGCAATGAGCACACACACATAAAGACTGGTCACACACACATAAAGACTTGCACCAGTCCTAAAGACTGGTATCCCACAAAGTAGCCTGCTAAGTCTGTTGCTTTTCTTCTTATCTGATCATGGAGGATGCACACATGGAAGAGGGCAGCCTGCTTGTTCTATGTGTCTATGGCCAGCACCCTCTGACATGTGCTTTACTTATACCTGCTACAGACCCTGCAACAGATAATCATCACTACCATGGAATCTGTACACTTGGGCAACCTTGTGGCAAAAATGATGAGTTGCGGACAAATCCATCCAGAACCTGTGGTCATTGATCAAGCCTTCAGAAGGATGAAGTGCAAGTGGATGCGTCTTCAAGATCTGCAGAACACCCAGTTTGATGCTGTGGTGATGATCACAATGGCAGCCTGCTTTCTACACAATATATGCGTTGGTGCTTCAGAGATACTGTATGTCAGGAACATCCACATGGCTGCCATTGTCAGAAAATGCCAGACTATGAAATGCTTTATCCTGCTTGTTCTGAAATTGTAGCAGTGCTCATTTCTATTACTATCATGCCAGCTAATGTATAAATTCATCATTATCTTCTTCTTCCTCCTTGTCCAGCACTGTTGCCAGGTTTGGGGTCCACGTGGACCCTATTGATTCACATGTCATATTAATTGGAGCATAGTTTTACGCTGGATGCCCTTTCTGCCACAACCCTCCCATTTCTGGGCTTGGGACCAACCATTCATACCTATGGACAATTTAGAGTAGCCAGTTAACCTAACCACATGTCTTTAGACTGTGGGGAAAACTGGAGCACCCAGAGGAGACCCCCACAAACTCCTCACAGAAAGGCCCCTATTGGCCACTGGGGTCAAACCCAGAACCTTCTTGCTGTGAGGCAACAGTGCGACCCACTACACCACCGTGCCACCCCCAGCCAAAGTATAACTTGTCTTAATTTTAAGATTCCTTTTTAAAAATATTTTAGTGATTGCTTCCAGTTTCTAACTAGCATTGGTGGTCCAACAAGTAGTCAGACCTTCCAGGCTTCAGGCTTTACTAAAGTACCACACTGAATACCACACTGTAAAAATACTACATTACAAATAAAAAGTCCTTCAATTAAAGTTTTGCAGAAGTAAAAGTATGTAATATCATTAGGAAAGTGTACTTAAAGTACTCACTGCAGAAAAAAATGCCCTGAGATTGCCCTATCATTCATGCATGAATATAAAATCAGTATTTTACTGTTATAATTAATGGAGTTGAAGCCCAACTATTATATATCAATATGTAACAAAGGATTATTTATTTTCCAGCTATTATCAAAACCACTAATCCGTTAAGGTCACAGGAGATGTTGGAGCCAATCCCAGCTGACTTCAGGTGAGAGGTCGGGTTAAAACTGGGCAGGTCACCAATCTATCACAAAGCTACACAGAGACTAAGAACCATTCACACTCATAGGGCATTTAGAGTAGCCAGTTGATCTACTTCACATGTCTTTGGACTGTGGAAGGAAACTGGAGCACCCAGAGGAAACCCATGCAAGCATAAGGAGAACATTTAAACTCCACACAGAAAGACTCCAGTCAGCTGCAAGGTTCAAACCCAGAACCTTCTTGTTGTAAGACGACAGTGATAACCACTTCACCATGGTACCACCCTGATTTTATTATCATGATGATAATAATTATCTAACCTGTTGTGGTGTGAACATCACCTTCAACCAGGTTTGCCAAGACTGTCAAATAGTAGTTGGGTCATTCTCTAAATATAGTGACGTCCTGACTTTCAAAAGGTTCAAATTTTGTGTTCTTTTTTTCACCCAGAAAGCAGACAGATCTCTGGTTTATGGGGAGAAGTTCAAGAATCAAACAAATAACCTGGCTGTTGTTGTCCCACTCAATGTCTTCTCCTGGGCATGACCCATGGACATTGTTAAGAGGTCTTGGCAAGTGAAAAGGCATTTTGGAACTTTCAGTACCACTGAGTTATTATCAAAGATGTATAATATACAATCATTTTGCCACAGAAAAAGACCAGTTCAAAGAAATCATTGAAAGCCCAGTATTGCCATGACATGCATATCCTTAATGAGCAAATGTAAACTTTGGACTCCAACTGTATTAAGAAAAACTCACATTTTCAGTGCTTGTGCACATAAATTTGGGTATCTGGAGCCTACCAACAACAACCTCTGAAATAAGAGAACCCAGTCAGCTTCTTTTGGGCTGCCTAAGTCACAAAACATGTCCTTCAACAAGCCTCAGATTTGGTTCCCCTCATCCATCACCGGGGGGTCATCCAGCCAACAGGTGATGAATTTATGTCATCATGTGTTGTCCGTCATCCATCATCCATTTGGTGTCATCCTCATTTCATGAAAACTGCTTCTTCTCTCTCAATTCTTCACCAATTTTTATTATTTTTGGCAGGAAGGAAGGTCTGCAAGAGATGCATATAGCTTCTACCCAAATTTGCATAATTGCAATTAATAATGAAGATATGGAGTAATTAAGCCCTAACAAGCAGTTTCCACACAAATCACTTCTTCTCCCTCACTTCTTCACTGATTTTGATTCTTTCTGGCATGAAGATAAGGGTACCTAGGGTGCATAAAACTTCTACCCAGATTTGCTTAATTACAATTATTAATGAAGTTATGGACTAATTAAGCCTTTAACAAAAATCGCTTCTTCTCGGTTAATTCCTCGCCGTTTTGGATCCTTTCTGGCAAATAGGTCGGTATTCCTAGGGTGTATATAGCTTCTATATATAGCTTGTATATAGTGTATATAACTCACAACATTTATTGCACAAGGTGGCCCACTTTAGATCGTTCCTTCTGGAATAGACGGGGCCACAGTGAGCTACACCATCATCGACGGTCTCATTATTTTTTTCCCCCAATGCATGATATTTTATACAGACATCATCTTCACTAACTGCTTTATCCTGATCAAGGGCTATGGTGAAATCCTGAATGGGAAGGAATACACCCGAGATGTAAATCTAATTATCGACAAAATAACTGCAACTTTGACATGGCTGATATGGTGTGGTGCTTACATCGCCATGGTAATGTCAGCACTCCTTCTCATATAAATATTCCAGCTTGTCTAAAGCTATAAAATATATCCGGAGAGCCACTGAAGTGATTGAACAGCTGAGGAATAACAGTCACATTACGATTATTAATATGGAGGTAAGTATTGAAAGTCTACATTCTTTTTGTTTTTCTGGTAGGAGTCAGGAGACATTTGGTTTTGGAAATGTTGTCAAGTCAAAGTCGATGTGTTTATACTTGAATAAAGGGATTGGTGGCTCAGAGATGACGGAATTTCAATTAGATCCAGTCTGAGTGATTAGTGTGTGCATGCATCAGCAAAATAAGCAAACACCAATGCAGGTTACTTAAGTAAATTACAAACGGAAGTTAAGTATGTATTTCAACATATTACTGTATACAACTGGGAGAAATTCAACATAACAACTTAGTGGTATTCTGGAGTTGTTGTTTTTGTTTTTTTATACAAGTAATTCCAATTTTATTCATATACAGTAGCACAAGACACTGCCACAAAACAGCTTTACATAAATAAGAAAATCTTCCTGAAATTATATGAGGAAGAAACCGGACTCAAATTGGAGCCCATCCTCTTCTGGGTGACCCCAGGTAGTGTTAAATCATTATCAGGTGCAGAAGAGTAAAGAACAGTACTAGGTGTGCTGAAAGGATGTTCAATTCAGGATAAGCAGATTGTAACAGCAGCAGCTCCTAGATGTAATACACATGATGTAGATACAGATATAGATACAGATGTAGATACAAATCTACAGCATCCAGGTGTGATTATCCACGGAAGTAAGAGTGAGACATTTTTGGGAATCTTTGGACTGGAAAAGAGTGAAAAAGGTGTCCATGTTGGACCGAAGACATCAGCAGAAGGTGAGTCACAAGTGCAGAAGGTCCAAGCAGAAAGGATTTGTTTATAAAATATCGCACTCTGGTGGGCATGTAATGCAATGTTTTTTGCTTTTTTTTCTTTACTGTGTTTTAGCCTTAAACCTCCTCTTATTTTACTGTTATTTCTTCTTCTTATATTAGTCATAAAGCCATAGAACCTTGCTGTATTAACTTTAATTGAATTTTCTTAATAATACATCAAAATTCAAAAATCAATAACAGAAAATGGGAAAATCGGATGTATCAGTACAGCATTCATATTCAAAAAGAATATGAAAAAGAAAGAAAGAAAGTATTGATGTCATTTTTTTTTTTAGTTTGAATGAAATTGAAATTGTGACACTTTTTATCCATTTATAGTTAGGGATGCAGTGAAACTGCATACCTATTGTTATTCCCTTTTTTCGGCTTTTGATTTCGAATAACTCGATAACC
>JAOEHJ010000028.1:61091707-61103681 GCA_025447855.1 Potamarius usumacintae
CAAACAGTTCCTTGTGATGTATGCATTATTTCAATCACTATCTAGCCATATCCACACTAAATTATTTTCCCCGCATGTACCCAAAACCACCAACACAATGTCCATCAATATCATCAACTTGGCTACATGCATGTTTAGTGGTGTTGGAAATAATAGATTGGGGCTTTTCTAGTGAATCTTCTCCACATAGCCATTGCCGGACTAATTAGGTTGAATCAGGACTGACCGGCACCCATTTATGAGAGATGAAAGATGAATTATACCAAGGTAGGAACGGTGGACTTGAACCCGGACCTCATTGCATGTCATGTGAGTGCCATCTACATATTCCCAGAGTTGGGAAATTACAGAATGAACAACTGTATTTTGGGATTATTCAAGTACAAATTCCAGAAAGGTCGACTGTTTATTCTCACAATAACAGGTTGAACAGTATGAATAGTATATTTTTTGTGACCTACTCCACCAAAAATTTATTATGCAAGGTATACATTTGTTACCAATTTCAGTGTCATAATAAGTTTTGACATATTTTTATGACGGCTCCTTCAAATTTACACATGGAACTTCAGAACGTGGTAGATGGTAATTATCTATCGGATCATTTGTTACTCCTATACAAGTTTGAAGAAAATCAGTCAACATGTAACAGTTTTTCTCATTGACCAGTACCTTGAATTTCAGACTACCTCTAAACATCAGGAAACTAAAACGTTATCAACTAGACTACAAATCAACAAATATATTCAGAACATATTGTAGCACCACAATATATCTTTTCATCACACCAAGTCATTTACTTGATTTTTTTTACCATATGGTCTTTGTACAACTGTTGATCTTCCAGCCAAATCACAATCATTACAAATTGGCAGAACCCTTTTATACTTTTTTTTAAGTTCTACATTGACTTGTGACTCCTCAATTCCACACAGGCAACACAAATCGATCCTACCCACATTTGCTGAATAATAAGGTATTTCTATAGGTGTTGAACAGCTTAGATTAGCTCTCGTATAAGCCTTTCTTAGTAAATAATGTCCGGGAGGGAGAATGGGAGAGCCACATGTATAGTCTACATCACTTAGAGCTACAACAAGATCTCCTTTCTGTCTCTCTGACAGTGCTTTTGCAGAGAATATGATCCTCGGTTTTCGACATTCAACACAATTGACTGCCATCCTGGCCACTTGTGCTGTGACTTTCCGTTCTATGGTCTCCAAAGTGAAAGATGTTCCAGGAAGAGGCACAGGATTGACCGGTCCAGGCTCATGGTTATCTTTTCCACCATCACCTTCAATGAGAATTAAGAAAAAAAAAATTATATCAACATTAGCTATTAGAAGTTTTCCACTTTGCATAATACTTTAGCACCTCAGAGCATGTCATTTGCAAAGATCATGTGAACATAGAGCCTGATTGATGCCAACCATATGCATAGACTTGACCTGATGAGTGGATGAAAAATGAACAACTGATGGATAAATCACTATGTGCAATAAAGAGTGAACATGCATGATCCACGAAAGTTTTACTATGTATGAAAATCGAATATACCTTGAACGGGGGCAACTGATAGAGCATCATCAAGCGATTCTGGATCTCGTGGGGCACCTGCATCGACTGGTGGATCAAGTGAGGCACCTTCAGCCAGAGCTGCTGGCATATCTCTCAAGGCTTGTGTATCTTGATCTTCAGGCGCTGGAGCATTATCTCCTGAAAATGAAGGTGTGAACATTTTCCATGGATTTAATATATACCAGGATGAATATTTCAAAATGAATATATATATACAGTATATATATATATATATATATCAGCATTTACACCAATAGTGTTTGTGTGATTGATTGAGATGAGTGTTTTACTTTGCGCTGGTCTGACAATGTCTACAATTATTCAGTGAGAAACTTAGAAATGGCCGAAGCATACTATTGATAAAGGTTGGGTGTCAAGTATGCACAGGTGGCTAGAGTAAATAATCCACCACAACCAAAATATAAACCACTGGTAGATATGCAAAATCACAAACACACTGACGTCATACCTTCATGAATGAGATGAGGCTCTGCACCCATCACACCTGCTCCTGGATCGGGGAGGCTAACCACATTCGACCGCGGTGGGCGAGGCTGCCGGGAAGGCAGGTCCTTCTCCGTTGTTTCCTGGTTCTTTATTTCTTCATAGGAGTGAAAGTGGGTCTCATCCTTCAGCTCGGGGTTGGGGAGCCATATCAGCTGTTCACAATTTAATTTTGGAGGCAGACAACAAGATTCATCTCCGCATTTTCGTAACTGGAAACTGTAGGTCCTTTCACGGGCATGTCTGCCCAGCCAATCATTGTACAAATGATTTTTCTTGGTGTGGAGCTTCTGTAATTTGTTAAGGTCAAGATCGGGGAAAAGTTCCCGCAGATGCCTCTGAACATTGAGAATTTCGTCATCAACAACAGGTGGGTAGGTCTTGACTGGTTCCCCCTTGAGAGCTAGTCGCTCGAATCTGGACTCTATTAATGTGTGAACAGGCTGAATAGACTCTCGCCACTTATCTTTCAGTTCCTGCTTGTCCCTTAAGGACCTCATGGAGTTGATGCCCTTCAATTTCTTCTCATCATCATCACTCAACTGTGATCGCTCTAGTGCACAGTTCTGCAGGCCCAAATTGAGAAGAGACATGATTCGCTCTGCTGGGTTGATCCATGACTGCCCAGGGGCACAGCGACCAAGAATCAGCATGTCCAGGTTCAACTCTCTGAATAAACATATGCAGGCGCATTTGACACTTTCGAGGATATTACGCTGATCAGTTCCCCCATCGGTGAACTTGAGAACAATCGGAATATCTGGTGGGATCAGCTTCAGCTGGAATGCCAGATGTCTGAATGGGGAAGATGCTTGGAATACGGAGTCATTCAGCGAGACATGGACACTCCCTCTAACAAATGATTCATTTGGACTTCCAGGTATGCTGCATCTGAGGACTACTGATGGAGTCAGTGAACCTTTGTTCATGTCATGATCAGCAGCAACAAGGGTTGTGTTTACCGGCGCGAGTGTCTTCTTTCCCCTGACACCAGTGCTCACTGGATTCCCTGGCTCTCCGAAAGGCACTTTGGCTTTATCGTCCACAAAGAGCAGACATACGTGTTGTTTGAGTTCCACAGCCTTCTCCTTCATATACTTGAATAACGCATTACAAAAATGCGAGTCAGGGTGGCTGGTTAGGAGCTGTCTCCTCTGTATCTTATACTGAACTTCAAGCTTTGAAGTGAAACTCAAGGCACGTAATGTATAAGGATTTTTTGGTGCGAACTGCAGCCTTACCAGGCTTTCTGAGGGGATTGGAGTCCCTAGTGGACAGCCTTCTGCTGTTGTTCTGACCAGCTCACCAAGGCTAATCCAGGAGGAAAGATGAGCCAGGTTGTGCCTTCTTTCATCGGCCGCAGTGACTTCTTCTACTTTTGCTGCTAGTTTGGTGAAGAACAATTCAAAATTGTCACCAGGCCTTCCGGGATTGATGTGGCGTAGATCTGCTATCAACTCGGTGTTCCCCAGAAAGATAAGACGAAGTCGTTCCTGTACAACAGGGTTACATGTTGCCGAACCATCTAATGAAAGCTCCTTATATATGAAATCTGCTATCCCGGGTTTAATTACTGCCACATTTTCCAATCTCTGTCTGAACATTTTTTTCTGCATTCGAGTGTGTATTTCTTTCAGATTAGGCAGAACCTGCTGCAGCATTCTAGCCCCATCAACCAACAGTATATCTGTTGTTCTGCGATCAGGTACTCTGTAGATTACCGTGGTTGTGTGGATTCCACCCCCGGGACAAAAGCGGATCATATCCACCGGTACACTTATCTGGAGATCATGGATGTACCGAAAGCGAGAAATATTATTCGGGAATGGATTCTCCAGATGTTTTGCTTCATCAAATACGACTGGTTCGTACAAACCAGTTGACTTAACACGATCCTCAAGGATCTTATACCTTTGATGGACACCAAAGGGCATTCTGGTTCTGTGCTCCACTGTCGCATCTTGAGAAATGCTAAGTACCGGTCTGTCCTTTTGTTGGTTTTCCATGGTTACTTGCTTCTGAATATCTAAATATCTACTGTATGCAAGTAAACAGTCAGCCAGGGCTTGAATTTCCTTAGCTTCGTTGTTCCAACTCGAAGAACTTTTGACAATTGGCTTTAGCAAAAGGCTGTATAGTGCCTGCCCATGACTTTCCAACTCATTCACTCTTAGAGGCTCCATCTTCTTTTTTTTGTGCTTGAAATCATTCATTCCTTTGTACATCTCATAAACGGGGGGGATGGGAAGCACAGCTTGTTTGTGTCGGGCTGCATCATTGATCTTGTCGTGATGATTTGTGACATACCATAGGGCATTGCACAAAACCTGTCAGATGAAATGTCATAAATTTATTGACTTCCACCAACATGTTACGTAATATCATATTACTGTTCTATGGTTGGAACCCTGAGTGCTCAACCAAATTTTGTTGATTGATTGATTGGAATGAATCATGATATATTGTCACAATAATCCATTTGTGCGAAGAGAAATGTGCTAAAATGCCCTGCCAAGTGTATCATATGATTGATTGGATGATTGGTTGATTCATTGGTTGGTTGATTGAGATTTTACTTCTCACATGTCTCAGTGTTGATTAGTGGGGAAGCACCAATATCAAAACCAGAAACAGACATCTGTACACACCAATTCTTCTTTGGTAACCCTGATAGATAGCTCTGACATGGACTAGGGTTCATCTGTTCACAACCATGTCAACCATGGTTTACATTAAAACTGACAAATTTTCATGCAAATAATACCTTGAAAACATTGGGTGATAATCTCATTGAAAGAATAGACAGACCTGATATGACACAGTATTATGAGACAGAGTAGGATAGAATCTAAAGCAAAGCAAAGGCCTTCTCATGCAAATGTCAGAAATAGTGCAAGATTCCAAAGTATGAGATTTGATACATTTGAATTATTTTTTTTATATTTGACAAATCCTTATTTTCAGAGGAAGAATTCCACCACAAGTTTACTACAGCTACAACATACACTGTGCACATGCGATTGCAGAGACTACCAAACACCATATGATAAATATACATACCTCCGAGACATGTTAGATTTGATTGAATGAACATACAAAAATATGAACTACATGGAATCTACAAATTATATTCTATACTTTCTCTATAAAACATTCCTGTTATAAAGGTCTGTTTCAGAAGTGACACTATCATTTTGACATCACAAAATTTGGATTTTGAGATTTAAATCTCCAATAAAATGTCAGATAGACACATTTCAGTTGACCTTTTATGCTTTCAATTTTTAATGGTCAAATTTAACTATTTTTTTGAGAATATGAACATCTTTTGAAGCAACAGAAATACTAATTTTTCACACCTGTACAAAATAGTTAGCATCATCAGTGACTGAGAAGTTGAGTTTCTTCTTCACAAAAGACTCCACCAGCATGTTGAACAATCTGTCTTTAGACGAGAGACCGGTCTTGATTCCAGAACTGGGGATATATACAGGAAAACAATGTTTAAACATCACATTTAAACCTTCTGGACACATGGACGAGTGAACTCCCAGGTTCAATCGCCCACACTCAGTTTCACCCATCCAGGTTTTCAGAAATTAATCGAGATCTAGCTATTTTATATTGGCATGAATCCTTCCAATTCAATACGAGTGCTAGCTTGTGGAAATTAGATGCATATATTAATGATATGGGCGAGTGAAATGATCCAACTTACTTGCCCACAGAAAAATTCACTCGCCATGGGCGAGAGGGCAAGTGGCTGATTTAATCTCTGGGAAATAGCACATAATATTCAGGCTCACTGAGTGAGGACATTGATATATGAAATTGATATTCTAGAAATATAAATCACATATTGCACTATTTCTATAATTTTATACCTGTTTGTTTTACACTCTGGGTACTTTCTCTTGCCCTTCATCATCCTTTCAAATGCATTGATAGTCTTCGTAGTAGCCTTCTCCACCACAGCATGCATGTCCACCATTCTTTCATTGGACTTAACACAGGAAAATGTGACTTGCTTGATCCCCAGGGCCACCAAATCTCCCACAGCAGAACCTAAGTGCACATCAATACTGAGCTGCTGGCTTGATTGACTGGTATTAAGGTCTGTCTGCCCGGTGCATGTAATTTTGTAAGACTTCTCAGAAATGGGGGGATGGTTCTGCTCAAAAACTTCCTGGATGGTTTTTCTCTTGCCAACTGGGGTGATGATTTTTTTAAGTTTGATGTGGTCACATCCTTGGAGAAGGAGGCACAGCAGAACTGTGGCATGCCCTGACAATGTATGAACAGTTTCAAAATGACTGAAAATAGATTGAAAAAATTCACAGCCTATTAATAGAATATAGAAGGAACAAATTATCTCAGTCTGAAATTTGATCTTTTAATTCCAGGATGAGAATCTCACTTGTCTTCTGAAGTGATGGATGATATATGTTCAAGGGTCATATCGCCCATGTCCTGTAAATATGGTGGGTAAAAATGATAGTTCAGTGGGTCATTGACCCAGGCCCCCCAACAATCTGAGACATTGTGTTCTTCAAATTCTCTGGATGCCAATTTGGAAATAAATAATTCAAAATTCATATACATATATACATATATATATTTCTTTTTTTGTATTTATTTATTTTTATTTTTTTTGTGGCTCAAACTTTCATTTGATATACGTAGGACTCATGTTTTGGCATGTAAAAATAAATCCATATTCAACTATATGGGGGGGGGTGTCTGTCAATACAAACCCAAACCCTATCTAATATCAAAAAAAATAATGGCTTGTATTAATCAGTTTTGGGAACAGGATTTATCATGATTTGTTCAGTGATTGCACGACTGCTCAGTGGCTGCACAAAGGAACAGGTCGGCGGGGGGGGGCTATAATCTGTAGGATTGTTCTTCAAAATTAGTCATTGCCGCCTATCAAAATACCATCCAGATTCACCCTGAATCATCATATAATCTATTTCAAATATGATATATCAGTTGAAATTCGTTATAGCAACGATGTCCAGTGATTTCTATACCTACCATCGTCGATTGGGGCATTAGCAGACGCCATATTTCCAAGGTCGTGATGTACGCTCGTAAGGTGAACAGGAACTACATCTGTAGCACAATGGAAACTGGGCGTGTTGGTTGTCAATTTACTCCTGATGGGCCTCGTGTCTTTCGGCAAATACCGAGTCGTTAGCGGTTCTCGTTTGACTCGCCAGGTGGCTGCCAAGCAGGTAGGGTCGGGCGCGAGAAATAGTTTCTTTATCGTAGTCATAAACAATTGAAGGGTCGCAGTGTTTTTACAGGGTCAGTCAGGTAACCGGAAACACAAATATTATTTTGTGTGGCCTAAGCAAGCTGACCAGTTCAGAATCACTTCAGAATCAGGCTGACCAGTTTAGAATGTGAACAGAAACAAAGAGTGGTGGTGCTTTTACTGTGCCCAGGCCACCCATCTCCTGGCACAGTGCCCCAATCAACCTAAAGGCCCAAGAACACCAGCAGAGATAGAGAGAGCCCCAACATCCAACACTTCTCTATCAGCAAGTCCCTCTGAAAATTCCTCTGGCATGGCATTCAAACTTGATGTGATAAGATTTTCAGACTTGGTCCATGTGCTTTCTGCTCTCATAGACTCAAGCACTGTGGGAAATTTTATGGACACTGAGACCACATAGAAACTGCAGGTGCCCTCATGGAAGCTCCTGCACCCATTGAACTTTGATGGCAGGCCCATCAAGCACTGGGTGAAGGAGACTTAGAGATGTCCCCCAGAGAGATGACAATGTCCAGGGGTGGAGAGGATGGAGCAGGAATATAGATTATTTCTGTCTTGCCTGGGTTGAGCTTCAGGTGATGGTTGTCCATCTAGCTCTGTATGTCACACAGGCAAGCAGAGATGCAAGCGAAGATCTGTGTGTCAGAAGGAGGAAAAGAGAGAAACAGTTTGGTGTCATCAGTATAGTAGTGGTAGGATAGACCATGAACAGAGATAATTGGGCCAAGAGACTGGGTGTAGATGGAGAAGAGAAGTGGACCAAGGACTGAACCTTGAGGGACACCGGTGGGAAGTGGGTGTGGTGCTGATACAGAACCAGACCAGGTAACCTGGAAGGAGTGACCAGAGAGGTCAGACTTGAACCAGTCTAGGGCTGCCCCACAGATCCCTAGAGCTGATAGGGATGGCAGGAAGATGGAATGATCAACAGTGTCAAATGCAGCAGAAAGATCAAGGAGAATCAGGACCGAGGAGAGGGAGGTAGCATGCACTGCATGAAGTGCCTCACTGACAGAAGTGCAGTCTTGGTTGAGTGCCTGGCATGGAAACCAGGCTGGTGAGGATCCAGGAGGTTGTTCTGTGAGAGAAAAAAGGAGAGTTGGTTAGCAACAGCACGTTGAAGCATCTTTTACAGGAAGGGGAGGGCAGAAATGGGGCGATGTGGGCCTGTTTGAAGCTGGAAGGAAAGTATCTGGAGGACAAGGAGGAGTAGATGAGGGAGGTGGTAAATGGGAAGATGTCAGAAGTAATTGTCTGAAGGAAAGATGAGGGGATAGGGCACAGGTGGCTGGATGGTGAGAAAGCAGGAGCTGGGAGACATCAGAAGTGGAAAGAGGGGAAAAAGCAGAGAACAAGGGGAAGAGACAGGGGGTAGGGAGGGTGAGGCAGGCATGGTGAAGGAGTTGTGGATGGTAAGTGATCTTCTCAAAAAAGGCTGCAAAGTCCTCTGCAGTGATGGAGGACTAAGGTGCAGGTGGTGGAGAGTTGAGGAGAGAAGAGAAAACAGAAAACAGTTGATGAGGGTTGGAGATGGAGGTGTGAATTTTGGAGTGAGAAAATTTTATCTTAGCTGATTTGAGTGAGGCTGTGAACTCAGCAAGGAGGGACTGGTAGCAGAAGAGGTCAACAGGGGCCCTGGATTTTTTCCATTTCCTCCCTGCTGCACATAGACCGATTCTGTAGGAGTGAAGTGTTTCGGACATCCAGGGGCTAGGAGGGGAAGATCTTGCTGGCCTAGAGATAAGAGGAGAAAATGTATCCAATGATGAGGAGAGAGAGGAGAGCAGGGAGGATGCAGCAGATTCAGTGGGGAGACTGGAAATGGATTCAAGTGGGTGGGTGGAGGGAGGTAGTGACAGAGGAGGCAAGAGAGGAGGGAGAGAGGGAGTGGAGGTTACAACAGACTGTAACAGTGGGGGTAGGAGGGGGATGATGGGTGGAGAGGAAGAGGGATGGAGAATGAAATGAAGTGGTGAGGGGTAACTGTGGGATCTGAGGTAGAGCAGTTTTCGAGGAAGACCAGGTTGAGAAGGTTGCCATCTTTATGGGTTGGAGGAGAGTGCAGCAGGGAGAGATCAAAGGAAGAGGAGTAGGGGAAGGAAGGAAGCAGAGTGGGAGGCTTCAAGGTGAAGGTTGAAGTCTCCCAGGAGCAATAACATTATGATAACTGTTCCAATTATTTTCTCTCTTGTTACTGTTCCGATTGTTCACTCTCTCGTTACTGTTCAGACTATTCTCCTTCTTGTTACTCCTCCGGTTATTCTCCCTCTTGTTACTGTTCTGATTATTCTCCTTCTTGTTACTGTTCCGATTATTTTCCCTCTTGTTACTGTTCCGATTATTCTCCTTCTTGTTACTGTTCCGATTATTCTCCCTCTTGTTACTGTTCCAATTATTCTCCCTCTTGTTACTGTTCCGATTATTCTCCCTCTTGTTACTGTTCCAATTATTCTCCTTCTTGTTACTGTTCCGATTATTCTCCTTCATGTTACTGTTCCGATTATTCTCTCTCTTGTTACTGTTCCGATTATTCTGTATCTTGTTACTGTTCCGATTATTCTCCCTCTTGTTACTGTTCCAATAATTCTGTATCTTGTTACTGTTCTGATTATTCAATCTCTCATTACTGTTCCGATTATTTGGTCTCTCATTACTGTTTTGATAATTCTTCCTCATTACTCTTCCAATAATTCCCTCTTGTTATGGTTCCGATTATTCTTTCTCTCATTACTCTTCAGATTATTCTCCCGCTTGTTATTGCTCTGATTCTTCTCTCTCTTTATTGTTCAGATTATTCTTTCTCTCGTCACTGTTCCAATTATTGTCTCTCTTGTTACTGTTCCGATTATTCTCTCTAGTTATGGTTCCGATTATTCTCTCTCTCACTGACATTCTGAGTTTTCACCCAGCATCTCCCGGACTCTTTCACCAGCTCATGCTCAGTATACGGGATGAAGTGTGTTATTGGAGCGTTGGATGCTGCCAGCGTGAGGTGTGAGCTCTGTTGCTACTGGCATCACTTGCACTCGTCTTGTAGCAGGAATACCAGTGTGTGAGCTGCTCTTCCCTACCGTGACCATCTGCAATAACAACCGCTTCCACGACTCCACATTCACCAGCGAACACATCGACTACATAGCTTTGTGGAGTGCTTTGATAACTTCAGTGGTTTGTTGAGTTCGGGAGTTTGTTGGTTCAGTGTTTGTGCTCTCTGTGTGTGAATAACTGCATTATCACTGTTCAGAAATCAATAAAAATTTGTGTGTCAGATGTAAAGTGTATTTTCTGTGATGTTTGCTGTGCATCAGGACCATTGGTGAGTCAATGAAGGTTTTTTTTTTTTTTCAGATCACTGTTCACTGCCATTGTGAGACAGTTCCTCAAGCTGCTTGATTGTAAAACCCATGAAGTTGAGCTAATGCTACACACTAATACACCATCACGAACACTAACACACAAATACTCTAATACACCATCACTTATGCACACTAACATGAACACACTCTAACACAGCATGAGTCTGATATGAATATGATCGAGACTACTGAATCTGAGAAACTGAGACTGAACTATTGAGAGTGAAATTGCTGGTTTATATAAACATTTCCAGAAGTCAGCAGTGTCTGTTCAGATGTGTTTCTGTGCGGTGTTTATCCACGTTTTCTATTTTTATCAGCACAGACACACAGATTTGGTCTGATTACAGAATTGGGATTAATGATGTGTGTTTCTGCTGCTTCTGCATCTGATTACACACACAGCTGTGTGAGAGGAATATAAATGGACAGTGTGATTACACTTAATGGGGACGAATGTGACAAATGTGACCAGCGGAAATAACTCTGCGTTCACACTGTAGCAGCAGAAACCAAAGTCATTTGTTCACCAATTTAAAATGACGATGAAAAATGGAACGTAAAGGAGGAGAAATGGCTTTGTTGACTTCCAAGAGTTTTAGAACTTCTGTAACATTCGTGATGTTAGTGATTTTAACAGCGCTAGTGATGTTAGCAGGAAAGTCAACAACAGATTTTAGAATATCAGGATAATATCTGGACAGTTACTGGTATATGCGCACAGTGCCCTCCATAATTATTGGCACCCCTTGTAAAGATTAGTAAAAAGTGTCAGAAAAAAAATCCAGCTTTTGGTGAAGTCGCTTCATCTCACACTGAAAAAAATGAGAAAAATCCAACCTTTAATGGAAATGAATTTATTCAAATAAAACCAAATCCTTAATCAAGAAATCATTATTTTCAACAAAAAACATATGTGCCACTATTATTGGCACTTGTGGAAATGATGGTGAAGCATCCATCCATCCATTATGTGTAGCCGCTTATCCTGTCCTACAGGGTCACAGGCAAGCTGGATCCTATCCCAGCTGACTATGGGTGAGAGGCAGGGTACACCTTGGACAAGTCGCTAGGTCATTGCAGGGCTGACACAGAGACAAACAACCATTCACACTAATATTCACACCTACGGTCAATTTAGAGCCACCAATTATGCTAACCTGCATGTCTTTGGGCTGTGGGGGAAACCGGAGCACCCAGAGGAAACCCACACAGACACGGGGAGAACATGCAAACTCCACACAGAAAGGCC
>JAOEHJ010000028.1:61678437-61691076 GCA_025447855.1 Potamarius usumacintae
GTTTATTTATTCATTTCACTTACTGACACACCGATTAAATGAACATTTTGTAAAACTCTATAGCTTTATATCAATGATTTGAAAGAACGTGATTCCAAAACAAATCAATAAATGAAGACAAATAATACTTGTGATTCAATTAAAGTAATTGCACCCTCTAAAAGAAGGAGGAGTTGGTCTTAATCTACGGTAGCTGATGTGCTCCAATGGCTGTGCTGTTTTACTGGTAAATTTAGCACATGCCATGCTTCGCAGGCACTCTTTCACAATTTGGTCACCAGTTTCTTGTTTTCAGCTCTCTGTGAGCTTTGCCTTATATGGCACTTTGTGAGTGTGGCTAAGTATAAATTACCTGTGTTATGTTTAGTTGAGTAAAGGCTAGAAAAATATTTGCATACTGCACAAAATCATTGATATATGAAACCTGTTGTCAGTCATGCTAGCATTTCTCTTTACTATGAACTTTTAGTGCATGATGATATAATAAACTTCTGAAATCCTTCTCGATCCAGGGCATTACCATTTCCGACTTTCATTTTTCTAGCATCGTTAGAGCAGCAGTGCTCGATGGTGTTTCAAATTGTGTCAGTGAGTGTTCTTGCCAGTAGAGGGCAGACTGTATAATCTCATGCCCTCAGTATCAGTTTGCAGAGACCCAGTGGCCAGTTGATGGACAGAATTTGGATGTCCCATTTGTATTGAGACCACTCCATTGGGGTTTCAGTGTGCAGGGAGTCAGCCATGTCATCTCCTAGATCTGCAACAGGATTGATGAGTTTTGCCTGTGGTGAACTGACGTGTTTGCACATGGGCTGCAACTCGACTCCCCACGGCGCGAGACTGACTGACTGCCTCTCCAAATGGAAATTAATCATAAATTCCTCCATGTCTACAGGCGAGGATTCATGTCTATAAGTGCTCTTGTGTTTTGAAACATTTGCCATAATTACAGTGAGACACGGCCATTAAGAGTGCAAGTGGCTCTGCCGAGGCAGGTCCACTTCCTGTTACAGAAGGTACCTGGGTGCACAATGGAGACTTGCATATTTCTGCTCCTGCACAAATAACCGCCAGCTGTTTTCCTGCACTATTCAAACATGCCAAACAGTACCGACACGGCCTCGGCCTGAGGCACTAGCCTCACAATGCCAAGATTTTCTCTTTTGCTCTCTCGGAGCTGTAATTGAGTGCTTATAACAACTCAGAAATGATAGCTATGTAACATGTATTGTGTTGCCTGCTACTTCAGTTTTATTTCTACAGTACAGTGGGATTACAGTAGGAGGTGTAGAAGATTAGTAAGAAAATAAAACTGAAAATATCCCTGAGGACATCGAGGTCAAGTCAGAGGAAAGTGAAGAAAAAGTCAGAGCCACAATTTCAGCAACAAGAGACATTTCAACTGCCATTTTCTCAATCCTATAGAAATTAGCTATGATGCGGTAAAGAAGTGACAAAGTCAAACAACTGTCTCCGGTTATTCCTGGGACCAGTCCAATGGCGTGTGTGGTCCGATGCTTTCTCAGTTCCCCACTTATAGCTCTAGTTCCTATCAAGTTCCCATTTAAGTATACAGAGATCGTTGGTGTCTCTAGTAAGTGTAAGTAGCTAGGACAGTTAGCTCACTTTGTTAATATAACCTGAGAACAAAGATAATTTGAAGACAAGCATTTAATACACAAATCACAAAACCAACTGTGTTTAACTTTCTGGTTTCTGTTCAGTATTTCACATTTTACAACTGATTCACTCTGACCTGTAGATCACATAAGTACTGATATGAATATTCTGACAAATTCACTACACACACACACAAGCATGTCGAGCAGAATTTGCAAATAGTTTTAATATTCAAGTTAACAGAGCATGAGTCTGTGGAGCTACTGAAAGAAAGAAAGAAAGAAATCGGATAACGAGCTTGGCATTGACAGTTGGCACTGGATATGCAAACATGCAACTGGAATTAATATATTATGTACTGTATATATGTGTGTGTGTGTGTGTGTGTGTGTGTGTGTGTGTGTGAGACAGACATCCGGGAGACAGCTTTCGTGTACGCCATCACAGCGGCTGGAGTGACTCATGCAGTAACTCAAGCCTGCAGCATGGGGGAGCTGCTGCAGTGTGGCTGTGAGGCTCCTCCTCCTCGCCGGGCTGAAGTTCCACCCATTGTCGATGGGGCATGGGATGGGGGTGGGGCCTGGGAGTGGGGTGGTTGTGGAGATGACGTGGAGTTCGGGTACGATAAATCGAAACAGTTTATGGACGCCAAGCGCAAGAAGGGCAAGAGTGATATCCGCACTCTTATCGACCTGCACAACAACGAGGCCGGACGCCTGGTAAATATTATTATTCACAATACTGAAATATTATAATTTAACATTAAGATACTTTTTATTTATATTTATTAATTTTATTTTACTATATTTCATTTATATTGTTTCTTCTTTTTAATACTAACTACTACTACTAATAATAATAATAATAATAATAATAATAATAGCCTGTAGATATAAATCTATTACCAGCATCCTCTTCCTCTCTCTCTCTCTCTCTCTCTCACACACACACACACACACAGTATCTGTAGAATTACAGCATGTACTATTGTTAGATCAGATGCTTTGTGTTGTATACACATGGGGTGTGTGTGTGTGTGTATGTGTGTGTGTGTGTGTGTGTGTGTGTGATAAGAGTTAAAGATCAGAGGTGTTTTTAGTTAGAGGAGAGATGTGATGTGTTAGATATGGTGAAGAACAACATGAGATGTGATATCTGTTTAAACACATTCAGTTGAAGGGTGTGTGTGTGTGTGTGTGTGTGTGTGTATGTGTGTGTGTGAGAGAGAGAGAGAGAGAGAGATCAGTGATGGACAGGATTAAATGAGCAGTTAGCAGCCTTCAACAGCAAAAAAAAAAACATCAATCCTGCACTGAGCTGAAACCAAACTAATCTCATTAAGGAGATCACACCATTGGGTTCAGTTATAGGCATTATCCTTCTAATATTTCTGAGGAGCATCCACACCTCAAAAACTGTTTTTTTTTAACAATAGAATAAAATACCACTGCCCAAGATAAAAGACAAGGATTCCAGGGTAAATGCCCCTAAAGTGGAGCTGAGGAGGAAGGATCCTTGGCAAGAACCACAGGCGCAACATCCAGCCAGAAGCACGGCCTCATCCACTCCTGCATGGCCAGAATCAGGAGGACTTGGTGGGGGGGGGGGGGGTCGCCCTTAGGAGTAGGAGTAGAGTGGTAGTCTGTGCTTACAGACCTCAGATGCATTATCTGTCCTGAATGAGGAGCTTGTTGACCTCAGAACCAGAATCTGCAGGGTACTGTGGCTTGCAGACATTAAGAGGAGCAACAGGGGCTTGTACACCTCAGGGGTGGAGGTGGGATGGTGTCATGGGATGGTAGCAGGTGCTTTAGACCTCAGACAACATCTGGCCAGAAGCAGGGACATGTAGACCACAGGGACAGGATCACAGGAGTGGCTTGGTAGACCTCAAGAGTGTGATCAAGATATCAGAAGGTATTTCTAGACCTCAGGAACAGGAACATCAGGGCACCATACTCGTGTAGACCTCAGGGGTAAGATCCAGGCAGGAGAAGGGGACTTGTAGACCTCAGAACCAGGATCTAGAAGGGATGAGGAGCTTGCAGACTTCCAGAACAGGGGTTGTAGACCTCAGAAGTAGGATTTGGAAGGGATAAGGAGCTTGCAGACCTGCAAAATGGGGGTTGTAGACCTCAGAAGCAGGCACAAGAAGAGATGAGGAGCTTGCAGACCTTCAAAGGGAAGCTTGTAGACCTTAGAAGCAGGATCTAGAAGGGATGAAGAGCTTGCAGGTCTTCAAAAGCAAAATGTTGGCACGTGTTGCCTCGTCAGTAGCAGCATTCAAAATGTAGTAGGAGCTGTAATCACAGATGCAGAATCCAGCCAGGAGCAAGGGTATGCAGATTTCAGGAGTGTAAATAGAATGGTAGAACAAGCTTGCTGACCTCAAAAGTAGGATCAGGATAGTATCAGCAGCTTGTAGACTTCACAAACTGAATCTGAAAGGGTGAAGTGGATAGTAGAGCTCAGGAGGACATTTGGCAAGGGAACATAGTTTTATTATTGCTTTCAAAAAGTAAAATGTGAGGTCAACTGTACAAAGTAGTGGTGAGTGTGGAAGAGAAGTGATTGCAAGCAGGTTGAAATGGATGGAGTAGAGCGTCTGGAGTGATTTGTGACAGAAGGGTACCAGCAAGAGTGAAAGGGAAAGTGGACAAGACAGTAGTAAGAGCAGTGATGTTGTATGGTTTGGAGACAAAAAGACAGGAGGCTGAACTGGAGATAGCAGAGCTGAAGATCCGGAGATTCTCACTGGGAGTGACAAATTTGGACAGGATGAGAAATTAGTATATTAGAGGGACAGAACATGTAGGATGGCTTGGAGACAAAGTGAGAGAGGCCAGATTGAGATGGTTTGGACACAATGGTTTAGAGATGGAGTTGCCAAGTAGAAGGAAAAGAGGAAGATCAAAGATGAGATTTATGGATGTGGTGAAGGAAGACATGAGGATGGTTGGTGTGACAAAAGAAGATATGGAAGACAGGAGGAGATGGAGGGATGTTATCCACTGTGGAGACTCCTAATGGGAACTGTCAAAAGAAGAAGAAGAAGAGAAGGAGGAGGAGAAAAAGTAAAATTGAAGACTGCAGTAAAGGGCCAAAAGTGTGTGCTTGTAGATTGCATTCATTCCAACCAGATTGTGATTACAGTAACATCAGGTCTCAGTTATGAAAAAAGAAATAAAATCAGTTTGATGTTTGTGTAGTCCCAAAGAGAGACAATTTTTGTTTTTCAGATATGAATTCACTGACATCACCTTCTGAGGTGTGCTATCTGCAGACAGATCCTGTTAGGACTAAAGGCAGAGTAAAGGCAACAAAAGCTTGCTAATCAACACAGACACTAAAGATAATTCTTTGAAAATGACGTGTGTATGAGTGTGTGACCTTGAGCTCCTTCAGAATGAGATAGACAGGTGGGTGTGGAAAGAGCAGGCAGAGATGTGCAGCAGATTTCAGCCTTTTTTGAGATGATAATTATATGTAATGGCATTCTTTTTCAACTGTACAGTAAAGGAGTCATTAATCGTCAAGGATGAAAATGTTGTGTTAGCATTAATGGTTGGTTAATTACCTGAGGGACATTCAGGACTGAACCCTGCTGTCAGGTTCATTAAGCCCTTGAGTAGCTCAAGGCTACAGAACAGGAGGGTACAGGAGGGCAAATTCCTTCTGAAGTGCATCGTCTTTTATCACTTTAATCTTTGTGTGTGTGTGTGTGTGTGTGTGTGTGTTTAACTGCAGGCAGTGAAGAACTACATGAGGACTGAATGCAAATGCCATGGGCTGTCGGGTTCCTGCACACTGCGTACCTGCTGGAAGAAGTTGCCTCGGTTCCGGGAAGTGGGTAACCGTCTTCTCGAGCGTTTCAATGGTGCATCAAAGGTGATGGGAGGCAATGATGGAAAGACACTGATCCCTGTTGGCCAGAACATAAAAGCTCCAGATAAACAGGATCTGATCTATTCAGCTGAGTCACCTGACTTCTGTCTTCCAAACAGGAAAACAGGTTCTCCAGGAACCAGGGGGAGAACCTGCAACAGCACAGCTTTGGACGTGAGTGGGTGTGACCTGCTGTGCTGTGAGCGAGGGTATCGAGATGAAGTTGTTGTTCTGGAGGAGAACTGCCTTTGTCGATTCCACTGGTGTTGCGTTGTCCAGTGTAAAAAGTGTTCAGTCCGCAAGGAGCTCAGCCTCTGTCACTAAGTTTTTATCCGGTGGACATTCTAAAACTACACCATCCTGTTGGTGTTGCAGTCCCAGATCACCTGGCTTGTATGCTTGTGGGCTGGATCACTGACTCGAGAACATTGACTGCCTTGCTATAGAACTTCAATTGTATGCGCTCCTGATGGAGTTCCAGATTACTGCCTCATCAGTTGGAGAATCGAGAACATGGACTGTTCCAGAATATGATTAGCCTGCAGAGGATTCATGAAATGTGAACTGTTCCATTGATGGGTCTAGATAAACCATTCTATTGCAGGGGAATCTAGAACACTGAGGACATTGTTGGAACATATGCTGTCTTGATAAAGTTCCATTTTACTAACTGATCAACTGGAGAACCTGGAACATATATATATAGGCTGGCTTGTGGTAGAGTAACATTCAAATCCAGACAATTCTGCTCACGTTCTAGACTCGCCTTTCAACATTCTACGTCACTGCATGTTCTGATGGAGCTTGTCCACACTGACTCAGCTGGTGGATGTTTTCTGAATGCTGACTCACTTTTGTGAATATGATTTACAAAGATCTCAACTATGGACTGTTGAAGCTCCAGGTCACTGACTGGGCTGGAAGAAACTGTTTAGCTTTGTTAAAGAACTCCAAGGGCACTGAATCAAGATTGCTGAGATGATGTTCCGCAATACTTGCAGAATCATCTGAAATGCACACTCTTCTGAAGAATTTCTAGTGTTGTCTTACCTAATGGATATTCAGTAACAGTGACTCAGTAGGTGGAAAATCTAGAAGTGAACTATTATTACAGAATGTGACTTCTGCAGAGGGATGACCAAAGATGGACTCTTCACTTTAAGTTCTAGATCACGCTAAAACATCTTCTGCTCAAGTTCTAAAATACAGACTCAGCTGACTGATCTCTCGAACCCAGAATCTTCTAATGGAGCTTTACCAACCTAACTTATCTAGATGGAACTCAAGAAAAAAAAATTCTCTTAAAATTCTCAAAGTCTGATTTACCAGATGGAGAATTTCCAGTGCTGACTGACATTCAAAGTGGAACACTAGAACCTATACTGTTAAAATTCTAGATCACTGACTTCAATGCAGAACCTGATTTTTTTTTCTAGAATGTTCTGCAGTAGAACTGGGAGTAAATAGACTTTTTAATACTTCAACAGTAACACTGCACTGTTCTCCTAAGAAAGAACTTTGAAACACCAATGTTTATCTGTTTGATGGTTAATCAAACAGATAAACCCTTGCAGTCCACGTCCAGTTCTAGAGCCATCAGTGATGATGCAGAATGCAGCATTGGTTCTGCCAGACATTAAAAATTATGCATATGTTTCTTCATGCATGTTCTATGGAATAAAAACAAACATCAAGAGATATGATGAGAAAATATTTGTTGTGGCAGTGTGAAGAATGTGCAGCGACAAGACAAAGAACAAAGACTTCTATTTATACACAATAACACGGCGACTACTAACAGAATGAGATGTCTCTGGAATATTCTGTCCAAAGCACTTTGAATATGAGAACTAAACATATTGTACTCTCGTGTTTAATATTTTTCTTCTTTAAAACAGCAATATGTAAACACCACTTTATTTTTATCATTTTTTTTGTTTTTAAATTACTGTTATATTCAGTTATTTAATACATAGAGCTTTTATTATGCATTGGCATTACAGCAGCTTTCTTTTCAAACCTTTATCCATTTTTATGATATATTTTAGATCACATTCATGTCACTTAAGCAAATTTGACACGACTCACACTATTATGTATGTTGTTGCTACAAATAGAAGAACATTGAAGTGTAAATGTTGTATTTTGATATCCAGAACCACAATTCCCTATGTGGAAGAATTCCCATGAGCTCCTGTTTAATGTCATACATACTTAAAAATTAGTGTTTAAAAATTGAAATAGCATTTATTGTATTCAGTCCAACAAAGTCATTGCTACAATTTCCTCAAGAAAAGGAAACTGTATCTCATAAAGTCAAAACAATGTTGATGTTGAGTGCAAGAGAATCTTTGCTGAAATTACTAAGTTGAAGTGACATGAATCTGATTGTCTCATTTAATGTTACATTACAGGCATTTAGTACAACAGGACCCTGACATCCCCACAGCAGTCCAGGGAGCAGTTGGAGGTAGGTGCCTTGCTCAAGGGTACTTCAGCCATTCCTACTGGTCCAGGGAATCAAACCAGTGACCTTTTGGTTCCAAAGCTGCTTCTCTAACCTTTAAGCCATGGCACATGAATCCCAAGCTGACCATTTTCCTTCATGTCACATAACCACATATCGGCCATGTGGCCAATCTAGGACCATGTACAAAAGCAGCTCAGGAGTGATTTGAGAAGATCAGAAAGACAAAAAAAAAAATCCTTGTCTTGAGGAAATTGTAGCAATATTGCAAGGGAAAAAGCCACATGATACAGGTCTAATTTCTTCTTTCTTTCTGCTGTCTCAGGACAGCAAAGCATCAAAGACCATTTGAAACTGTTCGAACACTTGTTTCTTGTCTTCTAAGATGCCTTCAAACTGCCCCCAGTTGAAGGCAACATCAGTGTATCTTCAATTCTGTGTATTACCCATAAATCTGTGCAGCAGCTCCATTAAGCAATGGAAAAAAAAAATTTTAAATGATGGTAGACCAAACATCATAAAAAAGTGATTTCATATACAAAGATAAGTTTTGGGGGCTTTTTCAAGTTACAGAGAAATAAACATCATACTATCTTATCACCTGCGATGATCTGGTGACCTGTTCAAGGTGTACCCCGCCTCTCGCCCATAGTCAGCTGGGATAGGCTCCAGCTTGCCCACGACCCTGCACAGGATAAGCGGTTATGGATAATGGATGGATGGATGGTTTGAGGAACATGACAAAGAGTTTAAGGTGTTGACTTGGCCTCCAAATTCCCCAGATCTCAATCCAATTGAGCACCTGTGGGATGTGCTGGATAAATGAGTCCAATCCATGAAGGCTTCACCTTGCAACCTATAGGACTTAAAGAACTTGCTGCTAACGTCTTGGTGCCAGATACCACAGACCATACCTAGAGGTGTCAGAGCTGTTTTAGTGGCACAAGGGACTACATAGTATTAGTCAGGTGGTTTTAATGCGATGGCTGATCAGTGTATATACAGTACAAAGATTCAGTTCAGATGTAACTGGAGCATCAAGTAGACAGCAATTATTATTTCAGATGTGCTCATCTGTGAAGTTTCGTCTCTTTCCTCTCATTTTATTTTCTTATCTACTGCCTCTTAACTTGTCACAAAAATATGTGATAGAAATAGGATATCATGGTGTTTTATTCTCATGTGGTAGCTGTTTAGATAATCAAAATGTTCAGCAACATGAAAAGACGTCTGAAAGATGTTTGGACATCATTAGTCTCTCAGATCACCATATCCTGTCTTCCTCTTGTAAATCGTGTGAAAATAACAATTCCAAAGTCAACCTGGGATTTTATTCCATTTTCAGAGTCTTGGAAGTCTGGCATGTTGTCATTTTAAGTGTTGAAGTGTATGAGATCTATCTGGCAACTTTGTCTCCTTTTTCTCTGTCTTTCAGGCATCTAAAAGTCAAAGTATCGCTCCTCCCAGGTATGAAGAATCATGGCAATATAATGATGTCAGAATTTTTTTTTTTAATGGTAAATAATTGCAGATGTTCTCTTTGTTTTAAAGCCGTGACAGTGTGGATCGCGTGATGGAGAATGTCATGGAGAGCCATTATGATTTTGACCTGATCTACATCACCGAGAGGATCATCTCTGTATTTTTTATATCTGACCTGGATGGACATCGTTATCACAGAAACCTGAAGGAAGTGGCGGCGATGTTGAAATCGAAACATCAGGAGAAGTTTCTGGTTGATTATTCTCATCATCAACTCATAATCTGTTTCACAATGAATCTGTGCCGTTGGTTAATTAAATCACATCTTTTCCCTTTTCAGGTCATAAATCTGTCTGAGAAACGTCATGACATCTGCAGATTAAACCCCAAGGTATGAGTTATAGAAGACATCTAGTCTGAATCAGGGTAAAATAGATTATTTTGGTTAATTTCTGAAATAAATTTTTAGATTATGAGGTGCAATCAAAACATTCCAAGGCTGTTCCTGTTGCGAATGAATTGAGTGTGGTACAATCATCCACATGCACTGCGTTACATGCTCTTATCCAGAGTTATGTACAATGAGCACACACTCCCAGCACCTGAGGAGCAGTTGGGGGTTAGGTGCCTTGCTCAAAGGCACTTCAGCCATGGATTTTTCCTGCTGGTCCAGAGAATTGAACCAGCAACCCTTTGGGCTCTAGGCTGCTTCTCTAACCTTTAGGCCATGGCTTCCCCTCCTACATACAGCAGGAGCAAGCAGTAAATTTCGTGATTCATTATGCCATGTGACATCATGCCATCAAAACGGGGACCACTCATTTTTGTGAAAACATGCATATGTGCATTTGAGGTTTTACTATGGACCTCAAACTTGAGCAGAGAGCAAACATCAGATTCTGTGTCAAAGTTGGGACCTCAGCCATGCCGCGCTCCATTCGTTCACAACAGGTACAGTCTTGGAACATTTTGATCACACTCATATTATATAAATAACTAGCTTAAACTAGTGTATCGCATCCAACATTTACTTTCTCTTTCTGTTTGTCAGTTAAAAAAAAAAAACGGAAAGAACCACAGTAAGGGGGTAGAACACACCAGGGTTCTGTTCAAACTGATTAAATGTTGCATACGTGAAAGCAAGCTAAGAGTCATCACAAACACAAGATTTGGGAAAAACTGACGTTCTAAATTCAGTTACATTACAGGCATTTAGCAGATGCTCATGTCCAAAGTGACATACAACCAGTGCACGCGTGCACACACACAAACTGCCTGAGGAGCAATTGGGGGTTAGATGCTTTGCTCAAGGGCACTCCAGCCATGGATTTTCCTGCTGGTCCAGGGAATCAAACCAGCAACCCTTTGGGCCCGAGGCTGCTTCTCTAACCTTTAAGCCATAGCTGCCCCTCCTACATACAGCAGGAGCAAGCAGTAAATTTCGCAAGCAGTTAAGCTCAGTGAGGCCCACCAAGAATATTGTGCCTCTCTGTGTTCAATAAGACATCTACCTTCATATCTTTCTCAAAAATGGTCTCAGATTTGATCATAATTGTTACTGTAGTCCTTATGAGCTGAACACATTCTGTATCTGTCAGGTTGAGGAGTTTGGTTGGCCAGATCTTCATGCCCCGCCCCTGGATAAGATATGCACCATGTGTAAGACTATGGAATGCTGGTTGAACTCTGACCCCCACAACGTCGTTGTGCTTCACTGCAAGGTCAGGGGTTAAACTTCATCCTAAATGTAATGTCTGAATGTGGTCAAAAGCATTACACCAGCAGAACTGAGTAACTTTAGAACTGAACAGATGTGTTCCATCTGGAGGGTGGAGCTAATTTCAGGGCTGGAAAAATTAAAACAGAAGCCAGAAATGAAGATGCTAATGAGATCTGTTAGATGGAAATATTACAAATGACAGTTTCAATAAGGAGTTTGGAAAGGTTTGGTTATTACTGGACTATAATAATAACTGTTCAATAATAACACAACTTTCTCAGGGGAACCGAGGCAAGACTGGAGTAATAATAGCAGCATACATGCACTTCAGCAAGATATCAGCCGGGTAAGCATTTATACACACATTCACACTGCCGTATTGTGTTACACACTTTACACAGTTTCATGATCTGTGGATGATTCTGTCGCAGGGCAGATCACGCTCTCACCACCATCGCCATGAGGAAGTTTTGTGAGGATAAAGTCTCCTCCTCCCTACAGCCATCTCAGAACAGGTTCCTTACCAGCCTGTTTACTCACATCTGACATCATAATAATGATGAATTTTATCTAAAGAATATTTTCCCTCATGCTGAATCTTATTCCTGGCCCATACAGATATATTTATTATTTTTCTGGGCTTCTGTCTGGTGCAATCAAGATAAATAGCTCATCCCTGCTCCTGCACCAGGTTCATATTCCAGCTATAACCAACTACAAGCCCGGTGAAGGTATTCACACTTTTTATTATATGGCACAAGCTACTTCTGGTAAAATCGTGCGCTCTGATTGGTTTCTTGGTGGGCAGAATTTTCACATAATGCCCGTGGGCAATTACAGACTTTCTTTCCAAGGCGCCAGCTTTCAATGTTGCAAAAAACAAACAAAAACAAAACAGTAAAAAAGATGAATTGGAAATCAAAACAGAATCAAAAATGGCTGAAACACAAAAGACAAACAGGAATCAGCGAGTTATTCAAGAAATGAGCAATGAAGAGAATTCAGAAACTGCTAACTGCTAACAGAAATTCAGTTTTGAAACCACTAGCTGTTTATTCTGCATGCATGACTCAACTAAGTTACAAATATGATGTGACTGAAAGCAGCATCATGCCTCATTATAATAACCATCTATTTTAATCTTAGGAATAAAAAAGTCATATAATAAACTCCTTATTAAAGTGAATGTAAAGCCCCTAAACCCCACTCTTTTTCCTTGTACAAAGCAACAATCATTACATTGATTGACCATGTGTTTTTGAACTATAGCTGATCCAAAAGGCCATAAATTGATGGAAAATCAATAAGATCAGCCGATTTTCATGGAATTTGCCGAGACTGAACCTGAAGATCTGGAAGGGGTGCGTGACGTCACATGTGTAACAATCCTAGATCCCTTACCTACACGTCTATTCAAACAGATAATACCTGAAGTAATTGAACCGCTTCTAAAAATAATAAATTC
>JAOEHJ010000028.1:63863924-63874143 GCA_025447855.1 Potamarius usumacintae
TCAAGATGTTCTCAATGCAAGCCTTTACACCACAAAGCTCCAGTTCAAAGAAAGACTCGCAGCAATCAATCGCAGCATTCACATGCAGCACTCACTTCCAGCAAACACTTGCAGTACTCACACACAGCACTCACTCGCAGCACTCAATCACAGCACTCACTCGAAGCATTCATATGCAGCACTCACTCACAGCATTAACATGCAGCACTCACACACATCACTCACATGCAGCATTTATATGCAGCACTCACTCGCAGCACTCACACGCATCACTTACATGCAGCATTTATATGCAGCACTCACTTGCAGCACTCACACGCAGCATTCACACGCATCACTTACATGCAGCATTTATATGCAGCACTCACTCGCAGCACTCATTTGCATCACTCACATGCAGCAGTGACTCACAGCACTTGAGCCAAAAACTCACACACAGCACTCTCTGGCATCAGTCACATGCAGCACTCACAAGCAGAACTCCATGCAGCACTCACTTGCAGTTCTCACATGTAGCACTCACATACAGCATTCACATGCAGCACTCTTTCGCAGCACTCACATGCAACACTCACACAGCACTCACAGCATTTAAATGCAGCATTAACACACAGCACTCACTTGCAGGTCTCACACGCAGCAATCACTCACAGCAATCAATTGCAGCACTCAAACTAAGGAAGCACTCATGGCATTCACACTCAGCATTCATATGCAGCAATCACTTGCAGTATTCACTCGCAGCATTCACATGCAGCACTCACTTCCAGCAAATACTTACAGCACTCACTCGCAGCATTCAAACACAGCACTCATTCGCAGCACTCACTCACAGCACTCACTCGAAGCATTCATATGCAGCACCCACTCGCAGCACTCACATGCAGCATTCACATGCATGACTCACATGCAGCATTCAAACAAAGCACTCACTCACAGCACTCACACGCAGCACTCACATGAAGCATTCACACACATCACTCACTCGCAGGACTCATTCACAGCATTCACACACATCACTCACACGCAGCACTCACATGCAGCATCCACACGCATCACTCGCATGCAGCATTCAAACAAAGCACTCACTCACAGCACTCACACGCAGCACTCACATGCAGCATTCACACACACATCACTCACTCGCCGGACTCATTCACAGCATTCACACGCATCACTCACATGCAGCATTCACATGCAGCATGTGAATTCACACACACTCACAGCACTCACACACAGCAATCACTATCAGCATTCATGCGGAGCACTCATTCGCAACTCCCACGCGCGGCAATCACTTGCAGCACTCTCTCGCACCATTCACATGCAGCACTCACTTGCAGAACTCACAGGTAGCACTCAATTGTAGCACTCGCAGCATTTAAATGCAGCATTCACACACAGCACTAACACACAGCACTCACTCGCAGCTCTCACATGCAGCAATCACTTGCAGCATTCCCATGCAGGTCTCACACACACCAGACACATGCAGCACTCACTCTAAGGAATAACTCACTGCATTCACATGCAGCACTCAATCGCATCACTCACATGCAGCAACCACATGCAGCACTCACACACAGCACTCAAACACAGCAGCCACACACAGCACTCACACACAGCACTCGTGCCCAGCACTCATACACAGCATTCGCACCCAGCACTCACACGACAGTCACTCACAGCATTCACATGCAGCACTCACTTCCAGCAAACACTTGCAGCACTCACTCACAGCACTTACTCGAAGCATTCATATGCAGCACCCACTCGCAGCACTCACATGCAGCACTAACACGCAGCACTCACATGTAGCATTCACACGCATCTCTCACTCGCAGGACCCATTCACAGCATTCACACGCATCACTCACATGCAGTACTCACTCACAGCAGTTACTCACAGCACTTGCGCCCAAAACACACACGCAGCACTCAATTGCAGCACCCACTTGCAGCACTCACTCGCAGCAGCCACTTGCAGCACTCACTCGCAGTTTTCACATGCAGCAATCACTTGCAGCATTCACAGGCAGCACTCTCTGGTATCATTCACATGCAACACTCACAAGCAGCACTCACATGCAGCACTTACTCGCAGTTCTCACACGCGGCACTCACTCGCAGCACTCACACAGCAGTCAATTGCAGCACTCACAGCATTTAAATGCAGCATTCACACACAGCAATAACACACAGCACTGACTCGCAGCTCTCAAATGCAGCACTCATTTGCAGCATTCACACACATCACTCACATGCAGCGGTGACTCGCAGCACTTGAGCCAAAAACTCACACACAGCACTCTCTGGCATCAGTCACATGCAGCACTCACTCTCATCATTCACACTCGTCAGTCACTTGCATCACGCACTCGCAGCAATCAATCGCAGCATTCACACGCAGCACTCACTTCCAGCAAACACTTGCAGTACTCACTCGCAGCACTCAATCGCAGCATTCACACACAGCACTCACTCACAGCACTCAATCACAGCACTCATTCAAAGCATTCATATGCAGCACTCACTCGCAGCTCTGACATGCATCACACGCAGCATTCCCACACAGATCTCACACACACCAGTCACTCACAGCACTCACACTAAGGAATCGCTCACGGCATTCACAAGCAGCATTCCCACACAGGACTCACTTGCAGCACTTATATTCATCACTCACTTGAAACTCTCACATGCAGCATTCAGTCGCAGCATTCACACGCAGCACTCACACACACACCTCTCACATGCTTCTCTCACTCGCAGCACTCATTTGCAGCACTCACTCGCAGCATTCACCCGCAGTACTCACATGCAGCAGTAACTTGCAGCACTTGTGCCCAAAACTTACATGCAGCACTCACTCGCAGCACTCACATGCAGCACTCACTCACTGTTCTCACATGCAGCACTCACTCACAGCACTCACATGCAGTAATCACTGGCAGCACTCACTTGCAACTCACACGCAGCACTCACATGCGGAAATCACCAGCAGCACTCGCTCGCAGTATTCACATGGAACAGTCATACATAGCACTCATATGCAGCACTCACACGCAGCATTCACATGCAGCTCTCACACATAGCACTCTCTTGCATTATTCACATGCAGCACTCACTCGGAGTTCTCACATGCAGCAATCATGTGCAGCATTTGCATGCAGCAATCACATGCAGCAATCACGTGGAGCAGTCACATGCAGCAATTCCTCACAGCATTCAGACATAGCATTCCCACGCAGCTCTCACACACACCAGTCACACGCAGCAATCATTCACAGCACTCACAATAAGAAATCACTCACGCCATTCACCCGCAGCACTCACATGCAGCAATCACATGCAGCACTCACTTGCATCACTCACATGGAGCAATCACTCGCAGCATTCCCACGCAGCCCTCACATACACTTCTCACACACAGCTCTCACTTCTCTCACAGCAGCACTCATTTGCAGCACTCACTCGCAGCACTCACATGCAGTAGTGACTTGCAGCATTTGTGCCAAAAACTCAAATGCAGCACTCACTCGCAGCACCCACATGCAGCACTCACATGCAGCACTCACTCGCAGCACGCACATGCAGCACTCACATGCAGCACTCACTCGCAGCACCCACATGCAGTACTCACTCGCAGCACTTACATACAGCACCCACATGCAGCACTCACATGCAGCACTGATTTGCAGCATTCACATGGAGCACTCACAAGCAGCACTCACTCATATCATTCGCATGCAGCACTCACAAGCAGCACTCACATGCAGCACGCACTTGCAGTTCTCACATGCATCACCCACACGCAGCTTTCACATGCAGAACTCACTTGCAGCACTCACAGCATTCATAGGCAGCACTCACTTGCAGCACTTACTCACAGCATTCACATGCAGGACTCACTCACAGCACTTACTTGCAACACTCACACACAGCACTCACTCGCAATTCTCACATTCAGCACCCACACGCAGCACTCACAGGCTTCACCTGCAGCACTCACATGCAGGACTCACTCACAGCACTCACTTGCAACACTCACATGCACCAACCACACGCAGCACTCACAGCATTCATAGGCAGCACTCACTTGCAGGACTCACTCACAGCACTCACATGCAGCACTCACTCGCAGTTTTCCCATGCAGCACCCAAACGCAGCACTCACTCGCAGCACGGACGTGGAGCGGTCACACACAGCACTCACTCACTCACAGCACTCACTCTGAGCACTGACTCACAGTTCTCACACGCAGCAGTCAATTGCAGCATTCACATGCAGCTCTCACACCTAGCACTCACACCCAGCACTCTCTTGCATCATTCCCATGCAGCACTCACAAGCAGCACTCACACACAGCAGTGAGTCGGAGTTCTCACATGCAGCAATTCCTCACAGCATTTACACACAGCACTCACACGCAGCATTCCCACGCAGGACTCACTTGCAGCACTCACACTCATCACCCACTCAAAGCTCTTACACGCAGCATTCAATCGCAGCATTCACTTGCAGCACTCACATGCAGCAATCACTTGCAGCACTCACTCAGATCAGTCACATGGAGCAACCACTTGCAGCATTCCCATGCAGCACTCAAACACACCTCTCACTCGCAGCACTCACTCGCAGCATTCAAACACACCTTTCACTCAGGCACTCTCACACAGCATTCACAGGCAGCAGTCACTCGCAGCACTCGCATCCAACACTCACACACAGCACTCACTCACAGCACTCAAACATGGCACTCACATGAGGGACTCACTCACAGCACTCACACGCAGCACTCTTTCACACCATTCACATGCAGCACTCAATCGCAGCACTCACATGCAGCACTCAATTGCAGCACTTGCAGCATTTAAATGCAGCAATCACACGCAGCACTAACACACAGCACTCACTCACAGGTCTCTCACACAGCAATTACTCGCAGCATTCACACACAGGTCTCACATGCACCAGTCACATACAGCAATCACTCGCAGCACTCAAACTAAAGAAGCACTCATGGCATTCACATGCAGCACTCACTCGCATCACTCACATGGAGCAGCCAGTCACAGCATTCCCACGCAGCACTCACACACCTCTCACATGCTGCACTCACTCGCAGCACTCGAACGTGGCATTCACACACGGCAGTCACTCGCATCACTCACTCGCAGCATTCACACGCAGCACTCACTTCCAGTAAGCACTTGCAGCACTCCATCACAGCACTCACTCGCAGCACTCAATCACAGCACTCACTCAAAGCATTCACATGCAGCACTCACATGCAGCACCCACTTGCAGCACTCGCACGCAGCACTTACATGCAGCATTCATACGCATGATTCAAATGCAGCATTTAAACGCAGCACTCACTCACAATACTCACACGCAGCACTCACATGCAGCATTCACACGCATCACTCACATGCAGCACTCACTCTGAGTTTTCAAATGCAGCAATCACACGCAGCAGTCACATGTAGCACTGACATGCAACAATTACTCACAGCATTCACACACAGCACTCACTCACAGCATTCACACACAGCACTCACTCACAGCATTCACACGCAGCACTCACTCGCAACATTCTCACGCAGGACTCACTCGCAGCACACACACTCAGCACTTGCAAACAGTACTCGAACACAGCACTCACACACAGAACTTACACCCAGGACTCGCACGTACCACTTACACAGCATGCATACACAGCAATCGCACCCAGAACTTGCACCCAGGCATGAAGCCCTCACACATGGCACTCGTGCCCATCACTCAAACACAGCAGTCACACCCAGCACTCACAGACAGCAATCGAACACAGCACTCGAACACAGCACTCACATGTAGCACTCACTCACAGCATTCAATCATGGCAGTCACTCGCGGAAGTCACATGCAGCATTCATATGCAGCACTCATTTGCAGCAAACCCTCGCAGCACTCATTCAATGCATTGACTCACTGCATTCACACGCATCACTCACTCGCAGCACTCTCACATGCAGCACTCCTATGCTGCAGTCACAAGCATCATTCACATGCAGCATTCACACACAGCACTCACACGCATCACTCACAGCACTCACAAACAGGACTCACATGCAGCACTCACACGCTGCACTCACTCGCTGCATTCACACGCAGCAATCACATGCAACACTCACTCGCAGCACTCACACATCTCTCACTCACAGCTGTCACATCCTGCACTCACACACAGCAATCACTCGCAGCAATCACACGCAGCAATCACACACAGCAATCACATGCAGAACTCACATGCAACACTCACTCGCAGCACTCATATGCAACACTTGCACACAGCACACAGCTCTCACACCCAGGACTCACACACAGCACTCACACACAGCACTCTAACAGAGCACTCGTGCCCATCACTCAAACACTGCAGTCACACACAGCACTCGAGCACAGCACACAACACGCAGCACTTAGTCATAGCAATCCCATGCAGCATTCACATGCAGCACTCACACGCAACATTCACTTGCAGCATTCAGAAGCAACACTCACATGCAACACTCACTTGCAGCACTCACTTTCAGCATACACATGCAGCACTCACTCGCAGCTCTCGTGCACATCAATCACTTGCAGCATTCACACACAACATTCACCGGCAGCACTCACTCGCAGCAGTCACACGCAGCATTCACCGGCAGCACTCACACGCATTCACTCACAGCTCTCAAAAGCAGCAGTCACTCGCAGCATTCAAACGCAGCTCTCACACGCACCAGTCACATGCAGCAATCACTCACAGCATTCACATGCAGCTCTCATTCACAGCACTCACCTGCAGCAATCACTTGCAGCATTCCCATGCAGCACTGACACCCAGCACTCACTCGCTGCTCTCAGTCGCAGCATTCAATGCATTCACTCACTGCATTCATACAAAGCACTCACTCGCAGCACTCTCACACTTAGCACTCGCTCACAGCTCTCACACACAATCACTGACATTCAGTCACTCGCAGCATTCATATGCAGCACTCACTTGCAGCAAACACTTGCAGCACTCATTCACTGCATTCACACGCAGGACTCACTCACAGCACTACCTCGCAGCACTCACTCGGAGCACTCACACGCAGCACTCTCTCGCATCACTCACATGCCGCACTCACAAGCAGCATTCACACGCAACAGTCACATGCAGCACTCACATGCAGCAATTCTGGACAGCATTCATACACAGCACTCACATGCAGCACTCACTCGCAGCACTCACATGCAGCAATCACTCGCAGCATTCCCATGCAGCACTCACACTCAACACTCACTCGTAGCTCTCACACGCAGCATTCACTTGCAGCATTCCCATGCAGGACTCACTCGCAGCACTTACTCGCAGCTCTCCCACACAGTATTCACACGCAGCTTTCACATGCAACAGTCACATGCAGCACTCACACGCAGCAATTCCCCACAGCATTCAAACACAGCACTCACACGCAGCACTCACATGCAGCAATCACTCGCAGCATTCCCATGCAGCACTCACACTTAGCACTCACTCTAAGCTCTCACACGCAGCATTCACTCATAGCATTCACATGCAGGACTCACATGCAGCAATCACTCGCAGCATTCCCATGCAGCACTCACACTTAGCACTCACTCTAAGCTTTCACATGCAGCATTCACTCGCAGCATTCACATGCAGGACTCACTCGCAGCATTCACATGCAGGACTCACTCGCAGCACTCACTCGCAGCACTCACTCACAGCTCTGTCACATGCTGCATGCACATGCAGCACTCACACGTAGCACTCACTCACAGAATTCAGTCACAGCAGTCGCACACAGCTCTCGCACCCAGGACTCACACGCAGCACTCACACACAGCACTCGAACACAGCACACACAGCACTGAAGCACAGCACACACTCGCAGCATTCACATGCAGCATTCATATGCAACACTCACTTGCAGCAAACGCAGCACTCACTCATTGCATTCAGATGCAGCACTCACTCGCAGCAGTCACTCGCAGCACTCGTACCCAAAACTCACACGCAGCACTCACATGCAGCATTCACATGCAGCACTCACACCAGCATTCACATGCAGCACTCACATACAGCATTCAATCACGGTAGTCACTCGCAGCACTCACTTGCAGCATTCACACACAGCATTCATATGCAGCACTCACTGCCCAGATAGCAATTTGATCTGAGCCAGATCAGCACCGGATGTACCCCAAAGTCCAGTCTGAATACAGCAAACGGATCCGTCCCACATAACTTTTGCTCTCCGCCCCGTATCCGGCACAGATACAATTTTTGGATCTGGAACAGATGTGGGCCAGGTCCGGCACTGATCACTAAAAACCTATCTCTGCATTGCCCAAATCAGGTACGGATGTGAGTTGGATCAGTGCCGGATCAGGGCCGGATGTAGTCCAGATATGTACAACAACCATCTGAGGTGAACCCCCAACCCCCAAGTTTGCTTCATTAGCATTAATAAGACAAATGTTAAGAAAAATCTTCAATCACAAAGTGCTTTTATTGACATGTGAACATGTGACTTTGTAGATCAGCTATTTTCACATTGGTAATTGGTATCAGCTCACAAAATTTCTGGCACAGTGCAATAATGAACAGTGCAAAAAAAAGTTAAACAATGTCAACAATGTTCAAAGTGCTGAACTGCATCGTATACATCACCATATATGTAAAACATGGATTAAGTGCTGAACTGCATTATAAACACCATACAAGTAAAACATGGATATAAAACAGATGGCTTTCACACCAAAATGTACTCAAGTTCACGGTCCAGGCTTGTAAAGTGAACCTTATGCATGCTGTCGCTGAGGTAAGAGAGGTTGCTTTCACACCAAAATGTCCTGAAGTTCACACAGGCCCAGCATGTCAAGTGAACCATGGCTTTAAAAATTGGGTTAAAAAAAAAAGAAAGAAAGAAAATGGCAGTGTATGGTACTGGTACAAAGTCTTCACACATGTGATTTAATCAGCGATCACACCACTACAAACGAACCAAACCAACGGAAGAAACTGACCAAACTTCCCAGTGTGACTGTGCCCTCAGAGAGCACCCCTCTCTACAATCACACCTCATCATTAGCCTCATGCTCAGCCCCTTGTACCTGAAGATGAAAAACATTTATCGGTTCTCAAAATGGCATGATTCAAACATGATCACACACAAAATAACTTATCCCAAACAACCTTAGCTCCATTCCATAAAATACTATGGTAATTAATCCAAAAGAATCGTATCATAAAACAACTTAATGTCGAAAAGGCACTTACCGAAAAAGTCTGCCAAGTGCTGCATAGAGCGAGTGGACTGGACTAAAGTGGTGTCTGTTGAAACTGTTGAAGAAATTGTTGGTGTCTGTTGAAACTGTTGAAGAGCGCGCCTGCGTGGTCCTGCCCCGCGGGTGTATAAACCTATCACTGTGTGTATCATTCTGCTCACATCCGACGGTGACCCGGGGAAAGGGTTGGCCTGTCAGACAGAGCCAATACGGACCTTAGGACATCAGCCGCGGACTGTAATGCTATCTGGGGCAAATCATAGATTTATATTGATTTACACACTCATTCTAATATGTTATTGTTTCAAAAGTAACAGCTCATTTGCATAGTATGGATGCTCTACATAAACAGATTTTAAAAATTGTTGATAAGGTAAAGTTTTCTGCAAGGAGATGTTTATTTCACATTTATGGAAGGAGTCTTGAGAGTCAGTGTTTTGTAACAATCAGAGGTAAAACTGTAATTTTACATTTTCTGACATCTCAGAAGAGTAGGAGGAAAGAGGAGTTTATGCTTTGTGGTTTCTCAGTAACTTGACAAGCTGTTTTTTTTTTTTTTTTTTTCCCTTCAGCTTCAAGAGAAAGAAGAGAGAGGCTGGTAAAGCACTGGCTGCTTATAACTGTTATAATGTACAGTGCCTTGCAAAAGTATTCATACCCCTTGAACTTTTTCACATTTTTCCACCTTACAAACATGAACTTAAAAGTTTTTTTTAACTGAAATTTTATGTGATAGACCAACACAGGGTAGCACATAATTGTGAAGTGATCATGGGCCTCTTGGCTGCTTCTCTGACCAGTGCTCTCTTTGCTCGCTCTGTCAGTTTAGGTGGACGGCCATGTCTTGGTAGGTTTGCAGTTGTGCCATACTTTTTCCATTTTTGA
>JAOEHJ010000028.1:64174628-64186925 GCA_025447855.1 Potamarius usumacintae
CAAGTCCGAGTCATCAGTGCTCAAGTCCAAGTCAAGTCACGAGTCCTTAAAATTAGGGCACAAGTCGGACTCGAGTCAGAGTCCTGGACTTGAGTAGTACAAGCCTGATACTTACCATAAACACAATACCAAATAGGACTATTGGGGAAGCCATGGCCTAATGGTTAGAGAAGCAGCTTTGGGACCAAAAGGTCGTTGGTTTGATTCCCTGGACCAGCAGGACTGGTTGAAGTGCCCTTGAGCAAGGCACCTAACCCCTAAGTGCTCTGGCAAGAGTGGTGGTGTACCTTGTGTCTGATTAGCCAAAAAAAAAAGCTGATGTGATCATCAGCTTGGGTGGTGCCTGACTGAAACAAGAAAAAAAAAAGGGAATGTTACTAGACTAATGCAGAAACTGTTTGTATCTTTTTTTAGCTTGTACTGTTCAATTATTTTTTGTATGAAAAATATAGTAGTTTTGTTGCTTAAAATGAACTGAGAGCCTTAAGCAGTAACAAATACTATTTAAGGATTTGTAAAAATGCAAATACAATGATACTGACAGTTTTATATCTGCTCTGCTTAATTATAGATTCAAAACTGTATCAACTGATTAATTTGGATGCAAACAATGTTGCTGCATTTGCCAAGAACTATTTACCCCGAGAGTGGAAAGAGACAAAAGGTCACGTGAAGTGGAATTCTGTTAAAGATGATCATCCACCAAAAACATGGCTGAAAGATTTCTGGAAGTTTCTGAACACTCACTGGACAGAGCTAAGGGATTTTACTGGCATGCCTTTAATACCTCTGGAACCACTTCACCAAGCAGGCAGTACTGTCATGTTAGCAAGATTGGAGGGGAAATCCACTCTGATTTTCCAGAGCAGCAGAGAGTCCACCTTGTCAGATCAAATTCAGAAAGTGATAAAGGCAGCTGGAGGTACTGTCATTAAGAAAGATGAGTGTCTGAAGCATCACGACATGGAAAGCTATGTCCTAATGCCATCCCCGAGGAATGTCCTGCAAATTCTTCTGAACTTGGACATAGACAAGGTTGTCAGTGGCATTGCTTCTTCTTCAATCCATGAAAAGGAAGAGTTTAAAGCCTATGTCTCTTCTTTGGATTGTCTCTCTGATGTGGAGCGAGACTTGCTGTCAGCTCTGCCCATTTTCAGATTGATGTCTGGAAAATATGTTGCCACTGAGTCAAAACAAGCAGTTATTTTAAAGTCCAACCCAAATGTTCCAACTGATTTACCTGTGTCTGACACCATAGTCCAGTGTGCAAATGAAACTGACCGCAGACTTTTGACTCTCCTAAAGGTTGAGCTGCTGGATGCTGCTCAGTTAGCAGCATACTTGGTAGACTGCATTGATGCCATGCTTTTCACCAAAGAGAATGAACAAAAAATAATGTCTTGGATACTGAATCATGGGCATCTCCTATTCTCCCAAAGTGAAGAATTACTCAGGAAAAGCAAGAATCTCAGTTTCATTCTAACAGAGCGAGGTGAACACAAAAGACCATCGAGCGTTTTTGATCCCACAAAAAAAACCTTCCTTGATCTTTTTGAGGATGATTTCTTCCCACCACATGTTTACAGGTCAGCAAAGATGCTCGAAAGCTTGAAACAACTTGGTCTACAGACAAAAGAAGAAGAATTATCCCCAGCAAATGTACTTCATGTTGCCTCACAAATTCAAAAGCTCTACATCCACTCACGAAACAGAGCTTTTAAAAAGGCTGAAGTTCTTGTAAGGGTGTTGAATAGAAATGACTTGCTCTCAAAATTCTCTGAGGAGGATAGACAAGAGCTTCTTCGGTTGCAGTGGGTTCCTTGTGAAAGTCCAAATTCAATTAAAAGTAAAAACAGCCAGAAGAAGTGTCTCTACAAGCCGACTGAAATAACGGCTTCAAAATATTCTACAATTGTGGGACATGTCATGCCAATTGCTTCAGACCTAAATGAGAGTATCTGTGAAAAACTTGACCTGTATAATTCTCCTCCAGTTGAAAAGGTCTTGGAGAATCTGTGTGTACTGAGATCATTAGCTTCAACCATGGTCTGCCCAGATTCCGATTATGAGTTCAAAAACCAGCTGCACAGCATATACAAATTCATGCAAGAAAATATTGAGCATTTCAGACAGGAGATGAACACTGAATGCATTCCTTGGCTCTGGAGGCAGACTGAGTTTGTGTCACCTCGGGAAGTAGTGCTCACCTATCCAGCTGAACTGGATCTTAGCCTTTACATCAAGAAAGTGCCAGATGAATTTTTAAAATATGATGACCTGCTAAGAGAGTGCGGTGTAAGAGAAACACTTACTGATGATGAAATAGAAGCCATACTCACTGACATTAAAGTAAACATTGATGACAGGACGCCACCTTATGGAGAACCCTTTGAACTTAAAGTGTCAACAGCCATCCTTGACTGGATGCGAAAAAATGAAAAGTCTTTAAAGGACAGTACGCCTGTACCAGTCATGGCACAAAACCAAAACTTCACATTACAGTCTTTGAAAAATACTGTTTTTTGTGATATCAGTGCTGACGGGTTGGATGACCTAAAGCAAGATAAGGAGGAGTTCTATGTCATCCATGATGAGGTGCTACCTGTCACTGCAAGGTGGCTAAAAATTCCCTTTCTAAGTACCCGTATTTTGAAACCACAGTCAATTGGAGACATGGAAACATATGAGGGAATTGAGCAGTGTGGTCAAATGGAGCCAATCACTCAGAGAATCAAAAACATACTCAAAGAGTATGATGATGAAAATGACATTTTTAAAGAACTTATACAGAATGCTGAAGATGCTGGTGCGAGTACCTGTGGATTTATGCTGGACTTCAGAACACACCCTTCTGAAGGGCTTATCGATGATGGTATGGCTCTATGCAATGGTCCTTGTCTTTGGGCTTTCAACAATGAGCTCTTCTCAGAGGAAGATTGGAAAAACATTGTTAGAGTTGGCGCTGCATCGAAAGAAAACAAATTTGAGAAAATTGGGAAGTTTGGACTAGGCTTCAATGCTGTTTACCACTTGACAGATATTCCGTCTATTTTGAGTGGAAAAAATCTTCTAATTCTTGACCCAAATGTAACGCACTTGGAAAAGCACATACGAAGTAAAGCAGTTCCTGGAATTAAACTTGACTTGTTCCACAAGAGACTGTTTAGGAGGTTTCCTGGACAGTTCAAATCTTATCAGGGGATTTTTGATTGTGATCTGTCAAACAGAGAACAGAAATATTACAATGGTACTCTCATTAAACTGCCATTTCGCACAGCAGAGGAGGCCCACAAGTCAGAAATTAGCACCAAGGTGTATGACAAAGAGCGCATTCATGCCTTTCAGCACTACTTAACAGATGATTCTCAAACTCCTCTGTTATTTCTTAAGCACATAAAGTCACTGTCTCTTCAAATCTTTGAACAGGAACCAATTGAGACAGTCCTGAAAATCTCCAAAGAGGAAATATGTTCAATTAAAATTTCAAATGAAAGGCATCTGCAGGACATCAGGGAAGCTCTGAAAAACCTTAACACAAACTGCCATGAGATTGTTGATTGTTTTGCTGCAAACATTGTGGAAATTGTTTGTAAGTGTGCCAAGAGAACTTGCACCAAATATTGGCTCCTTTATTCATGTTTTGGGACAAAAGATTCACTGAGAATGTTTCAGAGAGAACTAAATCAATGCAAATTTTCCTTGCCAATTGGAGGAGTTGCTGTCCCTCTCCAGAAAGAAGCAGAGAAAATGTGGTCCCCGGGTGAAAGGTGTGCAGAAGGCCAGGCTTTTTGTTTTCTTCCTCTTCCAATTGATACAGGCCTCCCAGTTCATATTAATGGCTCTTTCGCAGTCACATCAAACAGGAAGGCTCTATGGGAAACTGGTCCAAAACTGGAGTGGAACAAAGCATTACTCCAAGATGCAGTTGCTACAGCCTACATCACCACACTGCTTGAGTTGAAGAAAATATCTCAAAGTGGGAGTCTTCAAAACTATGAATACTACACATTTTGGCCTGATATTCAAAAAGTAAACAAAGGATTTCAACCTTTGGTTTGCGCTTTTTACTCAGCCATTGTACAGAGCTCAGATGTCAGATCCCTGGAGCTTTTGAGTAATGGAAATACCTGGTGCTCCTTTGAAAATGCGAGATTTCTTGATCCAAGTATCCAAGAAAATGAGGCAGTGGGAAAACTTTTCATGGAGGTGTTCTTGAAATATTCAGAACCAAGCTATTATGCTGTCCCTTTGCCAACCTGGGCAAGAAATAATTTAATTCATTGTGGATTTGGTGACATGGTAAAAGAGAGAACCTTTGGCTGGTCTGACTTTTATCAAGTAGTTCTCAAGAACTTGAACAAAATGGATGCGTATTGCAGGAATGCTCTAATATTGAATGCCATAGACTTGAATGATAATTTGGTTGACAGCTTGCTGAGAAGTCATGCATGCATTCCAACACAGAAAGTAGGAAAACTTCAATTCCCCAACAAACTGGTGAACCCTCATGGGAAAGTAGCATGTTTGTATGAGCCAAAGGAGGGACGCTTTCTTGATGGTACCAAAAATGACTACTTCACTCCAGAAAGGATTCATCGACTGTCAAGTTTGGGAATGTTGACTGATGTACTCACATTAGAGGAAGTCATAGAGAGAGCAAAAACAATCTCCAACGTTTGGACAAAAGACAAAAATAAGGCATACAGATGTCTTCAGTGTCTCTTTGACTCAATGAAAAAGTCCTTACATGTTGATTCTTTGCACTGGGAAACCCTAAAACAGATATCATTTCTTCCTGCTCTGGGTATCAATCAGCACAATGAAGTGATGACCATACTTAAAAAGCCAGCTGAAATCTATGATTACCAATACTACCACTTGGTAAACATGACAGAATTCACTGTCGATCGGGTAAAACTAGGCCTAATGTCAGGTGACCCAGTTCTCACAAAACTGGGGGTGATGAAGAACCCACCAATTGAGACAGTACTCAAACAACTCAAATTAGCACACCATCGTGTCAAATCATTTGAAAATTCTGTAATCCTTGACATTGCCAAAAGCTGTTATGACTATCTCAACAGACATTTGTTGGACGATGGTGAGCCCACTGCTATTATTGAGCATGCACAATCAATCCCATTTGTTTTGATTGAAGACCACTTTGTAAATGTGCAATCAGTGGCCATGAGTGGTGAATTTGAGGAAAAGCCATACCTCTATTTTCTTCCCACCATCCTTTCCAAGTATGAGAAGCTCTGGAACTGTGTTGGCATCAAAGGACAGTTTACAGCAAAGCAATTTGTTTCTGTCCTTGAAGAAATCAGTACTTTTTCAAGACCACTCTCAAAGACCGATCTTGTTGTCTGTCTTGACATACTTATAAAAGGGCTGTATAGGACTGTAGCTGGAACTGTTGAAGACTGTCTAATGCCTGATGAAAGAGGTGTGTTGGTGAAATCAAGCAAGCTGAAATTTAATGACACTCCTTGGATGCCAGTGGAAGCTGGGGTAACTCTCTGCCATGAACTAATACCTCGAAAAGTTGCACGCAAATTTGGTGTAGTAACAACAAGACACCATACAATACGTAAGCATCTAGTTAGTGAGTTTTCACCCTTTTCTAAGGAATTTGGACAACATGAGAAACTCACCGTTCGGATAAAAAATATAATTGAAGCATATCCAGCCAAGAAAGATATCCTGAAGGAACTCATTCAGAATGCTGATGATGCAGAGGCAACAGAAATCCATTTCATATGGGACAAACGAAAGCATGGAACCAAGAAAACATTTGGTGAAAAATGGGAGTTGCTTCAAGGCCCAGCACTTTGTGTGTACAACAACAAGAAATTCTCAGATGAAGACTTGAAAGGTATTCAGCAATTAGGAGAAGGAGGAAAACATGGCACTTTGGGTAGAACTGGGAAATATGGTCTTGGCTTTAATTCTGTTTACCAGTTGACTGACTGCCCATCGATATTAACTGGTGATGAATATCTCTGCATATCTGATCCAAACCTGAAATATGTGGAAACTGGAACAAAGATGTCACCTGGCTGCATGTTTTCAATCGATGAACTTTTCAAAAAGTCTTTTGAGGATGTTTACCATACATTCCTTCCTGAAAAATTTCCTCTAAATTCTGGAACAATGTTCAGACTTCCACTCAGGACAGAAGAAATGGCAGCCAAATCAGAAATATCTAGAAATGCAGTTAGAGATTCTGAAATGAACAACCTTTTTGAGGCTTTAAAAACAGATCCAGAAGAACTGATTCTCTTTTTGAAGTGCATCACAAAAATACACTTCCATGAAATCAACAAGGATGGAAATGAAGTCAGAAATTTCCTAATTGAGAAAAAAGTCACTGAGAGTACAATGGTGCAAAAGGAAGCTTTTTATAACCATGTTCGCAATTCCATCAAATCTGGGATGGAAACTCCACACAAAGCTATCTATAAAGTTGAGATTGCAGCAGGGAGAAAACAAAGCCTTTGGGTTATTGCAGAGCAATATGGATCCTTTCTGCAAAACCAAAAAGAAGAAGGTAAAGCCCATGTGAAAGTACCTCAGGCAGGCCTGGCAGCTTGTGTAGGCACAAAACCTCAAGAAAATGAATTTCATGGAAGAGCTTTTTGTTCTCTGCCATTGCCAGGAGAAACCGGTCTTCCTGTCCATGTGAATGGAAACTTTGAAGTGGATCATTCTAGAAGGGATTTGTGGAAAGAAGATGGTGAGAGTTTAAAGACCAAATGGAATCAGTTACTGCAGCTGAAGACCATTGCGCCTCTGTATGCTGACCTCCTAACACATATCTGCACAAGCTGTAAAAAGGGTCAACCAAAAATGTTAGGACATCTCATATCACACCTGAACTTTGGCTTGAGGTACTTTCCAGTCACATCAAAAAATGTTGCCCAAGTTTGGCATGATATGATCAATGAAGTGTACCGGTCAATCAATCAACGAAACCTTCCTGTGATACCAACTCTTAAAGGTGTTCCTGATAACTCATTACATGGCTCTCATCCAAAGTACACATTTAACTGGTTAAGTGTTTCAAAGCCAGATTCAACAGATTCACCTCATTTTACAAGTGACAGCCACTATAGCATTCTTCAAAATTTAGAGCACACTGGAATGAACTTGGTACCATCTTCACAGACAATCAAAAACATTATGGAGAGTTTTAAGACTGCAGGTGTGGAAGTGGCTGAAGTCAGTCCTTTATCAGTGATCAGATATTTGAAGAAGAAAAGAATGAATGATGTCTCACAAACTCATGATGATTTACCATTACCCATCAACCAGACTTTGCTCAAAGATTCAAAAAGCTGTTCAAATCTCTTGAAATTTTGCCTGAGTAATGATAAAGCATATAGCTCTCTTGCCCCAAATGTTGATCAAAAAAAGTCTAGCTCAGTTGACCTTAATGGGCTACCCCTCCTACTCACCCAAGATCAGATGTTGAGGAAGTTCAGCTCTGCTTCTCCAAAGCTAATCTCAGAATTTGCAGACATTTTTCAGGAACACAAATCAGAATTTGCAGATTATCACGTTTGTCACAACCCAATTCTGCAAAAAGGAAAATATATTGAGAAATTAACCATCCCAGTGGCAGCAAAGTTCATAAAGCCAGTTCTTCAACGTCAGCTTCAACACTCACTGCTTAATGAAAGGAATGGACTTTATACAGCAGGAAAAGAAACAAAAGAATGGCTGAAGAAACTGTGGATGTTTTTTTATGCTGAAGTGAAAGATTTCCAAGATAAAGAAGAAAATCAGGTCTTTGGTGAAATAAAGAAACACTTCTCTGGCAGTCCCATCTTGCCTGTCATTTATCCAGGTCAAAATGAAACATGTTTTCTCCAGAAAATTGAAAATCTACATAGTATTGTTCATGATCCCACTGATGGCATTTCTCCCATTCTCACTAAACTTGGAACTATGACATTAGACCGCATTTTCTTCCTAAACCTTGGTGAATTTTTGTACAAATACGTACGACCAGAGCTGTTAAATATCAAGGACTGCAGTGCCGTTCTGAAGCAGTTGGACACAATTCCGCATTTACAGTTTGAGATGCTTTTGGACCATGAAAGTGATGAGCTTCAACACTTCCTACAATCTGGCATCAGCAAAGCTAAAAACACAAGCGAGTGTCAGAGAATGTTCAAGTCTTTACCGTTGTTTCAGACAATATGTGGAAAGCGGCAAAGGATCGATTTTCACAGGAACGTCTTCATCCTGAAATCTGAATTCCACAAAGAATTTCCAGACCTGTACATGTTTGATGACAGCATCTGCATTTTTCTCAAATACAACCATTTAAATGAAACACTATCCAAATGTCTGGACATTAAAATTTTGAATGACTTGGAATTCTGTGTAAGATTTGTGGTTCCTTCTGTACACAAGCTTAAACTGACTCAGCTTCTTGATTTAATAAGGTTGCTGGTGGAACTGAGACAAAGGTATAATTATCAAGAATATCGGAACAGCATTGCCTCAGCCTTGCAAGATGTCAGATTTATTCAGGACATCAACGGCTGTCTTCAGGTGGCCTCATACTTCTTCGATGACACTGTAAAGCTTTACAGAGTTATGCTTCCAAAGGAGAAGTTTGTTCCAGAGACTTTTCTGGAAAAATTTAAAAACACTATGCAAGCAAAATCTCTTCTATGTGACCTGGGACTAAAGCATGAAGTATCTGAAGAGGAGGTGATTGAATTTGCTCGTCAAATTGAATCAGATGCAAGAAGTAACACTAAACTGCAGGTTCTTAAAGACAGATCTGAAACATTGCTTCAGACAGCGCTTCATTTGGGTGCTAAGAAAAAATCAAAATTAGTGCAAAGAATTGCAACCATAAAATTTATCCTGGCTGTGCAGATCAAGCCAGAGCTTTGTAATTATCACAAAGCATGTGCCCAAGAAAGGGATCTGGTTGCTATCAAAGGATCACTACTTGAAAAGCAGCCTGAACATCAGACTCTCATATGGACTGCCATGCCAATACTGCCCTCAAGGAACTTCACTCAAGAAAAGTTAGAGACCCTAAGGAAGGCTGGAGCACTGGATGAGCCACCCTCAGAGCAGGTCATGCAGAACCTAAAAAATATCTGTCGATCTCAGTGCAGAGCAGACCAACTGGTCAAGACGAGAGCTGAAGTGTTCAAGATCTCATACGCTTACCTACAGTCTGTGCATTTTAATAAGTCTTTGTTGGCTGACGACCCTCTTGTTCTTGTTGAAAATGACACAGATCTTGTGAAAGCTCGTCAAGTCGTCCTGACACTACCTAATGCTAATGAGTTTAGACCATACCTATACACCATACAAGCAAAACATGCAATGTATGCAGAATTCTTCAAGAAGATTGGTGTTGAAGAAAAACCTACTGTTGCACAATTCTGTACTGTGCTTGAGGAAATCTTTACAGAGTGCTATGATAAGACAACACTTCAACCAAACCAGATGAGAACTGTTCAACGTGTTGTGCACCAGCTTTTCTGTCTGATAAAAGAGGAGGGAAAAGTAACTGACTTTCAGAACACACTATATCTTCCATCAACAGATGGAAAACTCTATGAGTCCAGCACATTGTTTTTCAACGACACCTTCTTTCAGGCCAACAGACTGGAGGATTCACTGAAAACAAAACTGAAGCTACTTGTGAAACTAAACCAGTGTCACTTTCAAGAAGACCCCTATGAACATCAAAAGCTGTTGCAGTTGCTTCCTGAACAAATCCGTCCCAAACTGCTCTCTCGAGTCATTTCTGTGAACCTGGTTGGTGCACATGTGGAACACTGTGATTACAGAAAGTCATGTGAATTCAGTGGCTGGTTTCAAAAACGTCTGTCCTCTCATGAGTTCCGTCATGGTCTGATGTGTTTGATCAGAGAACAAAGCAAGGGCACCATTTCCCAGACTGAAGCTGCACACATGTGCGAAAGCACATTTGGTAAAATTCAGATTGTCTGTTGCAAAGCTTTACACACTGAGCTCTTGTTAAATCACCAGCCACTAGAAGGTACTGAGACTGAAACTCAGGTTTATGTGGAAAAGCAGCAAGATGAGTGTGTGTTCTATTTGAAGCACAACGATAACATGGCACACAAAGTGGTGAATGAGGTCAATTTGTATCTTACCAAAGAAATAAATGCACTTCTGGAAAACATTTTGAATTCGTTAAGCCTACCAGTACTTGGACATCTTTTATTATGTGAAAACATGGAGGATGTTGAAAGGGCCTTGGAACAACATGGAGTCCGTAACACTGTGAGTGCTGAAGAGGGACTTGGTTTCCGTCCAAGCCCTGGAACTCCAATACCAGAAGAATGGCATGATTCCCTTGATATGGACCCTCTCAACAGTTTTGAAAAAGGAGAGTATGTTGGGTTTTGTAAAGATGAATTGGAAAGTGAGTATGTTTTTGCGATTGTTGTGGAGAGTCTGGATGTGCATTCAGGACAGACCAGGCAGAATCCTTCAAGATATAGAATACAGATTGGACATGAAAAGATCATTGAAGTTAGCTCCCTTGATCTTTATCAGTTTAAGAGAGAAAAAAGATTAGGTTCAGCTGGAAATGTTAACTGCACAGATGTAGACATTTTGTCTGTACTCTCTCAGTCTGAACCTTCACGGTCTGAGCCTTCACGGTCTGAGCCTTCACAGTCTGTACCGTCCCCAAAGAGGCCCTTACCACAGACTTTGGAGGAGGTTAAAAGAGAGATTGACCAGAGCTTGGAACAGATATGGAAGATGTCAGATGAGGACAAATCAAAGGCCATTAGACGCCTGTACTTAAGGTGGCATCCAGACAAGAACCCGGACAACACAGAGCTCACCAATGAGGCATTTAAATATTTGAAGAACAGAATTGAAGAGCTGCAGCGAGGAAAGACCAAACACAACACATCAACACAACCAAACACATCACACTGGGCTGACTTCAGAGACTTCTATGACAGGTGGAACTATGAGGCTAGGAATCACAAATGGGGGCGGGAGCGATTCTATCGTAACAATTTCAGAGGGAAGTATAATTTTTGGTCACACTTCCAAGAAACACCAAGACCAAACAAAGAAGAAGCTAAACGCTGGTACAGACAAGCACAGTGTGACCTTCTTGCTGCTCAGAGTGACATTGGATACAACGTGAGCCCAGAGTGGTGTCTGTTTAAAGTGCATCAGGCAGTGGAAAAGGCTCTAATAGCCACAGAGTTCAGAAGGAATGGACAGCATCCTGGGACTGCATCTACCATCACAGGCCTTGCCCAGAAGATATCACAGTATGCTACCTACCTTAATGATTTGCCCTGTGTTGTGAATCAGCTGAGGGCACTTGGTGTTGATGCTAAGAGAACTCAATACCCAAACCACCACCCATCACCCCGCATTCCAAATGAACAGTTCAAAACTGAAGATGCAGAAGAGGCAGTGAACGTTGCAACAAAGCTGCTCAGGAAACTGGACAATTACATTACGGAGTGATTTAAAATAAAAATACATATGTATGTTTGTGGAAACTTGAGAAATTTTATTGTACTTTCCCTCTTATTTTTATTCAACTAATGTAGACAAATTAAAAAAAAAAACCCAGAGATGATTAATACTGCCACTATTTACAGAACTATTTACTATTTCAATCAGATTCTTCTGTACTGTTTCTTTTGTACTTTATCTATTGTCAATTTTATGGAACACACACACACACTATTTCTTTATATTGCTGTTGATTTTGAAGGAATTAGATGCATTTAAGTTATTGTACTATGCTAATTTTTGTTATTACTATTCCGCATACAACCATTAAAACATTTATTTCGAGAGAATATGAGAGTATCTTGTTTTCTCTCTCTGTGTGTGTGTGTGTGTGTGTGTGTGTGTGTGTAAGACTAGACTAAAAATGAACTGTTTGAGTAATTACACCGCCCTGCACATTTTAAAAAAGTTTTGCTGTTTCATTTAACACTAGCTCTATAACCAAATTTGATGGTGCTGTTTTAAAAAAATGCTTTCCAAAAATTTCCTGGACCTCAAGTTTTTAAGATGAAGGCATATTTAATATGTCTGCTGTATTTCTAAATGTCAGTTTTCTACAATATACAGAAAATTACAGATATTCCCTTATAAAATAATATTTATTAAAATATTCATAGACAATATGAAATATTGATGAAAATAAGGCAGAACTTAGATATAATAGTATACAGTGCCTTGCAAAAGTATTCATACCCCTTGAACTTTTTCACATTTTTCCACCTTACAACCACGAACTTAAAA
>JAOEHJ010000028.1:64520628-64531021 GCA_025447855.1 Potamarius usumacintae
GGCACTGACACAACCCCATACCATGACACACCCTGGCTTTTGGACTTGTTCCTGGTAACAATCTGGATGGTCCTTTTTGTCTTTGGTCCAGAGAACACTGTGTCCATTTCTTACAAAAAATACCTGGAATACTGATTCGTCTGACCACAACACATGTTTCCACTGTGTGATGGTCCATCCCAGATATCTCCGAGCCCAGAAAAGTCAACGGAGCTTCTGGACACAGTTAACATAAGTCTTCCTTTTTGCACAGTAAAGTTTTAACTGGCTTGAGTTCATCCTGAGCTACATTTTTTTGTGTTTGGATAAGTGGTATGGATGTTTCGATGTGGTACTCCATGAGATTAGTGCAACTGGGGAGAGGCAAGAACACAATAGAAAACTCCCCCTGCAACCTGTGCTCTATGGGACAGTGAGAGGTGATGTCCACAGGGGACTGGGGTGAATTGGGTCATACTTTTTAGATTTACCTCTAATCCTAGCTCTTCCTTCTCGAGAACCACCATCACCAGAGCCACCACTCTCAATGGTTTCAGGAAACTGAGGCAGTATACTTGAAGTGCCCTGCCTTTATCCATTTCCTTAACCTCATAGTCCATGTCTCCGACTCGACGTGACCTCAAAGGGTCTTTGCCAATTCGCGAGCAAGTTAGAGCTTGACATGGGTAGTAAAATGAGTATTTTGTCTCCCAGTGCAAACACCCATAGCCAATCCCCTATTTTAAAGCCAGGATTGTCATTCTTGGGTGTGGAACAAGTTATTTTGGGTTAGGTATCTCAGTGTGTGAGCATTTTGTTCTCAGGTCAAGAATTTACCAAATTTCATTATTATTAATAGAAGGTCACGCTTCCCAGTTTTCCCTAATGATGCCCAGGACATCATGAAACTAACCACCAGAGAACGCCTGGATCTGAGAATGCTTGATCTCATCTAATCTCACAAACTAAGCAAAGTTGGGCCTGGTTAGTACTTGGATGGGGGGGAGAGAGAGAGAGAGAGAGAGAGAGAGAAGGGGCAGGGTGCCTGCCTTGATCTCCTCTGCACCACGCTCCTTTGTCAGCAACCACTGCTGGCAAGTGTCCCATAGCTGCTGTGTGAATGCGAACGAGCGGCCAAAGTCCTCAAAGGCCAGTGTTCAGAACAGCTGCTGATGTGCAGCCGATTCGCTGCACAACAGCCCATTTCAGGTCTGGGTACTCCAGCTGGGTGGCAGTGGGCAGCTGCTGGGCTGTGAATTGAGCTTCTCCCAACAGGAAGCCCTTTGATCTTCCAGCCACCTCCATACTCCCACAGTTTGCTCAAACAGATCCACAAAGGCCTCCGGATCATCATGTGGCCCCATTTGGGTGAGGGTGACGTGAGGGAAGCCCACAGCCACTACACTACCAAAAAAAAAAAAAAATGTAGTTAAACTAGTAATGCCATTACTTGTAGCAAAGCCCAAAAATGCTAGCTAGCTTAACATGCTGAGGAAATGCAGACTGTTTTCAAGGAATTGTGGCACATAAGCACACAAACTCTCACGTCACACAGATAAGTGGCTCTGTCTCTTTCTCACCCACACAAAACTGTATCGCACTCATGCAAAGGTAAGTTCATTCATCGTCGTTCAGTGCATACGTCCTTGGTTGCAGGAGCTATGGAATACTTCTAAGCAAGCTGTCACCCTCAGCTTAGAGGAAAATGGTTCGGATTGTCAGGAACAACCAAGGAACCATCAAGGCACAGGCTTACCAAGAACTGGAAGCTGCTGAAACACTGTCTACAGTCAAGCCAGTTTTATACTGTCATGGACTGAGAAGCTACCATCCAAGAAAGAAGCTTCCGCTCCAAAATCAACACCTCCAAGCTACACTAAAGTTTGCAGCTGACAACATGGAAAACACCTTCTGGAGGAAAGCTTTATGGTCAAATAAGACACAGATTGAGTCGTTTGGCCAAAGGTACAGAGGAACACTGTACCAACTGTTAAGCTTGGTGGTGGTAGCATCATGCTCTGGGGCTGTTTTTCTGCCAGTGGAACTGGTGAATTGCACAAAATGGATGGAATAATGAAGGAGGGCTACCTCAGAATTCTTCAGCATAACCACAAACCACCAGGAATGGATGGAATGGATAAAGTAGGCTAACATTAAGCTGACCTGACAAGTCCTGACCTCAACCTTATCAAAAATATGTTGACTGTGCTTAAAAGGCAGGTCCAGGCATGGAAACATGCAAATTTAATTGAACTCTACCAATTCTGCTGAGAAAAGTGTTCAAATATCTAGTCAGAGTTTTGCCAGAAGCTTGTTGGCAGCAACAAAAAGTGTCTGGTCAAGGTGAACCTTAACTTTAAAGATTAACAAAACCCAAAAACAAACTCCTTTATACTGACAGATAATATCCATACAAGACATGTTTGAGTGTTCACTTGTTCATATTTGTACCTGTATACTTTGTATAGATTTTATTTTAAAAGAAAAACAATGTCCCTGGGTGCTGATATCTTACTCTTTCTGAGGTTCAAATATCATGCTCTGAGTACAAATTACGTGAGGGAATCTGAGATTGTGATGTCACTTAGATGCTACCTGACTTACCAAGGCTAGTGGATCTAGTGGATGCATCACTTCTAAATTTTTGCAAACAACCCTAAAGATGCCCGAGTGTCAAGCGTTTGGGTGTAAAAATAAGCCATATCACTCAAGCAGTGAATGAACGCACACACACACACACAAACACACACAACAGGCTTGTAGTATTCAAGTCCAGGACTCGGACTCAAGTCCGATTCATGCCGTAATTTTAAGGACTCTTGACTCGACTTGGACTTGAGCACTGATGACTCGGACTTGGACTCAGACTCGTGCATTAACTGCATTCAGACTTGTAAATTGGAGACGAGGACTCAGATTTTTTCTTTATTTTTTGTAGCACGCCATAATAATTTGGCATATTTATATATACATTAATTTTGTACTAATTTCGTGCAAGAGTGTCACACGTGCGCCTTTGCGCATGCATCAGACAGACTCTTGGGCACACTCTGGACAGCACGCACGCCAAGAGGACTCTCGCGTGCACGGCGTAAACGACTCGCACCTGCACAATCAGTGCGCCGATATAAAAACTGTGAAAACACACTTACTTTGCAAAGTGTTGAGTTGCTGGCATGTTACTGGGCCTTATTTCCTTGTTTGCTTTCCTGATCCCTGATTTGCTGTTTCTCTTCTTTGATTCTGCCTCGTCTACAATAGCCTGTTTGTGCCTCGCTCGACCTATTGCCTGTTTCACTGTTTTACTATTTTGCCTGCCGTTCTGGATTGTTTATGTCTTCACTTGTATTAATAAACACACCTTCTGCACTTACATCCATCTCCCAACCATCTCTGACAGAATACTTCACACTCCCTGACAGACAGAACCTACATTCACCTGTTCATGCGTCATGTTCAGGAACAAACTAATGTTAATGGCGCTGAAACAGCCACCGTCAAACGGTGCGGCTGGAGTCTTGTTCTAGGACTCGACTCGAATCAATAGTGGACTAGACTCGAAATTTTTTAATGACTTGGACTTGACTCGGACTTCAAACAACACTGGGGACTCGAGACTGGACTTGGACTCGAGGTTTAGTGACTCGACTACAACACTGGTTCCAGTGAAGGGAAATTATAATGTTACAGCACACAAAGACATTGTATGCAATTGCGTGTTTCCAACTTTGTGACAACAGTTTGGGGAAGACCTGCATATAGGTAGGTGTGATTGTCAGGTGTCCACAAACCTTTGGCCATACAGTGTCTCAATCATTTTTGCTCAGATGATGAGAGGAGCAGGTTGAGAGGAAATCGCAAGATGTTTTCTGTATCACAAAATAGTGAGAATATTCAGAGTGCAATATGTTGTCTTTGAAACAGAATATCCATCCATCCGTTCACCTGTCCATTTTCTACACCGCTTAACCATCAGAGTTGTGGGTTAAGCTGGAGCCAATCTCAGCTGACTTCGGGCGAGGTGTGGGGTACACCCTGGACAGGTAGAAACAGAGTGTATTATACATTTTAATATATATTTTCAGTATATTACAATATATTTGTATGACCACAAATCAAAGATATTGTTTACCATAAGCTTGTACAGACTTACAAGTATAATAAAAGTCAGTAATTTTTCAGCAGAACAGTCTCGAGCAGGATTAAACACATTTGACTTTGAAAGACCAAAGCAGAGCTGCGAGCCAGAAAGGTAATTAGGAACAGCATGTCCTCTCTCCATTTGGTTTATGGTGGCCTTGCGTTTAAGAATTCTGTCTCGAAAGCTATCCCTGTTTTATATTGCTGCCAACTTTGGCTTTGTATCCTCTACTGTGTTCTTCAGAGGAGAAAAGGACACTAGCTCAATTGTGTCTAGAACATGCTCTTGCTTTGGATAAGACAGAGTTTCTCAGTCAGAATGCCAGGGCCCCACATACTGCACATATTTTGCTACCCCGATTTTAAAACATGATTCAACTGATTAATTTGAGTGCTTACGAATTCTTCCAAGAGTTACCATGTACAGTGTGTGTAGATATGTAGATTAGGGACAAAAATAAAAACGCGCAATGCATGAAGTACAAAAACCGAGACTAGACTATTGGCATGGCATTTTATGAATTTCCAGGATGTTTCAAAGCCATGTTTTCCTTAAGCAGTTCCATAACAAGATTTAGTCATCCCATTTCATTTAAAAAATTGTTGTAGCGTGTATGCAATAACATGTTGTAGGTTTTGCAGGTAGACCTAGATGTAATCTTGTTGTGGAAATTGTGCTGTAGGCAGGAGGGAGTGTAGAGGTTCAGAAGACTCTCCGTATTACTGACTCCAGCTTGCTTTCTTGTATGGTTTTCACAAAGGCTCATCTACCCCATGTGGAGGGTTTTTTTTTTTTGGCAGCCCACAATTGTTATTGCCCAAAGACTTGATTGAATTTTTTTTTTTTTTACAAAGTTTAGAAAGTATACTGTGCACTACATCAACAAAGAGATATTCAATATCCCATCTGTTCCACCAGAGCATAAAGGTTTGCTTTTAAAATGGAACCTTTGGTTGAATATGCATGACAAATTATATAATGAATAGATTCACTAATTTTAGCTAAAATAATCAAACAGTTTTTGATTTCAGATTACTCGTACACCTGGTCTGTCATGATTCAGACAAATATAAGGCAGTGAAATTTGCATCTCCTATCGAGAGATGTCAGGGTTAATGCCAGTGAGTTTGGCAGCCACATGGATCGGTTCTTTCCAATTGTCTTGCTTGATCATTTATCCGAGGCTGTGAAATTGCCTGTCTCCTAAATTCAGACAAATCACTTCTTCATCTCCCTGTCTCTCTGAGGGAGATTGAGAAACCAAGTGAAAGCTACATATGTTGCACACAGACTGTTGAGAGTACAGCTCAGAGCTGAGCTTTTCAGTATTGCTGGAGACAAAATTTAAGCGGAATGGTGCTTTTGTATTTGTAATGTATTAAATTCTAATGCATGAGTCAGCCAGTTGAAACAGAAACATATGGTCGACAGTAGGAAAGTACATTTTTGTCTATATATATATTACATTACATTTAGCAGATGCTCTTATCCAGAGCGACATACAATGAATGCACAAGTCAGGTACACAAAGTGCTGAACTTCAAGACAAGAAAGTTCTAGTGCCAACTGAAGAAGTGGCAGAATAATACTTAGTGTAATATCCTGTTGAAGTACCAATACTCAGCAAACAGCCAAGGAAACAAACCAACCATACAAAGTACAACTAAGTAGAGAACTCAAACAGCTAACCCCAGGCTAGACAGTACACAGCCTGGGTTGATCTAGACCGATACGCAGTTACATAGTGGGCAGGGGAGAGGTGCAGCCTGAAGAGGTGAGTCCTCGGTCTGCGCTTGAGGGTGTTCAGGGAGTCGGCAGTTCTGACCTCAATGGGAAGGTCATTCCACCAACGAGGAACCAGGACAGACAGCAGTCTTGAGGGTACTGGGCAGGAGCAGAGAGGAGGAAGGGCCATGCACCCAGTAGTCACGGAGCAGAGGGATCTGGCTGGTGTGTAGGAGCTGATCAGACTCTGGAGGTATGCTGACCCTAACCCTTTGACAGCCTGGTAGCTACGTAGCACCAATCTCTTAAATTTGATGCGAGCTGCGATAGGTAGCCAGGGCAGGTCAGCAAGCAGAGGGGTGACATGGGAAGAATGAAGGAGGTTGTAGACCAGGCAAGCTGCATTCTGGATGAGCTGCAGGGGTCTGATGGCAGATGCTGGAAGGACAGCAAAGAGAGAGTTGCAGTAGTCCAAGTGAGAGAGGATCAGTGCTTGGACCAGGAGCTGAGTAGAGTAGGTGGTGAGAAAAAGGCAGATCCATCGGATGTTGTGGAGGAAGAATCTACATGTCTGGGTCACTGCGATGATGTTTGCTGAGGAGGAGAGTTTGTCGTCGAACACGACCCCTAAGTCCTTCGCACTGGGTGAAGGTGACCTAGAGATGTCCCCCAGGGAGATGATGATGTCCAGGGGTGAAGAGGATGGAGCAGGAATGTAGAGTACCTCCGTTTTGCCTGGGTTGAGCTTCAGGTGATGGTTGTCCATCCAGCTCTGGATGTCGCACAGGAGATCTGTTTGTCAGAAGGAGGAAAAGAGAGAAACAGTTGGGTGTCATCAGCATAGCAGTGGTAGGATAGACCATGAGCAGAGATAATCGGGCCAAGAGACTGGGTGTAGAGGGAGGAGAGAAGCAGACCAAGGACACCGGTGGTAAGTGGACGAGGTGCTGCTACAGTATCAGACCAGGTAACCTGGAAGGAGTGACCAGAGAGGTAGGACCAGTTTAGGGCTGTCCTGCAGATCCCTAGAGCTGATAAGGATGACAGAAGGATGGAGTGATCAATGGTGTCAAATGCAGCAGAACGGTCAAGGAGAATCAGAACAAAGGAGAGGGAGGCAGCACGTGCTGCATGAAGTGCCTCACTGATGGAGAGAAGTGCAGTCTCAGTTGAGTGTCCAGCTCGGAAGCTGGACTGGTAAAGATCTAGGAGGTTGTTCTGTGAGAGAAAAGAGGAGAGGTGGTTAGCAACAGCACGTTCAAGCATCTTTGACAGAAAGAGGAGGAGAGAAATTGGCCGGTAATTCTGGATGACAAAGGGATCTAAGGTGGGTTTTTTCAGCAGATGGGTGATGTATAACAACATTTGCTGCTGCTGTTATAGAAAATTAATCAACTCCTTCTGACCAATCAGAATCCAGAATACTGTAGTCTCATTGCACTTGGGTACAGTTTGTGCAGTGGGAATAAATTCCACTATTAAAAATAAACTGCTTTCAACCTTTTGAACTTAGAATTCTGAGGACACCTGTAATAATAAAAACAATATCATTTTCTGCATATTTTGTTTTGAAATGGATTTTTTAAATTAAAAAACATTTGGAGATTATTATTTAGTACCAGTATTCTGATGTTTGACATGAACATTAACTGAAGCTCTTGATTTGTATCTGTATGATTTTATGCATTGTGCTGCTGCGACATGATTGGCTGATTAGAAAACTGTAGGAATGACCACGTGTTCCTAATAAAGTGGATAGTGAGCGTATATACACACACACACTATTTGGTCCTTTTCTTGTTTGTTTTTGTTAAGCCTTGTTTATGTCCAAAATCTATGACAGTAAAGGACAAAAGAAATATTACTCAAATGAATCTCGTTGTTTTGACTGTTTATAGCTACTATTACTGAAGTGAAAACTTGTTTCATTGCTGTTCCACAACAATAAATGTCACTATAAATGGATAAAAAAGGTATGTAGTACTTTCAGAAATAATAAAACATATAATTTTTGGCAAATTTCCGTGGTGTAAGAGGAATAAAACACTTCTGGGCATGCTGTTGTAGAGAAATATTCAAATTCAGAGCAGTAACAGTAGCACATCATTTCATCACACCACCCTGTCGTTGATTACTTTCTGAGAACAGCACCACATGCAGTGTTCTATTCCTGACACAGTACATTCTCCTAAACCAGTGCTTCTGCATGACTGAAGAATTTAAACCTGAATCATAACCACAACATGCATGTCTACAAAATAATACCTGAGAAACTTGTGGTGTGTGTGTGTGTGTGTGTGTGTGTGTGTGTGTGTGATAATAATGAATAATAAGGCATTTCTGCTGGAATGACTTTAATTGGGTGCAGAGAAAATAAAGAGCCTCACCTTAACACAGCACAAAGCTTGTCAAAACCACACACACACCTCTGTCTCTGTGTTCATCCCCCACGTACACCTGCCACACTGTAACAACATAGTAAAAAAATATAATAATAATAATACATTTACACTATATAGTGTTAGCTACACTAACAATGTATTTAGTATAATATCATTTATATATCTATACTTGATCACAAAGGTTTGCACCCCCTGTGGTTTCTGATTTAGTCAGAGTCATTGCACATCCATTGGGCATAGCCAAAGCCATTTGCCAGTTTAACAGCAGTTGATGACAGGAACATTGTGAGAGCTGTGAAGAAAAATCCAAAACCAACAGTCAGTCAACAGTTTGAAGGTACCACAATCCACTGTTCAAAGGAGACTTCTAGAGCAGTAGTATAGAGGTATTGCTCTAGAATACTCTCTACTCTAAAATTGCTCTAGAATATTCTGTATACAGGCTTGCTCATTGGGAATAGATTAGAGATAAAATTAGTTCATGTCTATAGTCATTTAAATTCTGTAAAGCTGCTTTGTGACAATGTCTATTTTTAAAAGCGCTATAAAAATAAACTTGACTTGATATACCACAAGAGACAAACCCCTCATCAGCAGGAAGAATCAGAAGACTAGATTGAGTTTGCTAAGAAATTGAGAGGAGCCACAAAAGTTCTGGAACTAAGATGAACGTCTACCAAAGTGATGGAAAGGCCAAAATGTGGAGAACAAAAGGATCTGTTCATGATCCTTTTTTATGTTTTATACAGGCTCATGGGTGAAGCACGGTGGTGGTAGTGTCATGGCTTGGGCTTCATGGCTGCTTCTGGAACAGACTCACTGATCTTTATTGATGATGAACTCATGATGTTATCAGCAGAATAAAAAAAAAAACACAGCAACTGAAAGAAGCTGAGCTATAGGACTGGAAAAGCATAACAGAAGAAGACTGTAACAGTTTGGTGATGTCACTGGGTCACCGGCTCAATGCAGTTACTGCAGGCAAGGGAAATGCAACCAAATATTAAGTGTTATTTACTTTAAGACTATCTGTCCCAATACTTTTGCTCACCTAAAGATTGGATGGTCTGCCAACAATGGTGCCATGTTGTGGGATGTGTAACATGTTTCAATATAAATATCAGGAAGTGAAAGCTGAAATTCTGATCTATCATCTCATCTTCATCGTCAGATCTCAAACTCAGATGTCTTCAGTGTAGAGCAAAAATTTTTAAAAATTGGCTTTGCTGTTCCAATGCTATTAGAAGGGACTGTATGGCATGTAAATTTAAAAAAAAAAAAACTACAGTCATTAAATAAAAATAAAGAATAAAAAATTAACTATAATGTGCAGTAACAAATTATATAATTAGTTCTCTATTTCACTGCATTTTTATAACCTTAATTAATCATTAATTAATAATCAGCAATTCATTATTAATTATTAATTGAATTTTTTTCTATTTTCTCTTTTTTATTGAAACATTAACTCAGGAAACCTAAAAAAAATGTAAAGTTTAAGTTTTAGGCTTTGAATACTAAAAAAAAAGAACATAAATGCGATTTGTGATCATTGATCAATTCTCATGGGTTCAATGCAAGGTTTATAAAGAAATCATATTAATTATTAGTTAAGAAATTGTTTTATTAATAATTTTTTGTTACCTAACAGTTTATATGTCATACTGTCAGGATATTTAGCCATGTGTAATACTCACTCACTCACTCACTCAGCTCCGCATGCTCCCGAAGGGAGCGTGGCGCCTCTGCATATGGCTCTCCAGGTGGGTCTGTTCCTGGCAGCCTCCCAGGAGGTGGCAATGTTGAGGCCAGCAGCCTGCAGGTCGTCGCTCAACTGGTCGGACCATGTGCGTCTGGGTTGGCCTCTGGGACGGGACCAGGTGGTGGGGGTCGGTTCCCTCAGTAGGGCGACTGGTTCCAGGGGTGGCTCCGCCCTGGCAATGTGACCGAAGAGGCGGAGACGGGCCGAGCAGATCTTGTTGGACAATGGAGGCTGGTTGGTGATCTCACGCAGGGTTGCATTGGAAACGTGGTCATGCCACCTGATCCCCAATATCCTTCGTTGGCACTTACACAGCAAATTCCTCAGTGTTGAATTAACACTTTCAGAGTTAATTTGGGTCCAATTGGACCTATATAAACACAG
>JAOEHJ010000028.1:64624360-64636434 GCA_025447855.1 Potamarius usumacintae
GTAAAAGCAGCATCTGTGATGGTATTTGGGGGGGGGGGGGGGAGAATCAGTGCCCACGGCATGGGGGAGGTGCATGTGTGTGAAGGTACCACTGATATATTGGGGCGTATATTGGGATTTTAGAGAGACATATTCATCAAGGCGACATCTCTTCCCAGGAAGTCCATGCCTATTTGAGCAGGGTTGGGGTTAGCCATGCCTTATTCTGCATTGGCTACAACAGCATGGCTTCATACAGTGCATGTGTTTGACTGGCCTGCTGCCAATCCAGATCTGTCTCTTGTTGAGAATGTATGGAGCATCATGAGGAGAAGAATCAGACAACGGTGACCACGGACTGCTGAGCAGGTGACGTCTTGTACTGAACAAAAACGGACAAAAATTGCAAAACTGCAATAATTAGTATCCTCAGATCCCATACAATTAAAAAGTGTTATTGAAGGAAAGGTGATGTAATACAACAGTAATAATGCCTATGTCCCAACTTTCTTTTGAGTGTGTTGCAGGCATCAAATACTAACTTCATTTATATTTACAAAACACAATTAAGTTGATCAGTAAAACTACTGAAAATCTTTTCTTTGTACTTTTGTCAATTAAATACAGATTCATGTGAATTAACAAATGACAGATTTTTGTCTTTACTGCATTTTGGAAAATATCCCAACTTTTCTGGAAATGGGGTGAGTACTTTCTGGAGGCACTATATAAATGTACATGTTCAAATCTGACTTAAACTATTCTATACTACTCTGATTACAGAATTAAATGCATGTCCAGATATTTTTTTCTCTCTCAAAAGTATTCAGAAATCAATGTAATGACTTCAGAAAAATAACAGATTGGATGGGACGTGTAACACTTCCATTGTATAGCACTTCTTGTTCAAGAGTTGCACATTATTGTGTTTTTGTCTGAGAGGAACAAAAGAGTCACTGTTCTAACACCTACATGTCAAGACTTTGGCATTTTAACAGGGAGAAGGTGAAAGTCTCTGTACCCTAAACCAAGAAACTTGTTTTAATAAAATGACTAATTATTTAAGATCACTTACAAAAGCCCAGCTTTATGAAATAGGTTCCTGTTTGTGAAGCGCAACCATTCAGCACCAATTCATTAACTGATATTTATCAAAGCCACATTTGGAAAACGTTTGCTCATTCATGAATTTATTTATGCAAATACATCTTTTTCATCTTTCTTTAAAATATCTGACTATCTAAAACCACATCTCACACATTCATCACACAAACACAAATTAAGTATCTAACAAAACATTGACATTTTGATTGGAAATTAAAACGTCATACATTGTTCACTTGATTAGACTTTCCCCACTCAATCCCTAACACATCTGAAGAGGGGAAAGAAAAAGAAAAAAAAAAAACAAAAAAACGAATACATCCACACAGTTCTGCACTCAAACAGGAGAATCACAACCAGTAACTTTACTTTAAAAGGTGTAAAATTTAGCAAGGTGGGTTTCATTTTAAAGGCAGATTCATTGATGTGAAAAATCTGAGGATTTTGTAAAAATAAATTTGCATAAAGAAAAAAAATTAGGCTGATTTTTTTTCCTTTGTTAAAACTCAACATGTGCTGTGCAAGATGAGTTCAACTGTTGCGTTTAACTTTTTAAACTGTAAACTCAGTAACTTGAAATAACTTATATGTTAGTTTTTGCTTTTACAACTAAGAAAATGTCAAAGTTATACACAAAATAATTATATACTAATTTTGAATCTATGAACAAAATAATTTGGAGTCATAACTGTTACAATGATAATTTGCATGTAATACACTATTAAATAACATACAATAATACAGAACATTATTTGAAAAATTCTAATTAAATGTAGGTTGTGTTTTAGTTAAATCATAAATCTTGTCCATTGGAACATCCTCTATCCGAGAAGTATGCTCAGGAAATATCAGGCAAGTATTAATGTTTTTGTTTATCTGTTTATAAATATATTTATTTATTAATCAGTGGTGATTAACTTAAAATCACACAATTCATTCTGACTTTTCTTTTTAAATTTTATTCTCAAGTTGTTTTTTTTAACCAATAAAAGTTAGTTTTTGGTTTATAAATATTTGTTTCCAACTTAATTAAACAGCCTTATATTTCAAACATACTCGTTTTATTAGTGAGCTATTTAATGCAATCTTAGCAATTTATTCTTTTTCCAAAATAAATAAAATCTGAATCTTCAAACAGCATTTAAAGAGGGTTTATTTAAAGCCATTACTTTAGCAATTATGCCGGTTATCCATATTAACAAAGCAATTCTCTTTTACGAATTCATAAAGTTATCTGGCTGAAACATTTTTACAGCTACATAAACCTAAGTATACAGTCACATCTTGCACATGCAAATGTGTATTTTGAAAGTTTGTACATCAAATTGTCACAAAACTGCTTCCTTTCCACACATTCTGCTTGAATTGATCAAATGTTTCTCAGATTCCTGTCATCTCTTACTAGAAAATGTTTTAGTTTCGAGTTGGTCACCTTTAGCTAGATTGAAGTACCTGCGCTAATGATTTGTTAAAATAGCTTTAATTCAAACCCAGATACTGAAAAAATGTTTGAAAACAGTTGTATAAAACATGTTAATTTTTGTGCATGGTTTGAATCTGCAGTACTAATATAGAACATATTTTAAATGTAATTCATGTAAACAATCAAACATACAAAAATGGCATCACACTTTTAGCCAACATCAAAATAGCCACATCAAGCAAATAGACAAATGCTTACGAAATCAGAAGTAGGGCTTTACGTCAAGCAGTTTGTCCCTTTAGTCTGTGGAACTATGTCCTTCATATGATTCATAGATGCAATTTACTTTTTATCCTGCGTTTACAATTAATCTAAGGAATCTTGCTGACATTAATAAAACCATAAAAATTTGAAATTCATAGCTTGGATTTTTTAAAGTAAAACTGTCAAAACTATCACATTTTCTGTACATTACCCAAATTACTATATTACATAATGGTTGTTATATCACTGTATGTACAACTATGATTTACCTTACACAGGCCAAATCATATAAAATAGACAGAACAATTCATACTTTGTTAATTGTACCAAAATCTAACAGATCACTAACCTACACTCATTACATAGCATGTTAAAACCTAAGCCCTTTAATGTCTACTTTAGAAAAGTCTGAAGCTCTGATTTTTCTTTATGTAACAGATTTGTCTCGAGAGTTACTGAATTTAAGCTCAATGTGCTGCTATATTATATGGAAAATTATTTTTATAGATGTATATAAAATGTATAATTGATCTGTTTATGTCTACCCCAACCCAGGAAAGATCTGGTTATTAGTCTGTAAGTTAGTTATGGTGCGTTAGAGCAGGAAAAATCTATTTTTTAATATACGTTTTTCTTAATGTGTGTCATAATAATATTCAAATTATTGCTTGCCCAGGGACAGCAGATGAAAACTAGCCATTTGGCTAAATTTGAAATATCTACATCATAAACAATAACACTGATTAAATAAGTGTCGTGTCTTTATCTGTGTATCTAAATAAACAGATTGAAATAAAATACAGGACAGCAGAGAGATGTATATAGAAATAAATCTATATATGGGAACTTTTGAGCACAATTCTAGTTAGTAAAACTATTATTACTATTATATTACAACACTAAAAACTAATTTTTTTAAAATAATTACAATGGTATATCATCAATTAATTCAAGTAATTATTTTAAAATCATGTCCAGCTTTCTATTTAGCTAGGTCTACATGCTAGAAATTAAATACCTAATTGAATTTAAATGCATTATTTACGCGAGATGTTTTAGAACGTTCAGCTTTGGGGAATGTAGTAGTAATCTTTATACTAATTTTCATTTACATTTTGTAAATGTAGCTAGGAAGACATAATATTGGTTTTAGTTTGTTTTTACAGCAAATGAACATTTTCAACTGCTATAAAAACAACAAAAATAGTTCATACTCCAGGATTATGAGACCCACCAAGCTGCAATGTTCATGAAATTCAATTTAGTAATTACAATACACTCAATTTATAGAACTGTAATGAACTTGGATGATGGATGCATTCGTTTTATTTCCCTTCTTCTCTTCTGAAATATTTTGCTTCACTACTCAGAGAAGCTGCCTGCCGTTATCGTCTTAGCCTAAGACATCTTAGACCTAACGGCATCTTTTACACCATGCTTTTTATTCTGGAACGTGAAAAGGCGAACTGATTAGACCTCTTCTACACATAAAAAGGTCCTATGGTTAGTTTACAGAAAAAAAAAATAAAAATACAAAGAAAAACAAACAAAACACAGCTTTGATTTAAGGGCATAAATTTAGCAAAGCATGCAGGACTAAGAAACAAACTACATCTAAATTCATAAGGTCTTGTCTTTTGAAACTTGTCTATGTACAAAAAACTTCCTATCAGTAAAACCAATCACCGCAAGAAATACCTCAACAGTTTGCCAGAGTGTAGATACTGAAGGGAGCGATAGTGAGAACACTCCTAATGCCACAACAGTGCAGTTTCGCTGAGGGAACTTGGAGTGAGTCAGCAGTGTCTATTTGGAATGCTCTCCCCCTTTTCTAGGATTACTTGAAAAAGTCAAGTCATTTCGAATTCAATGGCTGTAAAAACATTGAGACGAGTAGATTTTCTCTAAACTTTCTTCTTCTTTTCTTTTTTTTGGCAACAGTTAACAATATGAAATTCGTTCAATCTGCAGGATTTTGCTGTAATTGTGTCACTTTCCTAAATATAAAAGTGACACGATTAACAAAACATTTTTATTATTATTTTTAAAATCATTAATCATGAAAAATAAGTCTGCAGATGACATTTTTAAAAATTTTTAAATAAAAAAAAAAAAAGAACCTCTACGCAAAAGAAGTCATCAAAAATAAAAATTAAATATAAAGAAGGCAGGTTAAATGAGAGTTAAGGCAATGTACAGTTCTGAGGTTGTTCTTTACCCCTAATGCTTTCACTAAAACATTTCTAAACTGTTTTACATGGAGGATTAAGGACTCATAGAAATAAATTAAAAAGAGCACAATTTTATTTAAAATTTCAAAAATTGTGCCTTTACATTTATATTAAATTGCATTATTATTATTATTATTGAAAATTCACAAATACACAAGTTCAACACATGATTGTTAAAAACCCTAGGTAATTTTTAAAAACTGTACAACTTAATTTCTCTTATTTTCATTTGTTTTTCGGATTTGTAATATGTCAGATGCAACTGGATATTTAATATTTTTCTCTGCAAAAGGTCTGGCAGTTCAAATTTAGACACAGCTATCAGGAAGCATTTATATAAAACTGTAAATGAACCACTGCAAGAAATCATCCTTTGATGATAAAATCCAGGAATCAGAAGTTGTTGAAGCTGGAGGGGGAACGCTGGATTAATGTGTCAAAAAATACTAAGTTTGAAGCTGATGCATTTTTCAAAATCAACCATGAAGAACAAAACCTTCCCGTTCTTTTTTCCTTCATAGGAAAGGATGAATTTCTGAAATATTTGCCGATGCTGATGTTTCTGCTTTAAAGAACATGGAGAGCAGCCAGCATTTTTCTGTAAATTCTGAGCAAACCCCCCCCGTAAAGCACTCATAGCAAAAGAGTTCTGAGCGCTACATATACAATATGTAAATACAAATGAATGGACAATAAAAGATACTAATATGACGTTCTAAAGAGATGACCCTTAAGCTTTGACTTGAAAAAGAGAGTGAATCACAAGCTCTAATGTCTGTGGGCAACATGTTCCAGAGGTGAAGCACAGCTACAGCAAAAGAACGATAACCGAATGTCTTGAGATGGGATTTCACCGGCTTTAAAAGAACAGGAGCTGAAGAGCTAAATGTTCTTGTGGGGACATAGAGCTGTAGAGCATCACTGATATAACCAAGCGCAAGACCACACAACCCTCCGAAGGCCAGAAGTAGAATCCTGAAGTGGATGCGTTTCTCTGCTGGTAACCAATGAAGCCGCTGAAGTACTGGACTGACACTGTCAAATTTACGTGAATACGTCGGAAGCTGAGCAGTGACATTAAAAACACTCTGAAATTTAGAAGTTCATACTTCAGCAAATCAAAGAGAAGCGTGTTGTACGACTCAACCTTCGAGGAGTAAGAAGTCTGAGAATAAATAAGTTCACTTGTGGAATGACCATTATTCCAGAGCGTGAGGCTGTCTTTGTTTTTTCCTCATTAACTGAAAAAAGTCTGAATTAGAAAGGAATATAAAGAACAGATAATGGGTTTCATCATTTCTTTACAGTGAGAGATTTTTAGTTATTGTAAAAATTCCTTGACTGTTTTTATGTAGATGGACATTTTTCCAGGAGTAGGGTGGATGTAAGTGCAGAACAAGTAACCACAAAGATGAATATTAAAATGCAATGGAATCTAATAAAAGATTTAGCATTAGCAACACTGAAATATCTGCACACGTGCTGTTCTTCAGATCAGGGTTTTCCAATGAATGGTTCATGTCTTCACCTCTTCAGAGGCTCAGCATCTCAAGTTCATGCAGAAAGTTCAACCACAGTAATGAAAGACGACTTTTTTTTTGATGAATGTTTTCTTCAAAAAATTCAAAATTTGACTTAATTTCACCAAATCTTTATCGTTCCAGCCTTTGCACAGATTAAATATCCAGTTGTTATGAAAACCACAGGTTATTTCTACAAATTACTCAATTTTATTTTAGTCTATTTTTTAAATTTCTCATACATTTTAGGTTTATGCTTGAAGAAAAAAAAAAAGGAACACCTATGACCTTTACTAAAGGCATCTACTTGAACAAATAAGATTTTTTATTTTTACTTTGGTCACACTACAATTTTTAAAGGATATTTTAAGATTGTTAAAGCTAGTATACAACAATTCAAATGAACATGGTTCTGAAGTAGTTATCATAAAAGTGTATGTATGTATGTATTTATTTAGATGTTGCATGCAGAATATTCCCTCACCTCATTTTTAGGATTATTTTAAATAAAACATTTAATTCCCCCCCCCAATTTCAAATTCACCAAAAGAACATTAAATTGAAATGCAATTAGTAGTCAGAGGTTCATCTAGATATCTGAATGTAATTTCCTCAAATTTTCTTTATAATTCAGAATATTTCTATATTGCTGTGGGTATTTGAGAACAAACATGGTCTGTTTATATACAGAAAGTTTCTCTCTTGTCTAGTTTTGTCTTGACATTCCTCTGTCCAAGTTGTGGGGCTCAAATTTGTTATAATACTGACTTAAATATTACTTGTACTGTACAATAATAAAATTAATTTGATTTTAGAATTTAAAATACGAGTTTATAAAATTGCTGTAAATTTGATTAGGCCGACCAAACTACAAATGTAATTATTAATAATAATAATAATAATAATAATAATAATTTATTATTATTAAAGAGCCCTTCTTTCCTCCAGTTCCTACTTGGTGCTCTACATTTATTCTAGACCTGAGGTACTCCCTAACTTGGGTGATTCTGAAGGTCTAAACCTGCCACAGGAAAACATACAACAATCTTCAGTTCTGCCTAAACCTGCAGCAACCCTATTAGTACTACTAAAATATACAGTCATACAGAAATTACAAACAAATCTTAATAAATCCTGTCAAGCAACTGCAGCGTGCACATTTCATCATGGCCTCAACATCAGAAATAATGTTTTGGTTCTAATTTAAAAGGGGAAATTTTAATGAACAATGAGTCTGAATGCCATGCTGTTCGATATGAAAAATGGCAATTTCACCCACATGCCTCTGGATTGAGTTTAATTAATGCTTAAAGTATAGCGATACAAATTTTGATGTGTTAAGACTTAAAAAGATAAAAGAAAATTTGTTCACGTCAAGTTCTGTGGAGGTCAACTGAATATCAAGGAAAATACCATCATCTGATATTCTGTATTTCATGTACTACAAAGTAGAGATAAAAATATTTGAGCTGAAGGATATATTTTGCATGAACCAAAATTAAATCCTTAATAATCATTACATTATAATCATGCCTGTTTGAGCTATGGAACAAAACTTAACCACATATATACATGCTATTATATACATCTGTGGATGCATGAACTTGTACCTAATCCCAAATATAATTAAAAGGTGGTTGAGAAATTTCATTTTTTAAAAAATCAATGGAAATGACCAACTTTTGGCATTCAGAGTCAAAGTCAGAAAATGTTTTTCTTGTTTATAGTTTGAGCAGTTGAAAGGATTTTGAACACAAACTGTAATATTAGGATCGAGGAAGATTATTAGCACATATCTGCTGTTTTACAGATGACATCACACAAAGGATATAAAAGAAAGAATAACCTACAATGCCCTGTAAAATATATTTACCTTTCTGCATCGTTCATAATATTTCTTTGTGGTGTCTGTTTCATTACATTGTAATAAAGAAATTCATTTGACTAAAGTCTAAATCTAAAGCTATTGGAATCATGAGAATACAATTTTCTTAATTGCAAATTCTGATAATGTTGCACTTGGTGTAAAAACTGAATATTTTAAATAGTAGTAGTCCTTGTAACAGATTTAATAGTTTATCAAACTGTGAGAATATGATAAACACTATCAGTACTGTAATTTATGTATACATTATTGAACTATGATGCTTATTCTATACTTCTACTTGAAGGGCTTAGCGGTTAGGTTTATGTTTAAAAAGTTATGTTCTTGTGGCAGTTTTAAATCAAAATTGACAAATGGTGAGAATACGATGAACACACATACTGCATATTATATACACATGCAATACATTTTTGTAAATTTTCTTAAACTTGAGAGATTTAAAATCACTATCAAACTGAGGATTTTATGAGGACACTAAATGGTAGATATGTGCACAACAAATTTTGCAAAATTATAGTTTTTGTATACTTTCTGTATTCTTAAGGTTGAAAATGGGGTTTAGCAGATAGCTGATTTTAAAACAAACCTGTCTCAAATATGCATCTATTTTCCCTTATGAAACATTTTTATTTGCTCTAACATAGTAAACTTCATTTCAGATTTAACACATTTTGTATTCACCTATACCATTTTAGAAATAAGAGTGTATTTTATTTAAAATTATACATAGTGTAATTTTATTATATGTATTGTATACTTTTTCTAGTTAAGTAAAAGAATTTAGCAGTTCAGTTTGTTTTAAAAGTTTGTCTTAAATTGACCTTGTTTTTCTTTGTTTAATTAATGTGTTGCGTGTCATTAAAAAAAACATTCAATTCTGTAGGTATTTTGTTTAAAACTATGCATGAGCCAATATTTACATGCAGATATAACAATATGATCAAAGGAATATTTAACATTCAGTTTAACTGTGACGCTAAGAATTTAACATTTATAGTTAAGAAATGACTGTGCAACTTGAAACTAAAGAAATTCACAAGCTAAAATCTTTATTTCAACCATTTAGCATAAATTTGCTTCTGTAAAGCAGCAGATAATGAAAAACCCAACAGCATTACAGCATTATTTAAACAGACTTGTCATTTCTCATTGTAAAGAGATACAAAATGGTGAGAAATCTGAAAACACTGATCTCCAGCTATGTACAAGGCCCTAAAACATCAACAGGAAACAGGTGTGTCTGTAACGTTTCGGTGTCAGGTAGTACAAAATGGATGCCTTGCTGATACGATGAAGGATTGTACTGATCCATCAGGTTCTGCAAGAAGCGTTCTCTCTTAAGTGCCAAATTACTAGAAATTATAACCAAAACACACCTTACTAAAGCTTTTCATTTCCTGATTCAGAGCTCATGAGCAGGCCAAACTGTATAAAAGTGAGACAACTTTACTATAACAGTCTTAACGGAATTGCACTACTCAACTTAAAATTTTAATCTATTTAACACTGACTCACTCTCGATAATTACAGTAATTAGCATTTACATTACTACAGTGTGTATAAATTCAGTGTGATGTAGTCCAAAATATTTGTAAACATGACCTTTAAAACAGCGCCACTTTTAAAAAACAGTTAACTCATGACTATAAGATGCATTGTTTTTTTTGTTTTTTTTTTTAAAAAAAAAAGGCTGCTGTAAATCCAGCAACCCACCTATTTTGCATCTCTCAACAATGTACAGGACTGTCTGGAGTTCCAGTAATGCATGTGTGCTTTGAAACGATGAGGAAATGTGCATTTCACTCTGCAGCGCTTCATTATTAAACCATACTTACCAAAATTAAAACAAAAAAAAGTTTAAAAACAAAACAAAAATGGCGTTTCCTCAGCGCATGATGACATTATAACAAACAAATATTAAAACAATCACACTTTCCAATTCAAATAAACATTTAACCAATGTCAGAGAAAGATTTTTAAAAAAAATTCCTCCATCTGGACAAATACTCAAAAAGTACTCTCATCAAAAATATATTGAACAGGAAGAATGCTTAATGAAAATAAAAATAACATTTAAAAAAATGTTGAAGGTTATGGAAAATTTAAGTGTCCAATAGCAGAAATTCAAGTATAATACATATATACACAGTAGCAGTTAGAAGTTTGGACACCCCTTCTAATTCAGTGTTTTTTTTTTTTTTATTGATTAAAAAAAAGGGGTCACTTCCTGTCTTAAAATAACGATGGTTGTCGTTTCTCTTGACTCAGCTGCACGGTTCTTGACATAATATGGATTACTACAGTTGTGGAATCTAGGCCTGTCATGATATTCGATATACTGACTTACCATACGGTAAATGAAAATGAACTCAATTTTTTTTTTACTGCGATTTTGGTATTTACGCACTGTACATCTACATAGGGAAGTCGCCATAGTATTAGTTTGACCCATTGACTGAATAAAACACCGCGCTGTTTTCTGTCGTCTCACGCAGCTCTCTGTCAGAGGCGGGGCCTCCCAGCATGCAACAGTTATCCAGCCAGGGTATCCACTGAATGGGAAAAGACAACACGTTGCTCCATTGTACAGACCATAGGCACAGAATTGGGTATGGACGTGTCCCTACCAATATCAAACGACGGCTGATAGGTCCCTGCCAATATTTCTGATAGAAGAGAAAAAAATAAAAATAAAAATCACGCTCTGTGCGCAGTACACACATGGTTACTGTAGGTTTCCATTGGGCGAAACACCACGCAAAACTCACTCATGAATATTCGCTCTGGGGGTGTGGTCACGAAAACAGCAAGCAAATTTGGCTACCCTGTCAGTTAGCAAGTGCGGTTGTAGTGCAATGACCGGCTGCTAGCTAGCAAACTGTCCTTGAGGAACATAAAGTTAGATTAGCTTGTAAAATGAATCAGTTAACAACAGTTCGTATTCAGCGTGTAAAAACGACAACATATGAATATGACTTTTTCTAAGTTTGTGTGGCATGTAAATAACAATCCAACTTGATACTGACAACAACTGGTGCTCATTAAGGTCACAAAGACATTAAATCATATCAAATTGTCCTAACGTTGGCTAATATTGCACCTAGTCTTACTTGTGAAGTGCCTGCAAACTTTAGCAGCCCGTTAACCCTTAATTTGAAGTGCTTCCGTTAAGACCTGCAGAGCCCTGACCAAGTTCGGGTAACATGACACATGTAAACAACAACAACCCGATGGTGACGTGGACATTGTTCGAGGCCCAGACACCTTTTAATCAAATCAAACATTTTCACGTAATAAGCAGAACAGTCTCCGCCTTCTGGATCAGAAATGTTTGGTGACTCCGCCTCTCTTTTGAAAACGTCACATACCGAGTCCACACATCCGCTGAACTGATTGGTTTTCAAGGTGGTTCATTTGAAAGCGTTGGCTAAAAACTTCTCTGTAGAACCCTGTCACTCCCTCCTCTCCCTCCCCTCTCTGGGCTCAAGAAGACAACAAAAGGGCAATAATATAACAGCCAATCAGAATTCAGATACATTCTGTTGCCAAGTAAAATTGTAACCTTTCAACGTGTCAAAAAAGTTCTCGAGCCCTCGTCCTGTTTTACCGTTAGATCAATCACATATCAGCTTAAACTAGCATTCTAAAACTAGTTAAAGATCACACAG
>JAOEHJ010000029.1:14300-26752 GCA_025447855.1 Potamarius usumacintae
GTACACCCTGGACAAGTCGCCAGGTCATCACAGGGCTGACACATAGACAACCATTCACACCTATGGTCAATTTAGAGCCACCAATTAGCCTAACCTGCATGCCTTTGGGGGAAACTGGAGCACCCAGAGAGCATGCAAACTCCACACAGAAAGACCCTCGCCAGCCACTGGGCTCGAACCCAGGACCTTCTCGCTGTGAGACAACAGTGCTAACCACTACACCACCATATGCATGCTTATTTATTTATTTTTAAGCTTGGGGGGATTTATCCCCAATTTTGTCACATTCCAAATCCCACCCACCAGCCAGCACTGCTCTGTCATAAGGAGGGTGAAGGCTAACATGACTCATGAAGCCAACCAACTGCATGCTTTCAAACTTCTGCTCATGCTGCGTAACACACTCAAAGGAAAACATTATCTACCCTCTGCCACATATATGAATTCACAAATACCTGCAGTTGTCTTGTGTCACTGTGATTGACAAGGGAGATAGAGTATGCCATCCCTTCCACCAGCTAGCTTGGTTTATTTTCATCTCAATTTTGCTGCTTGTGGCATCGTCAGGATTCCAACTGGCAATCTTCTGATAACAGTACAAACACTTTTCTCTTGCACCACTCAGGAGAGAACACATTATATTAAGTGATCTAACACAAACATTTTCAACCCCTAAAAAAGGAATTCTTTCATGACTTGCAATTTATTTTCTGAAACAGCATTGTCATGATGAATAGTTTTCTGTAATTTGATAAGAAAAAAACATGTATGCATGACAACTTTTTAACAAGGACTTTTCTGTAGGATTAATTTTCAGCCCGAGGTCACTTATAGTCATTCCTTTCCTCATGTCTAATATGTTCCTATTGCAGATGCTTACAATGTGCTGTCCAAGTGAGCATAATGCTGTTTTGAAACATAGTCAAGACAAAGTCTTTAAAAAGCTTTATTCTGTTGGCTTGCTTCGCTGTTGTATAAGAAGAGTCACAATAGATCAATCACAGGCTTGTAAGAAAATACAGTTTCTGTATTCAGCTTTCTCAATTCCTCTCCTTACACATGCTCAGTGCTTTAAGCTCCAATAATCATTCATTCCTAATCAAATACAAATCTACATCATTGGCTCCATTATCTGTACTCAGCACACACAGTTGTGAAAGGAAGATCTTTTCTGATCATGCATTATTACACATGATAGGAGTTTGAGTGTTTGGATTTTCTTCTCATCCTTACCCTACATGAGTCCTTTTTTGAATGTGGTGACAGCAAGGGCCTTGAACCACCCATTATGCAGTCACTGAGTTCATCCACCCCATATCTGGAATAAGAGGGCCATCATTTTCACGCTGAATGGCTTTACTCTTGGTTCCATTCCAGGATGTGCAAGTGCTTAAAATAAGGTCTGTCATTCTTTTCATATCCTGAGTTGCAGATTTGATTAGATTATAAGCCTGCTTAAGATCCGCTTAGAACATGGTCCCACATAGGGTTTTCATTGTGCTCTCAAACTCATAAAACCTCTTTTATTGGCAATTTCAGTGAACATATAAAATTTTGCCACTTACAAGACAGGCAGCATATGAAACTGAGCAACGCTCACCTGTTTTCTTTGACCTTTTGGCTTGATATGTCTTGATGCATCAGGGACTCTTCAGTGGAAAAAAGCAATTGGACATGAAGAGTAATCCATGACTTTTATTTACTGATCTCTGGATCATTTCAATCCATGTACCTAAGAAAAATAATTCACACCAAGGGAAAGGTTTACCTTCAAAGGCAGCCCTCCTCATACCCTGCTAGTTCTCCAGCTGAAGCAACTGGTTTAGAAGTGATACAAAACAGCCTGACAGAGTTTTTTTTTATTATTATAAAAACTTGGCCTTCTCTCACAACTGTTGCTGAACAGAAATGAAAACCTGAGGGATTGGTGGAAACTATTATGTTACTATCTTTCAGCAACAGTCCTTGAATGGCGAAATAGAACATGGGTGTGTCCTCATACAGTCCAAAATGAGGAAATGGTTCCCTATGCACACCCTGCTGTGATTATCAGCCTTTTTTGCCATAATGAGGCCGCCCAGATTTTGGCGCACCAGCCATGGATGATGGCCAGCATGGGGTGATGTGCTCTGACAGTTTGGGAAAACAGACATGACTTCAAAGCATAAAGGGGTTGGCAAATTTTCCATAAAATTACGAGAAGAACAAAGAAATTGAAAGTGGAAAGAGAAGGAGAATGTCTGACAAATTAATTTGAAGAAGGAGCCAAGGGTTGGGCCCTGTCCATTCCTCCCTGCCCTCATTATTCACATGGTGTTGATATGTGCCCTTTTTACCTTTTAAATGTTTTAAGGGACTGGAGTTCTCTTCCTTTCCCACTGCAGAATGAGATTAATTTGAAACACAATTTCAGGCTTCACCTTTAAGTGATTGGGCAAGAGTGGAGGGAATCTGTGCCTTCAAGAGCAGGGACAAGACTTGGCCATGTAAGATTCTCATAAGGATCTTAATAGCATTGATGATATGGCATCCACTGCTGGCGTATTGAGCCATGACTTACACCTTTTACAAGGAATGGATAAGAGATTTTTTAAAAAAAGAGCAAGGAAGGAAGTCATCCTGCTACACCATTACTGACAATTCAGCTCCCCATTTCTCATTTGGTTTGAACTTGACATCCATCTCAACACCCTTGATTTGCACATCTGTGTTCCTTTCACTTTTGATGACAGCCGGCAAGGTTTAATTGATTCCCCTGACTGGTTCCATCACACTTATTTTACTTTTATACAAGCTGTACTGTATGTGTTAGAGGGAGTATCATAAAGATCAATTTGTCTTTTTTAGCATTATCCTCCTTTTTCTCTACAGATGATAATATGCACAAGTCCAAGCAATGTTCAATTCTTTATCTTATAAAAGACTGGTGTCTTATATGCATCAGCCATCTTTCCTCTACATATGCAGTAATATTGTCACATGTGCACCTGTCAGCACTCAGAACTCAGATTCCCAGAATTCACAGTGGCCTTTAAATATAGCCACCCTGGACCTTCTCACCAGTAAAGCACTAAAGTGGGCAACCACAGTATGGGAGAAGGGCGGTAAACCTGCATCTTCATACAACTGATTCATTGCACTTTTTTTGGAAAGTTTTTGATCACAGTCCCGAAGGGATAGAGGGTGGTGAACAGCTACTCACCATTAAACAAAGAAAGAGATCAGTTGCAGAGTATGCACTCAAATTTTGCACACTCGCTACTGGAAGTGGCTGGAATGAGACTGCCTTAAATGCTGCTATTTGGCAAGGCCTAAATCCTGAGATACTCACCGAGCTGGCATGTTGGGATGATAAATTCTCTCTTGACTCAACAACCTGCAGGAGCCAACCATCACTGCACACGCCCACCAACCTCCCAAATGTCACAGAGAACCCAGAGCCCATGTAGATTTCATGGACTAAGTTAAAGAACACAAAGGTGCAGAGAGAGGTTGTGCTTCTATTGTGGGGACTCTATGCATCGTGTGCCAAGTTGTCCTGTTCATCAGGGAAGCTCCAACTCCTCAACTATGGCTGAAAGAACCCCAAACACATCAAGCCTGCTCTCAGTGAGTCTATGTAAGTTCCTCTCTCACCAATCATTCATGTATGATGTGAAGATAAGGCTCTCAGAATCTGTGTTTGTTCTCTCAGCCCTGATGGACTCCAGAGCTGCAGGAAATTTCATAGACAGTGACACTGTACAAAGACTTCAAATCCTCACATGACCACTCCAACAGCCCCTAAAAATCAGGACTATCAATGGTGGACTCATGGGTCCTATAATACAGCACTACAGCAGTCCCAAGGAAATAGTACTTGGGAAATACTACAGCAGTCTAAATCTTGCATCCAAAATTGCCTTCGCATTCCCAAGCTCACAGTTGCTTCTACCTCAGTAGAAAGTCCTGAAGTCACTACCACTACCAACATTCTGGACATTTACCAGGAACTTATCAAGGTGTTTAGCAAGGGTAAAGCCAATGGGCTCCCTCCACACAGACCCTATGACTGTGCCATTGAGCTTCTTCCTGACAGCATGGCTCCATGCTGATGCATTTACCTGTTATCACTCTCTGAACAGAAGGCTATGGAGGATTATGTACAAAAAGCTCGACAACAGGGTTACAGCCGTCCTTTCACATTGCCTGCTTCTGCTGGTTTCTTTTTCATGGAGAAGAAAGAAGGGTGCCATAGGCTGTGCACTGATTATCGATAACTCAATCAGATCACAGTAAAATATCCCTATCCCTTGCCTTTAGTTCCCTCAGCTCTTGAAAAGCTCCAGTCAGCAAAGGTATTTATTAAGCTCAACCTACACAACACTTATTATCTGGTGCACATCTGGGATGGTGATGAGTGGAAGACAGCTTTTAGCACCATCTCTGGCCACTACAAGTACACTGCAACACTGCTATAATGAACTCCTTGGGGGACGTCCAAATAGTTTGTTATACTGAGAAGTTCATAATACTGAAATGGACCCACTTGTCCCACCAAACACTCATGTTATATATGAAATTTTAGGCACATTCTCCTTATCACAATTTTTTTACTTCCGAGTCACCATCACAGTTCATTGACTGAATTAGAGGATCATGAACGGAGGCGATGACTTCTTTGTTTGCTATGGAAATGATAGTGGTTACTGGTGTATTGTTGTCAGTGTCCACCCACTGACTCGCTATGTTTTGTTAATCTTCACTATTCAGTTCAATCATGCGTTGCAAATCACTGATGATGTCATTTATGTCAGGGGTTCTCAACCTTTTCTTCTTCGATGCCCACCTATTCATACTTGTAACAAGTCGGGACCCATTAAAAAAGATCACCAATTATTTTGGCTCATCTATTTTATTAGAATCTAATAATCTATTGTAAAGTGTATTAATTGGATGCAACATCACTCCCTGTCACAGATGGAAGCCCAGGAATTAAATAAATGCAATAAAAACAAACTGTTTTTAATTGTAGGTGTTGTATTTAAAACTGTATGGATGTGCCAGAAGCCAACATAAAACCATGCATACAGGGAATGCCGTCAAAAGGAATTAATGATCCAAAAGTGGAGTTTGGTCCATTGACACAAACAAGCAAGTTATTAAAAGCAAGAAGTACACTCAAAGTGGATATAGAAACCACTCAATGGGCTAAATCATTACACATTAACAAAGAAGGATTTTTCCTATGAGTTGGAAAATTATCCATCCGTTGAACATGAGTTCAACATCTCAAACTACCTGGTTCTACACGGATACACAGATGAAAACCTGGAAGAGCATGGAGGAGTGCGACTTTTTATATGTGGCTGGGTTAAAGATCTGGGGATCTGCAAGGTAGACGGCGGTAGACAGATCTAAGTGCAGGAAGAGTGTTTATTAACACTCTTCCTGCACTTAGTACTTGGTTGTTTTGTAAGGACTGACTTGTGTTGTGTGTTTATTTTTGCAACACTCAATAAAACAGTGAACTTCTGATGACTTCCACTGATTCTTATGTAATTTATACTTTGTTTCTGTCCTCTCAGAGTGGATCAGTGTGGATAAGGACGAGACCGGAGGGCCAAAAGGGAAAACGCTGTCCTCTAGAGCCGGACACGATTACGTAAAGTCAGAAACGTGATCATTTGTTTCTCACAGAAAACTGTAAAACATGGTGTAGGATTTTATCATACGTGTTTCATGTTAAGCTGAACACTATTTAATTCACTCTCACTTACAGAAAATTATATCAAATTAATTTGTGGATTACTGAATATGTATTATGATTAATGGTAGCAGTAGCAAAGAGATGATGGTGGTGGTGGTGATGATGGTTCCCACAGGCCCACACCAAGCAGGAAAGAGCTGAGTAAAGTTTCAGAGGAGGGAGAGAGAAACACTACAGGACAACCTGCATACACACACACTGCTTCTAAAGAGGATAATGCACAGACCAGGTACACGCACGCACCTGAACGGTTAACTTGAGGTTTGTCCTGGTTTTAATAGCAAACACTATAATTGTTTAAGAGATGTTCGCATCAGGCTACTGCTGGAGAGGTAAATAATTAGCTAAGCTACATGGCTAATGAGTGAACTAAGCTGACTAGCTTGGTTCATTTCTGTTAATCAGATTAAACCTAAGCTCCGCTCTTGTTTAACCAGAATATTGTTGTTTAATCACGTTTTGCTGTGCACATGTGCGTTTGTTTATATTCATTTATTTTTTGGACAGGTTGAAGCAGACAGAGTCTGCAGATGGAGATGCAACTACATGCAAAAATAGCTTCAACAACCCTGCCTACTACATACTTGAGGGTGTTCCTAACCAGTCAGCGGCACTGGCTGCAGACCTGCTCCAAGGCTCCGCCCTCTCTCCACTGGCTGCATCAAAATCATCGCCCCCTGCCGGCGGAGCTGGAAAAGGCAAAAGTTCAATCCAAGTGCGTAAACAGACGAGTGGCCGGCCACCACGGCCCATCAGTGAGGAGGGGGGATCCTCTGAGGAAGATGGAAGTACTGGGTTGACCCGCCCACCTCCAGACTTCCCGCCCCCGCCCCTTCCCAACAGTGCTCTTGACGTGTCAGACGCCTCATTTTTCCCAAAAGAAAGCAAACCTCGGCTGCACTCCGATCTGGCAGACATCAAGATTCCAGCAACCGTTTCCTCCAAGCCTCTCCCTTCCCCCAGCTTTGCTCCACCCTCTACAGGAAGCGGAGCTTTCTGTCTGGACACTTCACTGGCGCCCTCTGCTTTCAGAAGAGGAGGTGGAGCTTCAGGAGCTGACGACCAATCATGTTCAGTACTTCATCTGGCCAAGAAATTGAGTGAAGTGGAATACGTGGCTGGGGTGGGAGGTGTTGGAGGGGCAGGACTTAAAGGGGGTGGAGCCATCCATGGTAGAGGTTTGGGATTTAGTGAAAGCTGTCGTACTTTTCCCCCTCGCTCCATTCCGGAAGAGATCATGGCTGAGGACCTGCCTGAGGAGGTGGGGCGGGGGGACAGATGTTCCTGTCTCTCTTTGTTCCTATCCTTCTGACTTTTTTTTTTTTTTTCCCCCCTACCTGTCTCCCTCTCTCTTGCAGTTTTTAAGGGAACTTTTACAAACTCTGTCTTGTCATATTTTTCTGCTTCATGTCCTTGATTGTTTGTCTCTCCCGCTGTCATAAACTGTGTAATATTTACACCTCCTGTGCCATATTCTCCATTTGTGTGTGTTTGTAGGCTCTGTGGCAGGGTGGTAGCAGCAGTAGCAGTCTGTCGGTGGACTCAAGCGTGGGCGAGTGGCTGCAGAGACTCGGGCTGGAGCGCTACGAGGAGGGATTACTGAGGAACGGCTGGGATGATCTCGAGTTCCTTAGGTAAGAGAAATGACCTGTAACGCACGTGTTCTCTCTCTCTCTGTGCATGTTTGTCTGTGTGATGTGGCTTTAAATTGCTGATTTATTATAAAGCATTCAGTTCTGTGCTTAACATTACTGTCATTAAAAATGCTAGATTTTAGGAAGATGTGTATGAATATACTAATCGGAAATGCTATCATGTTCTTCTGTGATCCCAAGGCCTGCATTCATGTTGTCCACTAGAGGGTGTTACTCTGTTTATTTACTGTTGTGCACGCTGGGGCCTCTGCCTCACTCTTTTACTTCACTTTAACATTAAATTAAACTCACTGTAGAGAGTAACTGAGAGTAACTGCAGTACCATTATCTGTTCTAACACCACATCATCCTTTAAATTTGCATATCAAACTGAGGTTATGCATGGCCCCACCCCAGATCCGTTTTACAATGAAGGAGTGGGAGTCTGTTTTAAATGGGGAAAAATCACTTTAAATGTTTTAGCAAACTTGACTTGAACAGAAAAATTATAAAATCAGAGTCGGCATCCAGGAGATGTTTAAACACTTCTTCAGAACATCAGGAGCTTTTTAGAAATGAAAAGAGGTGAAATTTGCCAAATATGTAACGGAAACTGAAAGCTGCAAATTCTAGATCTATTTCCACTAGCAGAGCAAAAAAAACAGAACATTTGGCCATATTGCTGGCTAGTCATTTCTTAAGTTCTTGTTTATATAACTGTTTTATAAAAGCAATATCATACTGGCAGTCGTGTGGTTAGAGTGAACATCGGCGAGGTTATAGTGAATATTGACATGGCTATAATAAATAAATAAATAAATAAAAAGTGTGTGTGTGTGTGTGTGGGGCACTCAGCCTGAGGGCTCGTACCGACAGCAGAATCACAGCCACAGTGATGTTTCGTATAAAAGCACTCTTTAGCTCATGCAATATTGCTTAAGTGAACATGTTCACTAGTGTCCTGTCTGGGTGTGTTGTTAATTGAATTGGTATCCTCTGTGTTTGTGTTTAATTTCCATGGTTATAGTGTAGATGCAGACTTATTTCTGGTCCTGTAGTCATTCCTACTTCTGTCTATGTGGAAAGTTACTCATTAACACTAAACTGATCCTGTCATTTTCCTTATTGAGCTTTCTTTTATTTCACTGATCACATTAACACACTGTTTGCAGTGACATCACTGAGGAGGACCTGGAGGAGGCGGGTGTTCTAGACCCTGCCCACAAGAAGATCCTACTGGCCAGTTTGAGACAACACCAGCAGCAGAAGTGAGCACAGAAACTGCAGCATCACTAACATCTTCATCCTCCATGTCCCGCTCCCGTCTTTATCTTCCACTTGACGGTGTTTCAAGAAAAGTCGACACAGTTTTGCTACAGGCCTCAAGCCTGCAGCTGGGGATCAACTTCCTGCTTCCTGACAGAGAAGGAAGTGATATCTCAGGGTTCGCCTGAGAGCTTCATCCACATTCCTTATGTTTTTTCTGTTGGGAGACTGGTTTATTAATTTAGTGTTTAGTGAATTTAATTAAAAAAGGGAAAGAAAGAGGCCAAATTCAGTGAGTGTTAGTTTGTAAACTTTGTGTGTGTGTGTTCTGAGACATTTTTAGAGTTCTTCTGCATACTCTTGGGTTCTTTGTGGCTTGTCTGTTTTCTGAAAGTTGAACACTAATGTTGATGTGTGGGAGACGTGCGATTTTATAAAAGACACCCAGTTTAAATACTAAATGAGTGGGAGCAGCACAGTTAATGGGAAAATGTCTAAAAGGCACACTCTTTTTATGTTGTTAAACTCCACGTGATCTGAAGTTACCGGAAGTAGCCACCAGGCGGCGCTGCAGAAATTTTTAAGGGATTCATGTTTGATTTAAACAGTGCAGTGGACCTGGAAACTGACCCTTGGGTCCCTGGGCCTGTAAAAATGGGATAAAATGTGAGTGAGAAAAGCGGTGAGTGTGTGTTCAAGATTAAGTTTAGAATAAAATTAGTTTAATATTAACTTCTATTAAGCCTCCACACACACAGTAATGTTTATTAGATATCAGACTCACTCTACAGTAGGGTGTGTGTGTGTGTGTGTGTGTGTGTGTGAGAGAGAGAAAACACTGTGCCATGTTTTAATTTTAAAACACTTTCTCTGTGTTCAGTTTGTCGTTTGTAACTCTGTTTTTATTAATGCCTTTAAGTAATAATTGTGAATTGGCGTTCATTGACGTCGTGAATAAAAACTAACGACTAGTGTCGGTGTCTTCTGATTGGTTGAATCATCCTTGTCATGATTTATTTGGTAAATTTATGAATACTAATTTAAGTAGTTGATTTTTAATTATTGCTCTGTAAATTAAACTGGACATCAAAGTGTGGATGAAATTTTTACTGTGAATTTTATTTATCCACTTCTGACTGAGACCTTGTTCTTCACATCACTCTAGATTGATGTTTTTACAGTAGAGGAAAACTGGGATTTGTAAAGAGTAACTAAAGGGGACAATTAAAGGTGCTTTTCTCTGAACGGTGAAACTATTCCAGGGTTTTTCACTGTCTTCCTGGAGAGACAGGTTCTGGCTTTAACCTGTCTTTGAGTGTGAGTAGATTATAAAGGAGTTTAATATGAGTGGAGTTTAATATCCTTACTGTGTAACATCCAGTTATATATTTATTGTGTAAAGTTGTGCGTGTTGTAGTTTTAATCATTCTAATATCAGCTTTAATTGTATTCTGTAATTGTTTTTAAACCTCTGAACAGTTAAAGAATCAGTTTTTCATTAATAAAAGTGGAATCCAGCACATGACAAAGTAATGATAACGTGTCAGTAAATTAATCCAATGAGATAATGAGTAAGACTGAACTGTATAATAGTGATGGTGATATCACTGAGCAGCTGGATATTTTATGGAATTATAAATGATAAACACACTGTAAACTAGGAGCTGATTGTTTTACATAGTGTCTTTTTTTTATTTCATGTGGTTTAATACAGGGTTAGTCAAAATTAACACTTAAATGGTAGAAGCCATTTATTCACAAAACATGCATATGTACAAGATGATTTACAGGACGGTCTCAACCTGTTCGCCATTGTGTTCAACACACAAAAACCAGCAGCACCATTTAATGTCACCCATGGTGCAGGAGAAAAATGATCCATTAGTGTTAACATAATTTTGACTAACCCTGTATCTTCCACCTGTTTGTTGTTGATTAGTTTGTTAAATGTTTAAATATAAAATACTTCACCTGGTATGTGTGTGTGAGTGAAAGAGAGAGAGAGAACTTCAGTGTCGATGAAAAATTGACTCTTCCTTTTAAACAAATTGTCTAATGGTTATAATTTACTTTTATTAAATGTAAAGCCTTACAGCTTTAAACAACTATTACTTCACTACTGTGTAGCCTATTATAATATTTATGAGATTTGGGGCAAAACTCGGATTCGATAGGACGCGTCTAATTCCATCGTATTTTAACAGGAGTTATTTCTAACAGGACAGAGAGAGAAAAGAGAAAAAACACTGAGACAGAATAGCGAGTTCATCCTTAACGCTAGTGACGTCATAAACAGGTGTTCCACCTGTCGAGTCTATTAAACACGACATAACGGTTTTTACACCCTTATAAAATCGTTATGCTTCTTTATATATTGTAATGCGGAAGGTGTTTTCTGATCATCAGAGAGCAAATACTAAAATATCAAAATATTTAAATGATCAAAATGCGCTTTTGGAGTTTTATGCTGGAGGCTTTTTAAAAATAATAAAAATAAAGTACTCCGAACCACGGAAGGACAAAACAAACAGCGGGATGTGTTATATTATAATAATAATAATTGTGTGAAAAACAGATTTTCTCTTTCCTGTGAATAGTGTTCCTGTGAATAGTGTTCCTGTGAATGTTCTATAAGTGTTTCCTGAAAACACTTTTAGAACATTTAGAGTCTGTAAATAGGATTATTTACAGACTCTAAATGTTCTAAAAGTGTTTTCATTAAACAGTCACCAAAAAGTGGATTTAATGTTTGCATGAATAAGAGTTAATAGTGTATATAAATCTAAAAAAATAAATAAAATAAAGTGTGCTGCAGATTTAAATCTCTCACAGAGACGGTGCTTTAAATGGAGTTTATTTTTGTCCACTTGTACAGTGCCTTTAATGCCTTTTTTATGCAGGCTGTGTCCCAAATCACACTTCAGCACTACCACAGAGTGTTATTTAAACACACTAGTTAGTGTGCGGTTTGGGACGCGGCCCCTCTGAGGTGCGGTGGGAATGAAGCAGCACCAGAATAAAAACCAGAAACTACCCGATATTTATATTACTATTTACAAAATAGTTCCATGTTCTAGTATTTTCAGAGGCCTACTGAAAAAAAGTAATAACTTTTGCTTTAAAAAAGAAAAGAAAGTGAAAAATATATAGCTCCCCTTAATTTCAATAAGTTAATGTGAACGTGCTCGGTTCGAGCACTCACACTCGTGGAAAAGTGAAATGAACCACTGCAGATTGGGACACAGCTGAGCTTTGTGTGCTAATACTAAAACAAAAAGTCCATGTTGTTGTGTCAGTTACATCACAGAAATGATCCCTCTGATGCATTGCGCGCTTTGTTTCCGAATTAACGGCTCATTTGATGCAGCCTGAGAACTGAAATCTCAAAGCGGACTTGTGCGCACTAAAGCAGAATAAAGAACCATTCCAGGTTCTGTGTTAGACACACACTGCACTACACGAGCTGGAGAAATCACTCTTATTAAAATTCTCTATGTACAAACACCTTCAAATAAAAACTTACAGAGGAATGGTTCCTTAAAGAAACTTTTAATGTCATAGTGCTTTAAATGTTAATAGCTATTAATTATGCCACTACTGCACTTGATGTGTTTCAACTGATTTGATTGGTCTGAGGTTGCAAAGATGGGTGGAACAAGTCCTCCTACAATTCCTCACGGTGAGGAAAAACACATGATGAGGGTCTTGGCATGTGAAATACTGCTTTTCTATAATAAGGTTGCTAGAATCTTTAGAAATTAATGAACCAGTAGTATTGTATTAATATCCTGTGTTAGAGAAAT
>JAOEHJ010000030.1:21907-32051 GCA_025447855.1 Potamarius usumacintae
TCGCTATCCATGCTGTAAAATTAATGCTATTCTCCTGAGAAATGCGAAAATAAATGTTGACAAAAATTGTTACGATGTTTGTTGTTGTGAACGAGCGAGTCGCCAGAGGTCCGTATCCAGGGTCCGTACCGTAGGATACGGACCCGCTTGCCAGCCAATCAGAGCGCAGGATTTGATGGAAACCGGGCCGTGAAAAAAATAAGATGTTATGTTATATACGAAGGAAAGGAAACGCAGGACCGAACTAATAAATATCGGCGGTCAGCGAGCAGCCCAGTGAGATAAACTCGCACTTCCTGTCTCACGGAAACTGACTTGAGAAGGGTTCGCGACGCATTTGCGTCTGTTTTGAGAGAAATTTTGTCGCGCGAATTTTTTGAACACGTTCAAAATTTCAGCGATGAAGGAGCGACACTTTGTGACTCGTGCGAGGAAATTGAGAAGCCCCGCGAATGTTCCAAGACACTTTTGAAACTCTCTCGCGAATGATACTGAGTGAGATACTGGCTTATTAGAGCTGGTGCTATGAGCAGATAATATCAGTGTCCTGAAAAATCACGTCATACAGTTTTTCTGAGATATCGGTCGTATCATATCGATTTATTATTCTTAGTAATGTGGGGTTTGTTTTGTGTGTGTGGTGTGTTTTTTTTTTTTTCTTTTTAAATAATTGCAAACGGACGAGAAGCAGTTCATGTGAAGCAATAATTTTGACTTAATCTTTAAAATGATTAACTTTTTGTTTTCATAAATGAGAGGAAATGTTTTTATTATAAACTTCTTTATTGATGAGCATGCGGTTTATTATTTCTAGCATTTCTTCAGCGGCGCTCCATCCTGTGTGGTGGTGATGGAGTAAATGTGATGCGTGTGGTGAATTCAAGCTCATCTTCCTTCACTGTTTGTCCTGAAACTGTCGGATTGGTCCGTGTTTTGAACCCTGGTCTGATTCATCACTCTAACAGCGTCCGCTCATCGTTCTCCTGCTGTATTCTCACCCTGTCGGAGTTGTGTCCTCTCCTCACGGGCATTTTTATTTTCGGGTTATTTTTTAAAGCGTGCTTTGCGTTCAGGACGCCGGCAGCGCGCTGTGTGCCAGACCTTCCCGCGGGTCTCTGGCTGTGTTTTGGTCGCGTCCCGGCGTCTCTGTCGGGGATAACCGAAGGGTGTTGTGGGGAGGGAAACGCGTCCTCGTGCTACAGACAGGAAGTAGATGTGGATTTACAGCACACAGGCGAGTCACTTCCAACCCCACAGCAGAGAGCGATCGCTAAACTCCTCACGCGTTCAGCACTGAGTCAGCCGCGGGTACCAGGCGGAGCCGGTTTAACGGCGGAGTGTTGCGCTCTGTCGCTGATGGAGATGAACGGTGTGTGATTATCGTAGTCAAGAAAACGTGTACGTTTACTTCATTCCTGCAGCTTCAGGAGGAAATACAGTGGAATAGTGACGGGATCAGTGTTCACGCAGCGAGAAAAGTCATCCTTTATTATTATTATTATTATTATTATTATTGCATTCATTTTTAGAGCTTCCTGACTGTGTGTATATTTCTGAGACAGTATGGCGTGTGATCAAAACCCCTCCCCAGGAATAAAAGCAGTCACCGCTTCAGTACGAGACCTTTTAAAGTTTTATATTGCATTGTGTGTGTTTGCTTGTTCGCTTTCTTTCTTTCTTTCTTTTTTTCTTTGTCTCTCTCTTTTTCTCTCGGTCTTTCTATCTTGCTCTGTCTCCTTTCTTTCTTTTTCTTTCTTTCTCTCTCGCCGTGTCTCTCGCTCTCTCTTGCAGTCTTTCTTGCTTTCTTTCTGTCCGTCTCTCTCGTTCTGTCTGTCTCTCTTTTGCTGTCTTTTTTTTTTCTGTCTCTCTTGCTCTGTCACTATCTTTCTGTCTCTCTTGCTCTTTCTTTCTCTCTGTCTAGCTTTCTTTCTGTCTCTCTCACACTGTCTCTCTCGGTCTTCCTTTCTGTCTCTTGCTCTGTCTCTCTCTTGCTCTTTCTTTCTGTCTCTTTCTCTCTCGCTCTGTCTCTCTCTCTCGCTCACTCTTTGTTTCTTGCTCTGTCTCTCTCTCTCTCGCTCTTTTTCTGTTATTCTCACTTTTTCTGTCTCTTTCTCTCTCACTCTGTCTCTCTCTCGCTCACTTTTTCTGTGTCTCTCGGTCTCGCTCACTCTTTCTTTCTTTCTGTCTCGGTCTCTCTCACTCGCTCACTCTTTCTTTCTTGCTCTGTTTCTCTCTCTCTCACTCAAAGTTAATGTCTTTAAGAAAAAGTCCAGGGGCTGAAACTGTTACGCTAAACCTGAAATAATCTCTGAAGAAGGGTTCCATGCTGCGCGCGACTGAAAGTCGTAACTCGTAATTCTGAATAAAACGCCTCTCTACTCGTGCTCGGTGTTCCCACAGACGCCCCAGTTCAGTTCGCTCGGGGTGAGTCCCGGGAAGGGCGCTCACCTTCTGAAATCAACTCCGCGCTCAACTTTTGGAGGAATTTCATGAAACTTGACAGGATTCTTTGTTCTGTGTCGTTCATCCGCAGATTGCAATTTCATTCAATTCAGTCCAGTTTACTGGCGTTATGGCGGAGCGGGGGATATCGTGCTCTCAGCGCTCTAGTTATAGAAATTATTCAAAAGTTGCATCGATAAAGTTCCAACAAAACCAGTTGGATTCCCTCCGTGATCCGGCCGTGTTATTGTTTACGAAATTCCGGGGAAGCCGAGTCCAGCAGGTGGGTGTGTGGAAAAATAAAATAACCACAGCTTAATATCTAATTACAGATTATTAGACTCCTTGAAATCGGAGAAACGGCGCTCAAACGCCTCAATAAAATAAATGTCTGCGGTGAATTTTTTTTCATTTCATTCATTCGGACTTTCGTTGTATTTTTCTTTTGTACGGTTCACATTAACCATCACAAATGTCACAACGTTAAGTTATAAGGTTGAGTTTTTCTTCTCAACGTTTTCAGATATTCGCAACGTGCTGTATATATTAAAGCATCTTCCAGAACCGTTAAGCGTGTTCAGCCAATCAGCGGTCTGCACTATTTTAGCTCCGCCCACTCACAGAGGTTGTGTTTTAGTAAATCGTTACGCATCGTGCTGATGGACGGGATCGTAAATATTCGTAGTAGTCTGTTTTTAGCTGAAGTTTTTATTTCATCTGAACAGTTGAAACTTTTCTTGCAGCGACCAGGCCCCGTCGTTTACTATTTAAAAAAAAAAAAAAAAAAAAAGTCGTATCTGGTGATTAGCAGCGTTCAGGTTGCTACACTGAGCATTGTTTATGTTCTGAATTCCGAGTGACGACAAATCCGAACAGCTAACACCTATATTCCTGATTAATGTCCGCAATAAATAACTAGCTAATAAATATTTTCACACTTGGCTAGCTAGTTCACGTCGATAATCACGGCACTGATGAATTAATTAGTGAGCGTGGTAGTATTTCTTGGCTGACGTTTGATTTTATCTGTTGTCATAGCGGTTATAAATAGTCACGGACATGACGGACGTCATTTCCGCCTCGTTTCTCTTCACGTCACGGTTGTTAGGGCCTGAATCTCACACCTGTCTGGTGAAGGAAGATGGAAATCTGGTCAGAACCCGAGCGGTTCCTTCCATACAGCTGGCTTTGTGGTGGAAATGGAGGCTGATGGGTTGAAGGCGCTGTAACAGGAAGGCATGGACAAACAGAACAGTGGCTTATTTTCTGGAAGTTTGTGAAGTGAGGAAATGGAAGACTGAAGAGAAACGCAAAGGGGTAAAGCGTCCCGCGTGTGGAAATCCTCTCCGCTGTGCCCCGAACGAAAATTACAGAAGAGCTCTCCTTTTCCAGAGTGTCTTCGGAATAATTAACCAGCCGTCCGCTGTAATTTCCTGCCTTCAGTGACTCGGCGTTCTCTTTCATGTCTGCGATCGACCGAGCCGTAGTTTTAATTTCGGACCTCGCAGGAAGCGCGGAATGTTAAGTCACTTAGCCGTGCCGTAAACCAGGCCAAGCCTCCCCTCTTTATTTATCCATCGCTTGACCTTTTTAGCTGGGAATTATCCTCAGAGAACCGCTGACCTTGTGCTTTTGGCACACGCTCCTGCGGCGGCTGAGGTTTGGCTCGGAGTGTTACCACAGACGTTTACACAGGCCAGGGTTCACTGATAGCACTGTAGAAATCCCAGACCACACCACAGACGACTCGCTGATTCGAACGTAAACAGGCAGACAGGCTCAGAGAAATACGAGGATCACAGACGACACACTCGAGTCGGGTTACTCTGTAATATTCCTTTCTGCTGCGTTACACACACTGCGTGTTCGGGGCATAAAAACATGGGACTTATTTCAGAACGCAGCATGTTCCAGCTCCACACTCAGGGAAAAGAGAGCTCTCTAAATATTTTTATATATATTTTTTTAAACACCCACACTTAGACTTCCTTTACTAATAACGTCGATGAGCGTCTCGCTAGACCACGTCCTCGTTCACTCGGCTTTCCGTCCCGTCTTTTTCACGCAACTGTGAATAAATCCATAGGAGGGTGAAGGGGCGCCAAAAATATCGCCACACTTCTACACTGCGTGATATCTCTCACTGACCGTCTCAGTGCTTTATTGTTGCACTTAGGGGGGAAAAAAAAGTCTGAAAAATTTGTTAATGTTTACGAAAATTAATTGTAAAGTATTTTCTAAAAATATTTGTAGTAATTGTTTATTTTTTATGTTTAAAAATACTTTTGTAAAAATGTTTTGAAAATACTGTAAAGGAGAATGAAGAAAAATAAAAACCTGGAAATGGAACAAAAAAATTTTTTTAAACTGGTTTTAAAGATTTAGGTATAAAATTTTAATCACTTTTAAAGTTTAATGATTTTAATTGATTTAAGTACTAAACAAAAATGGTAAATAAAAAAAAGGATGGTACCTCATCCACAAATTTTCAGAAAAGCAAAATTCAAAAAAGAAATAAAAAAAGCCTGAATTTCTGTTTACAAAAAGACTTGTAGTAATTTTTTTTTTTTTTTTTGTAAAAATATTTAAAAAATACCGGAAAGGAGACTGAAGAGGGGAGGGGGGAAAAATCTTGGTATTTTCCTGTTTTAAAGATTTAAGTATAAAACTTTTTAATCACTTTTAATGATTTTAATTAATTTAAGTCATAAACAAAAAATAGTAAATAGCAAAAAAAAAAAAAAAAGGATGGTATCTCATCCACAAAATTTCAGAAATCAAAATTTAAAAAAGGGGAAAAAAATCTGTTTGGAAAATTTCTCTTAATGATGTTTACAGAAATACTTGTCGTAATTGTTTATTTTTTATATTTAAAAATATTTTTGTGAAGACATTTTAAAAGTATTGAAAAAGAGAATGAAGAAAAATAAATAATGGAAATGGAACAATTTTTTTTAACTGTTTAAAATTTTATACTTAAATCTTTAAATCACTTAAACTTTCATGATTTTAAGTCATAAACAAAATTTAAAAAAAAAGTGAAGAAAGGATAGTACCTTATCCACAAAATTTCAGAAAAGCAAAATTAAAAAAAAGAAAGGGGGGAAGTTTGAAAAGTTCTATTAATAATGCTTACAAAATACTTGTAACTTTTTTTTTTTCTTTTTTTTTCATTTAAAAATATTTTTGGAAAGACATTTTAAAAGTACTGAAAAGAAGAATGAAGAAAAGTGGGAAAAAAATGGAAACGGAACAGTTTTAATCACTTAAATTTTCATTATTTTAATTTAAATTTTATTTATTTTATTTTATTTTTGTAAAGATATATTTTAAAAGTACTGAAAAGGAAAATGAAGAAAAATGGAAAGGGAACAAATAAAAAAAAATAATGTTTTAATCACTTTTCATGATTTTAATTTATTTAAGCTGTAAACAAACAAATAAAAAATAGCAAATAGCAAAAAAGAGTCTCCACAGAATTTCAGAAAAGTGAAATTCATCACTGTGTATAGTATCACATCGCATCAAACCCATCATCCTCAGGAGAACCGTCCCGTTACTGAACAATTATTCAGATCGGTTTAGTATAAATACGCAGGTGATTTTTATTTAAAAAATAATCATTTATTTGAGTCTTAAAAAGCGGAATGTAAATGTAATAACTTTGCGGCGCAGACTTGTCACTGATCGCTGCCGAGTCACAAATCCTTTGTTTTGAAGTCGATAAAATAAATCACAACTCCGCCTTACCTTTAAATAGTTTTAGACCAAACTTCGGAGCATCTTTAGTGATTTTAGGACCAGCATTTTCTCTCCTCATCTGTAATTCTATCGTATCTCGAGAACCTGTGTTCAGTACTTCCTGTATTTTCCAGAACCAAATGTGCTCATGATTATTCGGATTAGCGCAGGTTTATATGAAAACCTTATCGTTTCCATAGTAACGGCTCCTTCACAGGGACGTGAAGTTTTCTGTCAGGAGGTGTATGGAAGGAGTCTCCAGTTCCAGCCAGAGGTAAAGCTGTAACTTCAATACAGAAGACTTTACACGCTTGCTGTGTTTTTAGAAGAAAAAGGAAGTGAAGGTGAGGGAAGGACTGTTTATAGCTCCTATAACATCTGCAAGATCAGGAACTCTTTCGTCTCCCAACATGAGATGCAGCTGTAAATGGTTAAAAGTATTGCGCTGTGGTATAAAGGGCAATAAAACGCTTTGCTATCGGATGGTCCGAGGAACCCTGCTTCATCACACCACCCTGTCATTGATTATTTTCCCCAAACTGCACAACACACAGTGGTTAATTCCTGGCTCGAGTCTTGAGTTTATCACAGAAGGTCAGAGTTTTCTGTAAATTGGTGGAAAGCTTCCTTTTTGATTGAATGCCTTGCCCGTTCCTGCTGTGTGGTGACACTTGGTACGAGTTCTCACTCCTACACGCCAAGCCCTGGGGTAAAAACCAGAACGTTGGGTTTGATACGCCTCAGAAATCACAGGCAAGGTCATGTCGAGTCATGTGAACCCAGAGTGGGCGTGTCACCACAGTTTCAGCAGATCAGCCAGGCCCGGTTGCTCAGGACTCTCAGGTCTGAGCTGTGGGTGAGTGCGGATTTAACGGTTACCCTGTGTTTGGATTTAATTCATGAGCTCGCCCACTGTGAGTGAGTGTGCTCTCTCTCTCTCCTGGCTGTAGGACTGTTTCGAATGGAATTTAACTCTAAAGTTTGATGTGCTACTCAGAGAGCTTTAGTATTAATACAGACTGATGCGAAGAATGACCCATCGTTGTTCCTCAATAGAACATCAGGAACCAGAGCATGGAATCAAGTCGGCTACAAAGGAGCGATGACGAGTGAACTGTTTATATGTGGATAGTTTTTGAGGTCAAATTCACAAAAAAAAAAATAAATTTTCCTCTCATTCTTGTCCAGTGACGATGTGGTCAGTGTTGACTGAATTTATTGGAAATGTAAAAGCTAGTCTTATCCTGATGTCTTTAAAAAGTGCAACAGGAATGATGGATGGATGGATAGACAGACGGATGGATGGATGGACAGATGAATGGATAGACAGATGGAAGGAATGGATGGATGGGCAGATAGACAGATGGGCAGATAGGGATGGATGGATGGACGGAAGGATGGATGAATGGATGGACAGAAGGGCAGATAGAGACGGACGGATGGATGGACAAATGGACGGATGGATGGATAGGCAGATGGTTGAATCGATGGTTGAACGGATGGATGGATGGATAGGCAGATGGATGAATAGAGAGATGGACAGATGGATAGGCGGATGGACAAACGGACGGATGGATGGATAGGCAGATGGATGAATAGATGGATAGGCGGATGGACAAATAGACGAATGGATGGATAGGTGGATGGACGGATGGATGGACAGATAGACGGATGGATGGATGAATGGGCAGATGGACGAATAGACAGATGGGTGGATGGATAGGCGGATGGACGAATAGACAGATGGGTGGATGGATAGGCGGATGGACGAATAGATGGATGGATGGATAGGCAGATGGACGAATAAACAGATGGATAGGCAGATGGACGAATAGACGGATGGATGGATAGGTGGATGGATGGACGGACAGGCGGATGGACGGATGGATGGATGGGCAGATGGATGAATATACGGATGGATGGATGGATACGTAGGAAGATGGATGAATAGACAGATGGATGGACAGGCAGATGGAAGGATGGATGGATGGGCAGATGGACGAATAGATAGATGGATGGATGAATAGGCAGATGGGCAAATAGATGGATGGATAGGCAGATGGATGAATAGACGGATGGATGGATAGGTGGATGGATGGACAGACAGGCGGATAGATGGACGGATGGATGGATGGATGGGCAGATGGATGAATATATGGATGGATGGATGCGTAGGCAGATGGATGAATAGACAGATGGATGGACAGGCAGACGGAAGGATGGATGGATGGATAGGCAGATGGACAGGGACAGACGGATGAACTGATGGCTAGATGGATGGACAGATGGACGGATGGATGGCTAGATGGACGGATGGCTAGATAGATACTTCCTTCATTCTGAAGGAAATTAAGGCATCCAGTAGCTTATGACACACACAAATGCAAAAGCGCAAAAAAACCAACGCAACCCCTGACTGAAGGCACTTTTGAGATGATCACAGACTCTAGGCAGTATGTATAGTGGAAGTGGTTCAGGAGGACGCTATAGTGGACTAGATTGTATACCATTATGGTGCACCATGATGTGTGTTCATCAGACTTCACAGAAATGAGATTGAGTGGTGATTCTCGGGACATTATTCTTTTGTTTGTAATGGAGTATTCATGGCAGACAGTTACACCCTTGGACACTGGCTAAGACGACCAACCGTACACGGCCATGTTTTATACACCACAGCGCAGGGGTGTAACAGGAGAGGAAGATCTCAACTAACCTACATCAGAAACCTGCAGGAAATCGCCGTCCTCAGCGTAGAGGAGATGGATTGTCGTGCGATGGACAGAGAGGACCTGGAGAAGCAGTGTGGTCAGGAGATTTGACCTACAAGCTCCCAACTAGGAAGGATCTAATGGGGAAGCCATGACCTAATGGTTAGAGAAGCAGCTTTGGGACCAAAAGGTTGCTGGTTTGAGTCCTTGGACTAGCAGGAATGGCTGAAGCGCTCTTAAGTAAGGCCCCTAACCCCCTACTGCTCCCCAGAACCCTCCGTCCACACTAACATAGTGAGAGCATCAGAACAACAGGAAGTCACTGGTTTTCTGTGTGAGCAGCGTCTCTCGGTGAGATGGTTGTTGGCGTGTCTTGTGCGGCGGGGCGTCCAGGCAGCTTTATGCTAATGAGCTATGAAGCGTTCAGTGGCAATCAGTCGGAGTTTTGAAGTTCTCCGCTCTAAAGACTCCCCTAGAACAGTCGTGTAAATTTTGGTTCTGTTCAAACCGTAACCCCTGGAGGAGAATCTGATAAAGGCGGAGTCAGGTTTCTCCGTTATTTATCATGTGTCCGTTTATTTGCATACAGAGACATGACTAAAAAGTGAAGCGGGGACCAAGGACTCGGATACCGGAGGTGTTTCAGGTGAGGTGGTGAAGTGCAGAATGTACTTTGTGACATTAGGATGGAATTACATAACAGCAAAGGAGTGTTGGCTGTGTACTGACATGTGGCTTGAATGATGCGCGGGAGGTGTTACGGGAGGAGCGGTGCAGGTTGGATGTGTTACAATGAAAGCAGTTATTTCTGCAGATTTTTTATGATTTATTATTATTATTATTATTATTATTATTATTATTAATCCATTATCTGTAGCTGCTTATCCTGTTCTACAGGGTCGCAGGCAAGCTGGGATTTTTTTTTTGTGGGGGTAACATGGCAAAAAAAAAAAGTAAAAGCAAAAAGTCTACCCAGGCTCCCTAATGGCATTGTGAACCAATCTAAAATCATCTGAATTATTTACATTGTTTAATTTTAAAAAATGATTTTTATTCTGATATAAAAGGGAGCAAGATGAGGGAGAGACAGACGAGAGCGGGGGGTGGACGAGAACAATGGAGAGAGATGCGAGAGAGAGGAGGGAGAGAGAGCGGCTTCAGGGAGAGGTAGATAGAGGGAGAGATGGATGAGGGAGAGAGACGAGAGGGAGAAAGAGAAGAGGGAGATGGATGAGAGGGGGAGGGAGGTA
>JAOEHJ010000216.1:0-12467 GCA_025447855.1 Potamarius usumacintae
TAGGCCATTCCAAGACATTTAAATGTTTCCCTTTAAACCACTCCAGTGTAGCTTTAGCAGTATGTTTAGGGTCATTGCCCTGCTGGAATGTGAACCTTCATCCCAGTCTCAAACCTCTGGCTGACTCAAACAGGTTTTCCTCCAGAGTTGCCCTGTATTTAGTGCCATCCATCTTTCCTTCAGTCCTGACCAGCTTTCCTGTCCCTGCAGAGGAAAAACATCCCCACAGCATGATGATGCCACCACCATGCTTCACTGCAGGAATGGTGTTCTCAGGGTGATGGGTTTGTGCCACACATGGCATTTCCCATGACGGCCAAAAAATTCAATTTGAGTCTCATCTGACCAGAGAATCTTCTTCCATGTGGTTGGGGAGTCTGCCACATGCTGTTGGGCAAACTCCAAACGTGTTTTCTTGAATACAGACTTTTTTTTTTTCTGGCCACTCTTCCATAAAGCCCCACCCACTCTGTGGAGTGTACAGCTTAAAGTGGTCTTATGGACAGATACTCCCATCTCCACTGTGGATCTTTGCAGCTCCTTCCGTGTTATCTTTGTTGCATCTCTAATTAATGCCCTCCTTGCCCGGTCTGAGAGTTTTGGTGGGCGGGGCCTTCTCTTGTCGGGTTTGTAGTGACGCCATATTCTTTCCATTTTGCGATAATGGATTTAATGGCGCTCCGTGGGATATTTTTGATAACTTCTCCACAACTTTGTCTCTGACCTGTTTGGAGGCTCCTTTTTTTTTTTTTTTGCTTGCTTCTTAGTGTAGCAGAGTCAGGGTCCTTCCAGAACACGTTCATTTATACAGACATCATGTGACAGATCATGTGACACTTAGATTGCACAGAGGTGGATCTTACTAGAATGCCTTTATCATCACTACACAAATGTACAACAAAATTTAGTTCATTTTAGTTCACACAATCAATTATGTGACTTATGAAGTGAATTGGTTGGACCAGCTCTTATTTAGGCGTTTCATATGGAAGGGGGCAAATACCTCTGCACACTCCACATTTCTCTTTTTCATCTTATTGTCACAATAAAACAATTTTCACGTTTAAAGGTGTGCAAATCAAATGGCTCCAACCCCCCCCCCCAAAAAAAAAAAAAAAAATCCACTTTAATTCCATCTTGTAATGCGACAAAACAGGACAAACACCAAGCCGGACGAATACTTTTGCAAGACACTGCATAACATTTGAAAGTTATGCAAAAGTATTCAATTTTCAATAGTTTGCGTAACATAGAACCTGACAATGCTGCCCTCAGGTGGCAGGATATAAACATGTCTTTTTACTCCCACTCCTCCCCCCTACAGGCTTTCAAGTCAAACAAAACCCAACAATAAACGCTGTGTGCCGAACATGGCAAAGTTTCCTGATGTGTCCACCACCTGTTAAAGTTAAAAATAAAACTTTATTATAATTTATTCATTTTATAAGTTGCAAAATAGGCAGAAACATTGCAAAAAATAGGCTGACCTGACAGCAACCATTTGCATTGAAATCGGATATCTGTTCAGGACGTTAATGGTATCCAAGAACACCGTTTACCTTTGCTACACAGAACCATCAACTTAAGGCTTCTAATTCTTTATAGTTAAAAAAAAATAATAAAAAAACACACCAGGCACCACTACGCTTGCTCCCTCTCTCTCTCTGCATGCACGTGTTTTCACTGCTTCAGAAGGGTTAAATACCAAGAAAGAAATTCACATTACAGCACAGTATCTGTGACAAATAAAGGCTTCTAATTCTAAAACTCATCAGAAATTTTACGTAACCATGTGATGATTTTTTTTTTTTTTAAGATGTTTTTACTGGCAACAAAATCTGCGACTCAACAGACTTCATTTTTATGAAGTTTAAATCTCACCCAGCTAGATATCACATACGCAGTATTGACATAGATACTCGTAAACAGTCTTGCTGTCATAGCAGCACAATTCTTGCCATTTAAAAATATGTTTCTCAGTGAAAAAAAAACAAACAAACAAAAAAGCATGTCACAAAATTTTTACACCCAAATGCTTGACCCTGGTTATTTACAACAATTTAGAAGCGATGCATCCGTGAGCTCCACGAGCCTCAGTAAGTCATGTGTAAGTGACATCACAATTTGTACTCAGAGCCTGATATTTGAAACTCAGAGAGAGTAAGATAGCAGCACTCAGGAACATGGTTTTTCTTTTAAAATAAAATCTGTACACAGTATACAGGTATAAATATGAACAAGTGAACACTCAAACATGTCTTGTCTGGATATTATCTGTCAGTATAAAGGAGTTTGTTTCTGGGTTTTGTTTGGCTTTAACAGGACCTGGATATGACACTACAGTCTCTGATAACCCAAGCAGGGATGTGAAGGCAATAAAACAAAACACAAAAATTAATTTAATAAGGCCTGTTACACAATCCCAACACCTTAATTTATATGCTGCAAGTTAACAGTGCTGCCCTTGATCAATAATTTATCACCACAAATATTACGGCAATAACTTTTAAAGTCCATTAGATATAAATTATTCATAGGGCATTGGAAGTAAAATGACTCCCTTTAAATTTAAACAGCTTCTAAGTAGAAGAAATTACATCATTGACTGAAACTTTTATATTTCCTCATAGGCAGCGTCTATAAAACATGTAGCCATGCACCTCCTGCCCTTTGTTTCTTTTTTTGGAAGGGGTAGGAAAGAGTTTGTAAATGATCATCATATAGATAGATGCCTAATCTATATATAATCTAAATTAACAAACAATTTCATTAAACATGAAATGCCTAAATACAAAGGAAAAAACTCACCCCAATTCATCTATATGGACTTAAAAAAAAAAACAAAAAAAAAAACACCCCCAACAACTCAGTAAATCACATAACTAAAGTTTATTTATTCTGCGTGTCGGTTGGCAAAGTACACACACTTTAAAAAAAAAAAAAAAAAAAACTCACTTACCTGTTTGTCCCAGAGAGAATTACTGGAATTAAATTGAGTCACATGATACACATTTAACTACTAATTCGTTAAACGTAACCAGTGATTTTCATCTCACTTCAAGGGAAATGCCTAAATACAAAGGAAAATTCACCCCAACTCATCTTTTCTGACTTATTTAGTTTGAATAAAAAAGTGCATTATTTCAGAAAATAATACAGCAAATGATGATCCATGCCACATGGCTCCACTATATCTAAAGTAAAAGTTAAGAGACCACTACAAAATCATCAGTTTTTCTGGTTTTACAATGTGTAGGTATGTGTTTGAGAAACATGAATATTACTTTATTCCAGAAATTGACATTTCCTCCAAATTAGCCATAAAAATAGTAATTTTGAGCATTTAATTGCAGAAAATGACAACTGGTCAAAATTAATTAAAAAAAAAAAGCTGAAATGTTTTCAGATCTTGAAGTCAAGATCATATTCAATTTTAAACACAATACTAATGTTTGAACTGAGGAGTTCAGAAATCAGTATTTGGTGGAATAACCCTGACATTTAAATCAGAGCTTTCATGCACCTTGACATGCTCTCCACCAGTCTTTCATGTTGCTCTTGGATGACTTTATGCCCCTCCTGGTACAAAAACTCAATCAGCTCAGCTTTGTTCGATTGCTTGTGACCATCCGTCTTCATCTCAATCACATTCCAGAGGTTTTCAGTGTTGTTCAGGTCTGGAGATTGGGCCGACTATAGCAGGGTCTTGATCTTGTGGTCCTCCATCCACACCTCGATTGTCCTGCTGAAAAACCCATTCCTCAGAGTGCGGGAACACCGTCAGAGCAGAAGGAAGCAAGTTTTCTTCCAGGACAACCTTGTACATGGCTTAATTCATGTGTCCTTCACAAACAAAAATCTGCCCCTTTCCAGCTTTGCTGAAACACCCCCAGATCACCGATCCGCCACCAAATTTCACAATGGGTGCGAGACACCGTGGCTTGTTGGCCTCTCCAAGTCTCCGTCTAATCGTTATGGAACAAGCTGAAAATTGGACTCGTCAGAGATGACCACCTTACTCCATTCTTCTACGGTCCAATCCTTATGGTCTTTAGTAAACCTCAATCTGGCTCTTCTTTGCTTCTCATTGATGAAGGGCTTCTTTCTGGCTTTGCATGACTTCAGCCCCACCCAGAGGTTTCAAACTATCCTTGCCATGTACTTAACACCCCAGCTTCCATCTGCCATTACTTTTGTAGGTCACTTGATGCCATCCTACAGTTGTTGAGTGACATTCAAAGGAGTTGTTGATCATCCTGGTCAGTGGAGAGTCGTTTTCACCCTCTGCCAGTCTGCAACTTTGTTCTCCCCAACGTTTGCTGCTTGACCTTGTTCTTATGAACTGCCATCTTTGAAATTTTGAGGATGGAAGCAACCTGATGCTCACTGTATCCCTCTGCCAGTAAAGCCAGAACTGAACCTTTCCTTTTCTCACTCAAAACTTTCGGTTTTTAACTCTTTTGGCATGATACATAGATATTTTTTGTATTCCATTTAAATGTAAGGTCCTACTAGCACTGCTTTTGCTATCCAAACTGGTCCTACTGCAAGAGAATAGTGATAGCCACAACAGTGGTTTTCATACTTTTCCTCATTAAGTAAGATTTGGTTCAGGTGATCACCTAATCAGTACCTCATTAAGTAAAATGAGGTGTGCTTGTATTGGAATTCCAGCACAGGCACTGGAATGAAAAGGCTGCCATACGCAGATGCTGATTTCAGAAAAAAACTGAAGTGGTCTCTTAATTTTTTTTTCCAGAGCGCATGCAATTTCAGGTGAATTATCCATTTAACATTGAAAACATTTTTCACATAATCACCCCACTGATACTTCAACTGTTTAATCTACTGGTCTCAACTATCTCCCCCCCCCCCCACACACACCTTTTTCCTACTTCATGTGCTCTCGGTGTCAGGATTAACAAAAATTCTGGATCAAAAACTAAAAACCAAATTACAATAAACCAGAGTTTTCAAGGAAAAAAGGTTTTCATTTAGGATACTTCTGCAATTTTTTCCTTGTTTCTTGACCTTTAATGTTACACATGTGAAACAATTCTACACCAAGTTTAAAACTACTTCTCTTAAACAGAAAAAAAAAATTACTTTCTACATGTTGACAAAAATGAGCTAATAGTTCAGGTTTTTACACATTCCCCATTACTCCTCACTGCATTAAAACCTGTACCAAATGATTATACAAAATGATCATGATTCCTCACTACCCTACTACCCAAGAACAAAAATAAAAATGTACTATGACTGAGTTAATATTAAAATCCCTATAACTTGCACACCTAAAGCTTTCATTCAGCGACAACTTGCATTCAATCACAATCTGTTTCCATGCATATCAATAAAAAATTAAAACCTGATGGGACACATTAATTCAATTAACAATTTGACCTTGTCACTTAAATTTCTTTAAAGTTTTCTTACTAAAATCCTGATGCTTGCATTAAAAGTCTATTCACATTCACAGTCATAAGTTTACCAAATCAAAACAACCTGAGTAACATCAACTCCGTACAAGTTATTATCGAGGAAATGCACATCTAATGCTGCACTAGCTTACAAAACTCTTTACAGCTACAATTCAAAACACAGTGTATGAACGTTTGTAAAAACATTGATGTTCAACCCCTTATTCAAGCTTTTTGCATATTGCAAATAACACCCTCTACAAAATGCACATCTAAAACTTCTAAAAATCTGGAGAATCTTGCGTGCAGGATTAACAGTTGGACATGTAAAACCATTAACCGTACACCTCACCATGAAGCTACAACTGCTAAATAAAAGTATAGGTTATGCTTGTGTTGCTGCTGTAACAAGAGTCACATTCTAACAATAAAAGAAATAAAAATCAAAGTAAACTGAACACTTGCTTCAGTGTTCTGTTTAAATGCAAATTTGCTAGCAAAAGCTACAAATTTAACATTTGGATGCTAGCTAGTGATTTCAAAAAGGCATCATCAAAAAATTAAGCACATGGAAAAGTACAAAAATATACAATTTTACAAAAATCAGGACACTATTCACCTAGCTATGAGGTAAGAAATGCAAGTCTCAAAGAAAGTTTTTTTTTGCAGTCAATGATTCAGATCAAATTTAGGCATGTGCTAACTGTTCCACAATTATTAAATTTGGAATGTAGATACATTCAAGTTCATCAACCGACTCTCACGCCACATCAACATGTCACAACTGCGTAGGCTCACCATGAAGCTTAAAGACGCCTGGTGCAAATTTGGAGAGCTCTCATTGCAATTATAAAGTAAAAACAGTAAAGCAATACTAATGAAAGCACCTATGATTCATCAGCACATGTCTAAACAGAGATCATCTTTTCAAATGTTGCTTTTTAGTGCAATGAGTAAAAAATGCACAACATGAAAAATGCATCAAGAAATACAGAGTATAAACAAGTCGCAACCCCAAAAACACTTTATTACAACACTATTTAATAAATCAAGGCAGAGACATTCACAGACGAAGATGCAGACAAACAGCAGGGAACAATGAGGGGAAGAGGGCAATGAAAACAAAAGTTCCCTATAAAAACAACGTCTAGCAATTTACACAGGTCATCAAAACAGTTACGTTTTTGGTGAAGGACCGAGCAGGCAAAATGTACTCTAATGACGAAAAAGCTGAACTTACTTTTCTTCTTCCAATTATGCAGTTCAAATAAAATGTAGAAAATAAAAAAAAATAAGCTGCTGGGAATTAAGAGTGAGTAAGTATATGTACGTCTTATACAGATCTGTACTGGAGCGCTGTGTGGCCGAGTCCAGTCGTCTTGGTGACGGAGGGATGAAGAGCACTGATGGACGAGTGTCAAGTGCTCAGGTCGCTTCTTTCTCCTCCTCATTTTCTTCCATTCAGCTGAAAGGTGTCAGAAACGGAGGTGGCAGTTTGGTTTGGGGTTTCAAACCCACACACATACACACTTTATACTCACACACAAGCATGCGAGTTCCCCTCATTTCAAACTAACAAGTTTAAGGAACCATCATTCACTAATTTACCTACAACACATCCAAATTTCAACACGCGAGACAGCTCATCTCGTCACGATTTAAATCTTAAATCACACACACATCACAAATGAACCAAAAAGACTTAACAAAACTACAGCTTTCAAATATAAGGAGTGGCAATATTTATTATTTAGTAATATATAATTTGGTAACATCAATTAAAACATCACCAAAATTAGCACCACTAGTGTTACTATTTAAACATGTCCATAAGATATTAAAGTTTCACCTTATTTCCACAACATTTTATGGATAAAAATGTTAAATATTGTTCGACTCCTAAGCATTAATTGGAAGTGGCCATTTATAATTAATTATGCAGGTCAACTAAAACCAAATTACAATTCTTATTTTACCAACAAATACTTATGAATTAAAATTATTAACTGATAAAACAATTGTTTTAGGGGTCTATCTATTAACCCATCCTCAAACACGTGCAAAACCTCAATTCATCCGTCAACAAAACGTATCCATAAAATTGAAAAATGCCACGTGTGTCAAAATTAGAACATTTTTCATAGAAAAATATAATTCACTGGCTATTAAGCTACTTTTATATCCTTTAGATGAAGTGATTAAAATTTATCACGAAACTATTTTTTTTTAAAAAAAGTCATGATTTCAACCTTAACTTTTATAAATAATTTGTAATGCTGTCAATGAAATGAATACAACAGTTAAATATTGGAAATGGTCAGATTTGGACAGCAGGACAAGACAAAAATCAGGGCTGGACAAACAAACAGGGATTAATTCCTAAAGTTAAATCATTCTGGGTCGTTAATGGCTCAACTGACAATTCAATTTTTATTAATTACAAATTGTGAAGGCACTCAACCTATTAGATAAACGATTCATATAGCCTTTAATCAATGATTTATGAACATAAGTTTACACACCCCTGTTAAAATATAAAAGTTACTTTTTTTGGGGGGCGGGGGTTATGGAGGGGACTGTGGGTTCAAAAGAAAAAAACCTACAACACGCCTTACAGTAACCTGGCTGCACAAGTGTACAGTGTTTTATAATGGGTCCTGTGACTGGTTCATTCTGAGCACAATCAAATTCAAATTAACCGCCAGCTGTTTGACATCTTGGCTTCATCTGACTGAAGCCATGGTCCTCAAAGAGCTTGCAAAGCATGTCCGGGATCTCACTGTGGAAAGGAATCGCTCAGGAGAAAGGTATAAAAGAACTTTCAAAACATATGTACCACGGAACGCTGAAGGCCGTCAACAAGTGGAGAAAATGGAGCACCACAGTGACATCAAGAAGAGGACATCCTTCAAAACCAACGACAGGACAAGAAAAATTATCAGCAAAGCTGCCAGGAGACCTACAGCAACATGAAGGAGCTGAAGGAACATCTGCCAAAGTACTGGTCACTCCCTACACGTGACAAATCCTCATATCCTTCACATCTGGACGATGGGATAGGGTGGCTAGACTGAAAGCCTTTCTCACAAAAATCCACACCTGCATTCCCCCAACCATGAGGCAAAATGTCTTACACACTGATGGAGACCAAAGTAGAACCTTCTGGGCACAATTCTGAAAGATTGGGGGTATTGCACCAAACCTAAGAACACCACAGCCATGGTGAAGCATGGTGGTGGCAGGATTACACAATGGTTCTGCTGCACTTCAGCAATGACTGGGAATCATATTTAGCTCCAAATACCAATTTATTTCAGCACAGAACCTGCAGGCCTCCGTTAGATGAAGATCATGAAAAATGTTTAGGTCCCGACCCAAAAATAGAGTGCTGACTTACAAGCAAAAGGCGCTTTCAAGTATTCGTTCAAGGGTGCGCATACTTATGCAAAAAAAAAAGTTATTGTACATTCCACCCCCCCAGCATTCACTTAAATGTTCCTTCACATTTAAGGTGGAAAAATATCTGACATGTTTTAACAGGGGTGTTCAGACGTTTAATATCCACTGTACAGAGAGAATTTGTCCAACCCTGTAACAGGAAGAGAAATGCTGAAAATAATAAACCCTAATAAAAATTAAATAAAAATAGGTCAGCTCCTTCCACCAGTGAAATCTACATAATTTTCTACAAAGCATAAATATCCTGTCTTATAACGGTTAACGTTTATATAACTAAACCTACACATGCTGCAAAACATGAGAACAGAAAGGACACAGAACTCAAGGCATGGGCCGATAGAAAACCTGCATATAAATAAAAATGTCCATTTGATAAAATTATCCTTTGCTTAAATAGTCTTTTCTAAAAATCTCAAAATACAATTAGATACATACTGAACACTGGTATCTACTGAATAACAGATTATCGGCACATGCTTTGTTGAGTGTACACAAAAGGGCACAAACCTGGTAGCAACTTCTAAAGCGAAGCAATTTATAAAGGGAAAAAAACAAAACAAAACAAAAAAACTTTAAATGTTTTATGATCCCTGCTCTTCAAAGCCATATATTTGAATTTTTACTTCAAATAAGGTTGCAGTTGAATTACTTTAAAATGAACCATCAAGCTTGCAAATTAGTCCCCCTACCCTTCCCTTATCAAGCTAAATACCTTATTTTTTAAGCAATTTAACTGCAACTTGACTGTTTTACAATCATATAAAGGTGCAAGAGAACTTTCAGCACCAAAACTCATTTCACATTTCCTTACAAACTTGCTAATATTTACACTTTCTCTGTGTTTTTCAGTAATGCTGGCTTTGAATGGTTAACTTGAAAGCAGGAATTTGCCCAGACCCTCAGAATAAAAACATTTCCAGCTTCCTGTATACTGACAATGCAATGACAATCTAAATTATGACACAAAGAGTTTTATGCTAAATGTAGGTAAATATGCGACACGCACTAATGGTACCTCATGATTTCTACATAGCCATTACAAACCGGACAAATGCATTATGTAACTCATGAAGTTTGTAGTTGGAAAGCTATGGCAATCTACAAACCAATTTTGAAATTAGAAACTTTTTAAAATCAATAAGTCAATTTATTAACAGTTACTTATTAGGCCCTTGAGCATCCATCATAAAACACCTAGTTAATAGAAGTGATATTTTGGTATTACAGTCATTTCAACTTATGATGCATCAGTACAGCAGATAAATAAATTGGCTGATGGCTAAACTTAAACTTGACACATCTGCCCATTTTCCTTAAAACTATTTCTGATACAATGACTAACTCTAACTGGCATTTTACACCTTAACCATTTTAGAGAGAGAGAGAGAATTTCATTCTACATAAATGTAAAAACAAGGCAAAACATGTGTTGAATGAAAGTGTATACAAGTGTCATAATAGTCTACTCCATTAAAGGATGAATTCTACTCCATTCATATTTGAGTGAACAGTTATATTTAGTCAAGTGAACCAAAGCCCACTTTAGAGTAAAAGTGCAAAATGTCGTCAGTGGTATATATATGGAGAAGTGGTGCTGTATTTAACATTCATAAACACTTCCAATATCTGAAAGTGTCCAACTTACTCCTCTTAAAACTAAGAGCAATAAGTGTTAATGGATTGGACATTTTCAATTCATCTTAGTCAATGGAAATTATATTGATTTGCACATTATATCCTTTTTCAATTTGCCTGTTAAGCTGAACACGTTCTGAATCACACATCAATGCAAAGTTAAAATCACCACAGCAAAAACCTACTACAGCAAAACACATTACATCTTCCAAAAACACAACACTAATGACCCTGTACGCTCAACTTTAGATTTCACTACAATCTCTCATCATACTCCAGTTTGCTATTTAGTTCAAAGATCACTTACTCTTATGTTCACATTAGCAAGTGACAAAGAAGCACGTGACTGTTCACTTACCATTAGTCCAATCTACAACTCTATATTTACTTATTTATCATTGCCAATGTCCTGAAATATCAATACAAATTGCTTGGATTCTCCAAACTCTAAACTACAGATACACAACACAGGAGACTCGCGAACATCACGGTTGCTAAAGAAACCCCATCAAATCTGCCATGTTTACTGGGACTTGAACATTAGCCAGCTATTTTATAGCATGTCTGGAAGGTATGAAATCAAAATTAGCTGCTTGTCAAACAGAAAAGAAAACTATATAAAAATAGGAATATTGTCACTTCATAATGTGAACAAAAGACCAAGGCAGCAGAATTCCAAAAATTTCAGAACAGTTGAGGACTACAACGATTACTTCAAATAGCCAAAACACCACTTGACCAATGATAGTGTTTAAGTTTTCTGAACAATTTAGGACCAAAACAGCCAAAAACATGTACTAACTAACAAAATGGAATTTATTTAGCATTACACCAAATATTGCCTCAATGGCTTTCATCTAATGGGTCAACAAGGACATTTTATGCTACAATTTTACATTTTTGTGACGGCCATGACATCAAAACAACTTACATATTTCCATAACTTTGAGAAATTTAGTAACAGCAAGTTTAAAAACGCCAACTTTTTTTTTTTAAACCAAGACAGAACAATTGAAAATAGTTGACAGAATAAAGCCAATTTGTTTTACCAATCGAACAAGTCAACATGTGATGATCATTACACCAGCCATAGTATCAATAAATGCACTGTCAGATCTGATAAAGGGAAATTAAGCATTTAAAATGTTTAATACTACAAATTCATTTACAATTTGTCGATACAAATAGTAAACAGAAACTTCATCCATCATTGATTATTATGATGTTAAAATATCTGTACATAGTACCTGAACATTAAGTTTTGGTACTGTAATTTTAAACAAACCAGATTGGGTAAAACAGAAAATGCTGATCATCAATACATACATGATTTGACAAATCATAGCCAATTTATTCCAATATTATATTCATTCAAGCCCCTTACAGTTATTAAAATACAGGGCATTTAATGCACATAACTCTCTCATCACAACAGTAACACGGAGTCACAGTATACCAAATTCTCAATTCGGCTACAATTGTGAATAATTTAAGTCTCGTAAGAAACTCTTCAAACAGTAAACATCAGCATTTTTATTTTCTTCAAACGTTACAGCCAAAAGGTAAACATATTGGATCATCCCATCCTAGTTTTATGACTGCTTATCGCTAAACTCACACAGCGAGTTTCAATAGGTTAAACTAAAGCCAGTACTTTAATATTGACTAATTTATTAAAATTACTCAAATCTATCAAGATATTCAAGCTTTACTGATATTTTTTGTGCCAGTTTGCTGAAGAAAATACCAACAGCAACAAAGGGATTTTGTACATGTACAAAAACTACTAACTCAAACTTACGTTTCAGAGAACCAGGTCTGTATTCAAGTTTTACATTTAATCTATAAAAATCATCACTGAAAATTAGAGTTCTTTTAAAGGGGAACTGAAGTCATTTTTAAACTTGCTTTATTTCTTAATTAACGTGTTATTCAATTATGTTTTCGGTT
>JAOEHJ010000288.1:0-12419 GCA_025447855.1 Potamarius usumacintae
CGAGGCCTTCTCATCTAGTAAGGCTTTAGCTTAATTAAAGTGTCTGGGTTGCATTCAGAAGATGTGGGATAAAGTCCTGCAAGTCTTATACAGAGATTAGGAGATTTTCACTCCTACTTAAAGCTTTGAAGGCTTTTGGTCTATCTTGTTATCCTAAATCTCTAGTTAAGTAGTGTTTCGGCTAGTGGGGTTAATGGTAGAAGTAAAAGGGTTAGGGCTATTGTGATGGTGAGGAGGATTGTGTTTTGTGTATTTATTAGACGTCAGGGGGTTAAGGAGTTGTTTGTATTTGGAGAAATTGTAAGGGCTATAGCGTAGCATAGTCGTAGGTAGAAATAGAGGCTTAATAGGGCAGTGAGTGCTATGATGGTTGCAGTTAGGGGGAGGTTTTGAATAGTGAGTTCTTGTAAAATTAGTCATTTTGGTATAAATCCTGTTAGTGGAGGGAGGCCTCCTAAGGATAGTAGGGCAAGGGTGGCAGTGGTTGTAATGATTGGGGCTTTGGGTCAGATTGTTGCTAAAGTATTAATTTTTGTGGCAGATAATAATTTAAATGTTAGGAATGTTGCGGAGGTTATTACAATGTATAAGAGTAAGGTTAGGATAGTTAGTTGGGGTTTAAATTGGACAATGATGATTATTCAGCCTAAATGGGCAATGGATGAGTAAGCTAGAATTTTTCGTAGTTGAGTTTGGTTAAGGCCCCCTCAGCCTCCGATGAATGTTGATAGTAGAGCAAGGGTGGTGAGTAGTTGGGGGTGGGCTGTTTGGGCTGTTTGAATAATTAGTGCGAAGGGTGCTAGTTTTTGTCAGGTAGCTATGATTAGTCCTGTAGAAAGATCTAGTCCTTGTATCACTGGAGGTATTCAGAAGTGTATAGGGGCTAGCCCCACTTTTAGTGCTAGTGCTATGGTGATTAGTGTAATTGCGATGGGGTGGTTTATGTAGTAGATGTTTCATTCTCCTGTGGTTCAGGCATTGATGGTGCTGGCAAATAGAATTGTGGCTGCAGCAGTGGCTTGGGCTAGGAAATACTTAGTGGTTGCTTCTACAGCTCGTGGGTGATGGTGTTGAGCTATTAGGGGCAAGATTGCTAATGTATTAATTTCAAGGCCTATTCAGGCTAGTAGTCAATGGGAACTTATAAATGTCAGGGTCGTGCCTAGGCCTAAGCTTGATAATAGGATTGTTAGGATATAGGGGCTCATTGGTAAGAGAAGGGGTTTAACCTACATTTTTGGGGTATGGGCCCAAAAGCTTAATTTAGCTGATCTTACTAGAAAGTGGTGTAATGGAAGCACTTGGGGTTTTGATCTCCATGATGAGGGTTCGAGTCCCTTCTTTCTAAGGAGCTGGGAGGATTTTAGCCTCCGTGAGTCACTCTATCAAAGTGGTCCTTGGGCATTCAGGCACAGTTCCTTTATAATTGTGGGGGTAGGCCCATAAATGCAATTGGTAGGGCGGCGTGTCATAGAATTAGGGCAAGGGTTATTGGGAGGAAGTTTTTTCAGACTAAATGTATAAGTTGATCATATCGGAAGCGGGGGTAGGAAGCACGTACTCATAAAAAGAGTATGGATAGTAATGCAGCTTTTATTATGATGTTGATGGAGGCAAGTTCAGGGGTAGAGGGGGTGTAGGTTGCGCCTAGAAATAGAATGGTGGATAGTGTATTTATGAGGAGGATGTTGGCATATTCGGCTAAGAAGAATAGTGCGAAAGGGCCTCCTGCGTATTCTACATTAAATCCGGATACTAGTTCTGATTCTCCTTCTGCGAGGTCAAATGGGGCTCGGTTGGTTTCAGCTAAGGTGGAAATATATCATATGGCAGCGAGGGGTCAGGCTGGGAGTAGTAGTCAAATTGATTCTTGGGTTGTATTAAATATTTGTAGGGTAAAACCTCCTGTGAAGATGATAATAGATAATAGAATTAGGCCTAAACTAACTTCATAGGAGATGGTTTGGGCAACTGCTCGGAGGGCACCTATTAGGGCGTATTTTGAATTGGAGGCTCATCCTGAGCCTAGGATGGAGTAGACTGCTAGGCTTGAGAGGGCTAGGATAAATAATATACCTAAGTTTAAGTCAATAATGGGGTGAGGCAGAGGTATTGGGGCTCAAAGTATTAGGGCTAGGGTGAGGGCTAGTATAGGGGTGGCGAGGAATAGGAATGGGGAGGAGGTGGAGGGGCGTAAAGGTTCTTTAATAAATAGTTTGACACCATCTGCAATTGGTTGTAAAAGTCCATAAGGGCCTACTACATTAGGGCCTTTGCGTAATTGTATATACCCTAAGACTTTCCGTTCGAGTAGGGTTAAGAAAGCAACTGCTAGTAGGATGGGGATAATATAGGCTAAGGGATTAATTAGGTGGGTAATTAGTAGGGTTATCATGAATTAAGAGGAGGATTTGAACCTCCGATCGAAAGGGCTTAGGCCTTTTGCAATTACCGGGCTCTGCCATCTTAATAATCTTATCTTGATGGATGGGGTATGCCCTCCTTTTGGTTAATTAAGTTGTTGTCATTAAGTTGGGGTGGGGCGTATTGGTAATATGGGCCCCCTTTTTCCGGTCCTTTCGTACTGGGAAAAGTGGCATTACAGATAGAAACTGACCTGGATTGCTCCGGTCTGAACTCAGATCACGTAGGACTTTAATCGTTGAACAAACGAACCCTTAATAGCGGCTGCACCATTAGGATGTCCTGATCCAACATCGAGGTCGTAAACCCCCTTGTCGATATGGACTCTAGAAGGGGATTGCGCTGTTATCCCTAGGGTAACTTGGTCCGTTGGTCGGCGGGTGGCCGGATCTTTTTGGTCAGAGGTTCTGTGACTTAGAGATGTCTTTCTTGGTTCTGGAGGTGGGTCCAGTCCTCATGGGAGCTTTATTTTCTCCCGCGGTCGCCCCAACTGAAGATTAGGATCAGGTGTTATTTGGTTTAACTTGATTTAAGTTCTTGACATAATTGATCTGGAGTCTTAAGCTCCAAAGGGTCTTCTCGTCTTGTATTATTATGCCCGCTTCTGCACGGGCAGATCAATTTCATTGACTTAAAAAGGGAGACAGTTAAGCCCTCGTTCTACCATTCATACAGGTCTTCATTTAAAAGACAAGTGATTGCGCTACCTTCGCACGGTCAAAATACCGCGGCCGTTTAACTTGTCACTGGGCAGGCGAGACCTCCTATACATTGATTTTTGCAGGAGGCGATGTTTTTGGTAAACAGGCGAGGCTTGTGTTTGCCGAGTTCCTTCCTCTTTTTTTAGTCTTTCCTCTATAAATTAGGCCTTCCAGTGTGGGGGTAACGATTAGGTCATGTGAGGTTTGCTTGTTGTTTAATGAGATCACATTGCCCTCTTTGGTTGGGTTCGGTAATTGCTAGTGGGTGGTCCGATCCAGCATACACATAGGCCGAGGAGAGGGGGTTTTCCCTCTTATTACTCATTTTAGCAGTATCTCTTCCATGGTGGCATGGAGGGGCCTAATATTATTAGGGGTGTTGGATTAAATATTTGGATGAGGGAATTTTAGTCCGTAGGAGCTTTAACGCTTTCTGTTCAGGTGGCTGCTTTTAGGCCCACTGGAGCGGGAATCTTACTTAATATAATCTTTAACCTCCTGGTTGAGGTTGTGTCCTATTTCAAAGGGGCTGTACCCCCTTTGACTAACTCTCACATATTTCTTTGGCTCGTGTCTAGTGGGTAGTTGTGAGTTAAGGAGTGTGAGGCTGAACTTCTATCCATTTCTTAGGCAACCAGCTATAACTAAGTTCGGTAGGTCTGTCACCTCTACCTGGGGATCTTCCCACTCTTTTGCCACAGAGACGGGTTGGCCCTAATTTATAGGCTGTCCCGAGGTAGCTCACTTAGTTTCGGGGATCTGAACTAAAGTACTCTTCGCTCAGGGGGGCTAGCTAAATCATGATGCAAAAGGTACGAGGATTAATCTCTGCTTTGTTGTGCTTTTATAATTTATTTCATTTCTCTTTCAGCGTTCCCTTGCGGTACTTTTATTATTGCTATGAGGAACCTTTTCTGTCTCACATACTTAGGTGGTAAAATGTTTTGGTTTGAGATTGTGTGGTTTTATTAGGTGTATTAATGTTGGTTTAGTAAATTAGGTGGTTAAGCTAGCTGTATAGCTCAGGATGATCCAATTTGCATGGATGTCTTCTCGGTGTAAGGGAGATGCTTAGCTATCTCAGCCACATCCTGGTTATTCCAAGTGCACCTTCCGGTACACTTACCATGTTACGACTTGCCTCCCCGTGGCAGGCTTTATATTATTAGAAATGTTAAGTTTAAATGAAGTAGGGGAGAGTGACGGGCGGTGTGTGCGCGCCTCAGAGCCTAATTCAAAAAGACTCTCTATTTGTTTTTTACTACTAAATCCACCTTAGGGCACTAGTTTCAGAGTGCCGTCCGTAGTATTCTATTATTGTAGAAAATGTAGCCCATTTCTTCCCACTTCGTACGCTACACCTCGACCTGACGTTTTTGGGCGGGCCCATTTTGCTTACTGTTAGGCCTTCACAGGGTAAGCTGACGACGGCGGTATATAGGCGGGAAAAACAAGAAGTGGTGAGGTTCAACGGGGGTTATCGGTTCTAGAACAGGCTCCTCTAGGTGGGTCTGAGGCACCGCCAAGTCCTTTGGGTTTTAAGCTGCGCTTGTAGTACCCTGGCGGATGTAAATGTAAGGGTATATCTGGGTTTATGGCTAAGCATAGTGGGGTATCTAATCCCAGTTTGTTTCTTAGCTTTCGTGGGGTCGGGGTTTTATGTATTTAAAGCTACTTTCGTGTGGGGGCTTCGTACCTTCAGAGTGCGTATGACGGCTTAGAGGGTCTTTGGCTTTATTTTATATGTCCCTTAACCACCCTTTACGCCGTGGTTGTCAACTAGGGTCTTTCGTATAACCGCGGTGGCTGGCACGAATTTTACCGACCCTTTTAGCTTTAACTAAGTCAAGTTTGCACTTATTGCTTAATGTTTATTACTGCTGAGGTCCCTTGGGGGTGTGGCGTAAGCAAGGCGTCTTGGGCTTTAAATTAAGTGCCTGATGCCAGCTCCTCGTCCCCGGGCGGGGAATTGAGGGCATTCTCACGGGGGTGCGGATACTTGCATGTATAAATTGGGCTAAAGCTGACAATAAAGTCAGGACCAAACCTTTGTGCTTGTGGAACGTTTTTAGGGTTCATCTTAACATCTTCAGTGTTATGCTTTGGTTTAAGCTACGCTAGCTACATTATATAATGCGAATTTGTAACACTATATATCAACACATATCTGAATTCGTTGATTATGCCAATCGAGCCTTACCTGGTTTAGGGGTTTAACAGGATTTATTAGGACTCACTGGGCGTAGGGGGTAGGGGGGTTTACCGCGCGCGTAAGAACTGCAATGAATTGGAAAGGGGGGGCATACTCATAGTATTATGTGGAAGTAATAATAAATTATGCACCTGATATAGTAATATGTGATGCAATTCAGTAATGACTATAAAACATGCATGAAACTAGGGATATATAATGTAATGTAAAATAATAATGATTAATGTATGTTTTAAAAATTGATTTGTAAAACTTCAATTATGTCCTAAATAATTACATATTCGGGGGAAGACAGTAAGTATGGGGAGTGTTGATTGTTGTTGTCGTGGATTTAATGTGGAAGGTTGCAGTAATAGTTTAAGCGCATTACATTATATTTGTTGAAATCACTAAGGCGTGGACTACCTTGACAGAGGTTGGTAGGATGCATGAAATATGCCAAATGAAAGTGACCCCAAAAAAAGAAGAACCCCATGCCTTTTGGAGTGAACGCTTTAGCATGGGGGGTTTTTGCTAGTGAGAGGTCCCACCATTAACCATATGCCAGGATAATTCATTAATAAGTGGAGTAATTAATGTTGTGGCCCTGAAATAGGAACCAGATGCCAGTAATAGTTCAAGTAGTGTGACCCCCACAAGTTTTGTCCCTGACCCTATCAAGGACAGTGTATCTTAAGTTATTGAGCAATGGTGGTCTCTTACCGACCCTAATTAATTTTTAAGTACAAGCTATGTTGGGTCTTACTTATATAATGTTTGTTTGATTTAATGTAAGTAGAAATAAAGATGATAATGTAGTATGTACGGCTTCTCCTGAATTTTAAGACAAATATGGTTGAAATAATGATATGGTGATATATAATGTAATGTATTAAACCATAATGTAATATTATACATAATATGTACTAAACCATATTTGTCTTAAAATTCAGGAGAAGCCGTACATACTACATTATCATCTTTATTTCTACTTACATTAAATCAAACAAACATTATATAAGTAAGACCCAACATAGCTTGTACTTAAAAATTAATTAGGGTCGGTAAGAGACCACCATTGCTCAATAACTTAAGATACACTGTCCTTGATAGGGTCAGGGACAAAACTTGTGGGGGTCACACTACTTGAACTATTACTGGCATCTGGTTCCTATTTCAGGGCCACAACATTAATTACTCCACTTATTAATGAATTATCCTGGCATATGGTTAATGGTGGGACCTCTCACTAGCAAAAACCCCCCATGCTAAAGCGTTCACTCCAAAAGGCATGGGGTTCTTCTTTTTTTGGGGTCACTTTCATTTGGCATATTTCATGCATCCTACCAACCTCTGTCAAGGTAGTCCACGCCTTAGTGATTTCAACAAATATAATGTAATGCGCTTAAACTATTACTGCAACCTTCCACATTAAATCCACGACAACAACAATCAACACTCCCCATACTTACTGTCTTCCCCCGAATATGTAATTATTTAGGACATAATTGAAGTTTTACAAATCAATTTTTAAAACATACATTAATCATTATTATTTTACATTACATTATATATCCCTAGTTTCATGCATGTTTTATAGTCATTACTGAATTGCATCACATATTACTATATCAGGTGCATAATTTATTATTACTTCCACATAATACTATGAGTATGCCCCCCCTTTCCAATTCATTGCAGTTCTTACGCGCGCGGTAAACCCCCCTACCCCCTACGCCCAGTGAGTCCTAATAAATCCTGTTAAACCCCTAAACCAGGTAAGGCTCGATTGGCATAATCAACGAATTCAGATATGTGTTGATATATAGTGTTACAAATTCGCATTATATAATGTAGCTAGCGTAGCTTAAACCAAAGCATAACACTGAAGATGTTAAGATGAACCCTAAAAACGTTCCACAAGCACAAAGGTTTGGTCCTGACTTTATTGTCAGCTTTAGCCCAATTTATACATGCAAGTATCCGCACCCCCGTGAGAATGCCCTCAATTCCCCGCCCGGGGACGAGGAGCTGGCATCAGGCACTTAATTTAAAGCCCAAGACGCCTTGCTTACGCCACACCCCCAAGGGACCTCAGCAGTAATAAACATTAAGCAATAAGTGCAAACTTGACTTAGTTAAAGCTAAAAGGGTCGGTAAAATTCGTGCCAGCCACCGCGGTTATACGAAAGACCCTAGTTGACAACCACGGCGTAAAGGGTGGTTAAGGGACATATAAAATAAAGCCAAAGACCCTCTAAGCCGTCATACGCACTCTGAAGGTACGAAGCCCCCACACGAAAGTAGCTTTAAATACATAAAACCCCGACCCCACGAAAGCTAAGAAACAAACTGGGATTAGATACCCCACTATGCTTAGCCATAAACCCAGATATACCCTTACATTTACATCCGCCAGGGTACTACAAGCGCAGCTTAAAACCCAAAGGACTTGGCGGTGCCTCAGACCCACCTAGAGGAGCCTGTTCTAGAACCGATAACCCCCGTTGAACCTCACCACTTCTTGTTTTTCCCGCCTATATACCGCCGTCGTCAGCTTACCCTGTGAAGGCCTAACAGTAAGCAAAATGGGCCCGCCCAAAAACGTCAGGTCGAGGTGTAGCGTACGAAGTGGGAAGAAATGGGCTACATTTTCTACAATAATAGAATACTACGGACGGCACTCTGAAACTAGTGCCCTAAGGTGGATTTAGTAGTAAAAAACAAATAGAGAGTCTTTTTGAATTAGGCTCTGAGGCGCGCACACACCGCCCGTCACTCTCCCCTACTTCATTTAAACTTAACATTTCTAATAATATAAAGCCTGCCACGGGGAGGCAAGTCGTAACATGGTAAGTGTACCGGAAGGTGCACTTGGAATAACCAGGATGTGGCTGAGATAGCTAAGCATCTCCCTTACACCGAGAAGACATCCATGCAAATTGGATCATCCTGAGCTATACAGCTAGCTTAACCACCTAATTTACTAAACCAACATTAATACACCTAATAAAACCACACAATCTCAAACCAAAACATTTTACCACCTAAGTATGTGAGACAGAAAAGGTTCCTCATAGCAATAATAAAAGTACCGCAAGGGAACGCTGAAAGAGAAATGAAATAAATTATAAAAGCACAACAAAGCAGAGATTAATCCTCGTACCTTTTGCATCATGATTTAGCTAGCCCCCCTGAGCGAAGAGTACTTTAGTTCAGATCCCCGAAACTAAGTGAGCTACCTCGGGACAGCCTATAAATTAGGGCCAACCCGTCTCTGTGGCAAAAGAGTGGGAAGATCCCCAGGTAGAGGTGACAGACCTACCGAACTTAGTTATAGCTGGTTGCCTAAGAAATGGATAGAAGTTCAGCCTCACACTCCTTAACTCACAACTACCCACTAGACACGAGCCAAAGAAATATGTGAGAGTTAGTCAAAGGGGGTACAGCCCCTTTGAAATAGGACACAACCTCAACCAGGAGGTTAAAGATTATATTAAGTAAGATTCCCGCTCCAGTGGGCCTAAAAGCAGCCACCTGAACAGAAAGCGTTAAAGCTCCTACGGACTAAAATTCCCTCATCCAAATATTTAATCCAACACCCCTAATAATATTAGGCCCCTCCATGCCACCATGGAAGAGATACTGCTAAAATGAGTAATAAGAGGGAAAACCCCCTCTCCTCGGCCTATGTGTATGCTGGATCGGACCACCCACTAGCAATTACCGAACCCAACCAAAGAGGGCAATGTGATCTCATTAAACAACAAGCAAACCTCACATGACCTAATCGTTACCCCCACACTGGAAGGCCTAATTTATAGAGGAAAGACTAAAAAAAGAGGAAGGAACTCGGCAAACACAAGCCTCGCCTGTTTACCAAAAACATCGCCTCCTGCAAAAATCAATGTATAGGAGGTCTCGCCTGCCCAGTGACAAGTTAAACGGCCGCGGTATTTTGACCGTGCGAAGGTAGCGCAATCACTTGTCTTTTAAATGAAGACCTGTATGAATGGTAGAACGAGGGCTTAACTGTCTCCCTTTTTAAGTCAATGAAATTGATCTGCCCGTGCAGAAGCGGGCATAATAATACAAGACGAGAAGACCCTTTGGAGCTTAAGACTCCAGATCAATTATGTCAAGAACTTAAATCAAGTTAAACCAAATAACACCTGATCCTAATCTTCAGTTGGGGCGACCGCGGGAGAAAATAAAGCTCCCATGAGGACTGGACCCACCTCCAGAACCAAGAAAGACATCTCTAAGTCACAGAACCTCTGACCAAAAAGATCCGGCCACCCGCCGACCAACGGACCAAGTTACCCTAGGGATAACAGCGCAATCCCCTTCTAGAGTCCATATCGACAAGGGGGTTTACGACCTCGATGTTGGATCAGGACATCCTAATGGTGCAGCCGCTATTAAGGGTTCGTTTGTTCAACGATTAAAGTCCTACGTGATCTGAGTTCAGACCGGAGCAATCCAGGTCAGTTTCTATCTGTAATGCCACTTTTCCCAGTACGAAAGGACCGGAAAAAGGGGGCCCATATTACCAATACGCCCCACCCCAACTTAATGACAACAACTTAATTAACCAAAAGGAGGGCATACCCCATCCATCAAGATAAGATTATTAAGATGGCAGAGCCCGGTAATTGCAAAAGGCCTAAGCCCTTTCGATCGGAGGTTCAAATCCTCCTCTTAATTCATGATAACCCTACTAATTACCCACCTAATTAATCCCTTAGCCTATATTATCCCCATCCTACTAGCAGTTGCTTTCTTAACCCTACTCGAACGGAAAGTCTTAGGGTATATACAATTACGCAAAGGCCCTAATGTAGTAGGCCCTTATGGACTTTTACAACCAATTGCAGATGGTGTCAAACTATTTATTAAAGAACCTTTACGCCCCTCCACCTCCTCCCCATTCCTATTCCTCGCCACCCCTATACTAGCCCTCACCCTAGCCCTAATACTTTGAGCCCCAATACCTCTGCCTCACCCCATTATTGACTTAAACTTAGGTATATTATTTATCCTAGCCCTCTCAAGCCTAGCAGTCTACTCCATCCTAGGCTCAGGATGAGCCTCCAATTCAAAATACGCCCTAATAGGTGCCCTCCGAGCAGTTGCCCAAACCATCTCCTATGAAGTTAGTTTAGGCCTAATTCTATTATCTATTATCATCTTCACAGGAGGTTTTACCCTACAAATATTTAATACAACCCAAGAATCAATTTGACTACTACTCCCAGCCTGACCCCTCGCTGCCATATGATATATTTCCACCTTAGCTGAAACCAACCGAGCCCCATTTGACCTCGCAGAAGGAGAATCAGAACTAGTATCCGGATTTAATGTAGAATACGCAGGAGGCCCTTTCGCACTATTCTTCTTAGCCGAATATGCCAACATCCTCCTCATAAATACACTATCCACCATTCTATTTCTAGGCGCAACCTACACCCCCTCTACCCCTGAACTTGCCTCCATCAACATCATAATAAAAGCTGCATTACTATCCATACTCTTTTTATGAGTACGTGCTTCCTACCCCCGCTTCCGATATGATCAACTTATACATTTAGTCTGAAAAAACTTCCTCCCAATAACCCTTGCCCTAATTCTATGACACGCCGCCCTACCAATTGCATTTATGGGCCTACCCCCACAATTATAAAGGAACTGTGCCTGAATGCCCAAGGACCACTTTGATAGAGTGACTCACGGAGGCTAAAATCCTCCCAGCTCCTTAGAAAGAAGGGACTCGAACCCTCATCATGGAGATCAAAACCCCAAGTGCTTCCATTACACCACTTTCTAGTAAGATCAGCTAAATTAAGCTTTTGGGCCCATACCCCAAAAATGTAGGTTAAACCCCTTCTCTTACCAATGAGCCCCTATATCCTAACAATCCTATTATCAAGCTTAGGCCTAGGCACGACCCTGACATTTATAAGTTCCCATTGACTACTAGCCTGAATAGGCCTTGAAATTAATACATTAGCAATCTTGCCCCTAATAGCTCAACACCATCACCCACGAGCTGTAGAAGCAACCACTAAGTATTTCCTAGCCCAAGCCACTGCTGCAGCCACAATTCTATTTGCCAGCACCATCAATGCCTGAACCACAGGAGAATGAAACATCTACTACATAAACCACCCCATCGCAATTACACTAATCACCATAGCACTAGCACTAAAAGTGGGGCTAGCCCCTATACACTTCTGAATACCTCCAGTGATACAAGGACTAGATCTTTCTACAGGACTAATCATAGCTACCTGACAAAAACTAGCACCCTTCGCACTAATTATTCAAACAGCCCAAACAGCCCACCCCCAACTACTCACCACCCTTGCTCTACTATCAACATTCATCGGAGGCTGAGGGGGCCTTAACCAAACTCAACTACGAAAAATTCTAGCTTACTCATCCATTGCCCATTTAGGCTGAATAATCATCATTGTCCAATTTAAACCCCAACTAACTATCCTAACCTTACTCTTATACATTGTAATAACCTCCGCAACATTCCTAACATTTAAATTATTATCTGCCACAAAAATTAATACTTTAGCAACAATCTGACCCAAAGCCCCAATCATTACAACCACTGCCACCCTTGCCCTACTATCCTTAGGAGGCCTCCCTCCACTAACAGGATTTATACCAAAATGACTAATTTTACAAGAACTCACTATTCAAAACCTCCCCCTAACTGCAACCATCATAGCACTCACTGCCCTATTAAGCCTCTATTTCTACCTACGACTATGCTACGCTATAGCCCTTACAATTTCTCCAAATACAAACAACTCCTTAACCCCCTGACGTCTAATAAATACACAAAACACAATCCTCCTCACCATCACAATAGCCCTAACCCTTTTACTTCTACCATTAACCCCACTAGCCGAAACACTACTTAACTAGAGATTTAGGATAACAAGATAGACCAAAAGCCTTCAAAGCTTTAAGTAGGAGTGAAAATCTCCTAATCTCTGTATAAGACTTGCAGGACTTTATCCCACATCTTCTGAATGCAACCCAGACACTTTAATTAAGCTAAAGCCTTACTAGATGAGAAGGCCTCG
>JAOEHJ010000479.1:0-12339 GCA_025447855.1 Potamarius usumacintae
TTCAGTTTTAGGCTGTTCTTGTTGCTCCAGCCTTGTCAACCTTGTTTAGGGAGTTATAATGGAAAATTTGAAAGAGCTCCTTTTGGTTGATTGCTTTCTTCACGCAGGAGGTTTCCTTCTTTGCCTAATACTTTTATATTTTAAAAAATAAAATAAAATAAAGCTTCAGTATTAAACTGGGCGTTAAGTAACTGTCAATTTGCTTCCCTGCATATGAGGTCAATAAAAATATCAACGCATGTATTATTAAAAAAAAAAAAAAACTCAAGCATTTTAATTCTTCATCGGTTTACCGACGTGTTGGGGTCGGTGACGCAAAAAGGTACAAATTAGCGCGTGCGCCATCTCGAACCTTGTCCACACTTTTTCTTGTCACGTGCTTCCTGAATTGGCGTGTTTCTCTGTTGGGGGAAAAAAAAAAGCAATTTAATCGTATTATGCAACTTTTAGCACGAAAGTAAATAATATCTGCTGTATGTAGAAGGAATCCATAAATCAGTTTTAGTCTTATTGTATGTGTAAACAAAGTATTTAGACAAATCATATTAATTACGCAAATTAGTCAATTAGATTATCTGGAACATATGACCCACATTCGGCTGTTTTGGGAATATCGCCATGTTTCAGCGATTAGATGACTAATGTCAGGGTAAGGGTTATAATCTAAATGAATTAATAAAATAGCTGACCCGTCATTAGTGGGAACATTTTTATCCCATGTCCATCTGTGCACGAGTCACTGTGCTGAAGTTTATTTTCTTTCCCAGTTAAGTGCATCATAGCCTGCGACAATCATACTGGAGAACAACCATTAACTGCTGGGTTTTTTTTTTTTTTTTTCCTCCCTCTCCTGGGGAGTAGGGTGTGTGTGTGTGTGTGTGGGGAAATGAATGTCTTGTACCCAGCTAGCTTATTAACACTAATTCTTTCTGAACCATTTTAGGATTTACTGGGGAAGATGAAGGATGCAGCAAAGAGTGTGGAGAGAGCAACCCAGCTCTGACACTTTACCAGTTTAGATCTTTGATCTGGATTGGTATATGCGCCATCTTCAGCTTCATACCCTGTCCAATCCATATGGGATGTCTTTTGTACGTTTCAATGTTCACAATAAAATAAGTCAAAGCCTTGTGTGTTTGTTGTTGCCATATGTGTTCTGACGTTAATTGCATATCTATCGCAGTCTAACACTTGTTTGTGCAGCTGTTAATTGAAGCAAGCATTTTAAAACCTGGCACCAGGCTACAGTTCTGTTAGGCTTGTAATAGTTACTTTAGCAGACTTTACATCAGCAGGTTCAGACTTTTGATCAGGTCACCAGTAAAGAAAACAAGAAGTGCTCAAAATTCTGGACGTCCTTTTTTTTTTTTTTTTTTTTTTAAAAGTAGTGTTGAGTGCATGGGACCCTGACACACACTTTTCATTCTGTTGCATAAACGTGGGCCAGGTAAATTTCCCCCATAACAACAATCAAACAAGCCCGCCTATACATCTTAGACATATGGATGAGCAGAAGAAAAAGGCACCTTGATACCCGTGTGGTCCTTTTTCAGCGAATTAGATGATCTAATAATCCATATCTACAAGACCAAAGGATAAGTCTATAGGTAGCCTGTGTAAACGAGCTGGACGTGCACTGAAGTGTTATAACGTGTGCACGGACTTTATCACAGTGTGAAATCTGCACTCTTAATTCTGACACTATTAATGCAAGCCATAGTTATTAATATCCAGTCACCATACCAGAGTTGTGCTTCTGGTTTCAGTCCATGTATAGTCTACTGCAACAACTCTACACACACACACGTGCACGCTGTAATGCTCATTTCCTGCTTAATTAAATGTGGACTCTTGAGCTGTACGGAACTCTGTTTTACCACCAAAAACAAAGCCTGAAACGTGCAAAAAAAAAAAAAAAAAAAACCTGTCGAGATCTCTATTCGTGAACAAAGAAGACAATATTAATAATTTCCTGATATGAGAATTGACCTGCTGTGATGGTTTGTCGCCTCGGCGGTTGTTTTTTCTTTCCCTTGAAAACGATAATGCAAAACATGTTTGCGTTTTTAAAATCTATTATTACATGCAATACAATGCAATGTGAATTTTAAATGTTTGGGAGCTGATAAGGTGTACTACGCGAAACCATTTGTACAAGGATGCAGATGTTGAGCAACGCCTAGTGTTGTTGTTTTTTTTCCTTCGTCCTCTCTCGAAGTATTGCCGAAAGAATACCGAATTTCAGTTCTTATTTATCCTCTGCGAGAACGCATCGACCCGTAGAGCTAATTCCCAGGCCGCCCTTAAGCAACGGAGTCACGTGACTGAGCGGGGCGGTCGAACCGCAAGCCATTTTGGGGGACGGTGTCAGTTTCCAGCGAGCCATCAGCACAGAGCTGTACAAAGACACGATTCGGGGGAGCTTAAACCGATAGAAAGGGCGTTTTTCCGACAGTCGGATGAACGTGTGCGGACTGAAATCTAAGCAAGCGTCATTATTTACATGAGAAAGACGGAAGGGACGCTTTTCCTGTTACTAAAATGCGCCGTAGCAACGACTCTGATTGCAATTGACAGCGTCTGCAGCTCGTTTTCAAAATGGCCGCTTGGCTCGCGCTCGCTTTCTGCTGATCGACTCGCAACTTTTCATTGTCTGAACTCCCATCCTGAGGATTCACCGCGCTCTCTGACAGGTACGTGTTGTCTGGGATCGTTTCTTGGCGGTGTGTTGGCCCCGCAGCGGGCGCTGCGCGGTGTTCTGCGGGCTGGAAGCGGAGCCGCGGTGCGCTGGATGCAGCCGCTGACAGACAGAAAAGGGCTCGCGCTCAGTCGCACAGCCAACTCTGTGTCCACGCACGCGCTTCGGTTTTGAGTTGTTCCCCGACCCGTGCGCGTGCGTTTCCGGGCTTGTTTGTTTGCGTCGTGTTCCGCGGTGTGCGCCGCGCTGCTTCAACACGTTCCCGCTGCTTTCTGCTTTAATTCCCTGCTCGTGTTTGTCACGAAATGAAGCCGCGGGCTCGTGCTCGCAAGCGTGTCCACTCAAATGCTGGCGCGAGCCCGGGATCGAAATGAGATTTGAGTCGCTCTGTGCTCGCGCAGTCCTCTCATTTTATAGGGATGAGATCTCGAACAGGTTGAGAACTTGATGAGATGACGCTGGGCTGCGAAATGTCCTGCTTTGTCCGTCTTTTCAACTTAAATTCATGTTGTCGGAGAAGCTGCCTGCGGGTCATAAAAAAACTTGTCGTTTTATAAAGGCATGACAGGATTAAAATCAGATATATATCCATGATCATACAACACGCTGTTACTTAGGATGCATGTTAAAATAATAAAAAAAAAATAGTTTTGTGATTATTATTATTATTTTTTTTTTGCATCCTTGTCTACCTGTTAAACAGAGGTTTGGTGTAATTGAACACTGCTTACTTGGAAGACTACATCAAGTCATTTTAAGGTGTTTCTGAATACTCTTATGCATGCACGTTTCATCTTGGCCCATGCATGCATGCATACATGCATGCATGCATATATGTGCGTGTGTGTGATGTATATTTTCATGCACACCTTGTTCTTTGGTTTAGAAGTAATTATTTTTGCCCGCGTCCCTTGATAGATTTATTCAGCCTTTTATTTAAAAAAAAAACAAAAAACAAAACAAATCATCGTGCAACCTAAGATATATATTTATTAAAAGCCTGTGCAGTTTTTCTAGGGTCACATTTAAGGCTGTTTGTGTTTTTGTGTTTGGCATGCAGGATGCATTATAACGACATCCACAAATACATTGTGAAAAGGGCATGTGATGAATAGTCATCTCTGTATTACTCGCTTCCTCAGCCATGCAGGTTTTGGCCTGTGTAGCCTAATAAGAGAGAATGTATGGCTGCACTTGCTGTGTCAGGTACATGGGTCCGGGATGCACGGCTTGTATCTTTTTTTTTTTTTTTTAAATTTAATCCTTTATTGACGTGTCGCTTTTTGCTCAAGATCCATACACACCTGTCGTGTAGTCGTGCAAAGGCCTACATTTCGAGTGCAAGCAGTAATCAGTAAGCTGAGTTTTGTATTCATCATGACCGATATGTGTGTGTGTGTGTCAGTGCTGGTTTGCTTTGGCTGTACATTTTCACTGATTAGTCTGCAGGCACGTCAGGACAAACCATTTAAAAAGGGCCCCCGGGGGGGAAAAAAAAAAACAAAACGCACACACACACCCTGCGAAATGTAAACAGCTGTAATGCATAATCGAACTAGTGTAATGCAGCATGCAGTATTGCTTTAAGAACGTTGTCATAGCTGCACCTCTGTGACTGACTTCATTTTTGGTTTTGTGCGCCTGTCTTATGTTATGCGACGCAAACTTGCATGAATGAATAAAGCCAGAGACCCTCGACACATGAGAAAATGTCTGTCATTAGCCATAAAACATTCAGTGGGTGTGGAAGCTCTGACCGCAAAGAGAGAGGAGGGGGAAACGTAGCCAAACCATTAAAAAAAAAAGGTATAAGTTTTCCTGATGAGTTGCATATGATGGTCCTACGTTCTGAGTATCATAGGCCTGCTTCACCCTCCTGGACCCGGAACAGCTTCCCCTGGTTGATGAAAATAAATGAGAACTGGAGCTACAAGTGCTAGTTTTCTTTGGTCTATCTGGGTTATGCATTTTCAGCAGCGATTAACCCGGCTGTGTATTGGGTGTCATATTTCCGCAGGGCCCCCCTGCTAAATGCTTACATAGGCTCTTTAGAGCATGCAGTGTGGTGATAATGGTGTAGCAGGCTAAAGCCACAACACTGCTGCACGCGCAGCTCGAGTACCAGTCTGTTATCAGTTCGATTCTCACTGAAGACCAGTGTGTGAGGACCACGTGCACCTGTGTGACCATTAGAGCTGGAGGCATAACCAGTGTTGTCCAATCACAGGCCTGTTGTATGGATAGGAAATATCTACCAGGAATGGTTCCCAGAATCAGATGACGTCATTGCCATGACCCCGGACCCACTCTCAGGTGTGAAATCCGGCTGATGCTCTTATAAGCACGTTGACTGCTTGAACTGCATATGGGTTGTGGAAAGCAGATCATTCACTCTGGATTGAAATGCGGAAAGTGGATCCGGGTTTGAAATGATCCTTTGGACTCGACTCTCATGTCTGGTCTTGGGTGCAAATTTGGTCAATACCTTAATTTACCCAACAGGCTGCTCTAAACCACGCACAGAGTGACGTAATAACGTCTTCAGGTTGTTTCTGCAGCTTGTGCGGTGTCTCCTCTGGAGTGGATTTTTTTTTTCTTTCCTATTTAACCACAAACTGAAACAGTTGCTCAGGGTGGTCTACATGAATGATGATGGTTGTGCACAGAAGGAGGTAGGACTAAGCAGAGAAATGCACAGCAGCAATTACTGCAATACTTGAATTTAAATCCCAGCCAGCTTTAATTCTTCTTGAAACGTCGCCTCCTGAGAACTTCTGCATCTTCTCTTTGAAATGTATAGTCACGGATTAAGGTTTGGGCACAAGTCAGAGCAAAGTATTAATCTCATCAGTTTACATTCATGCAAGTTTCCATTTTCAAAGCTTTTTCTTGGAAGGAAGGAAGAGATGCAAAAAAAAAAAAAAACCCGGTATAAAGCATCCGTGAGCCTGTTATGAGGGGGGCGTGTGAATAGGATCCATATAAATGGAGGAGAACAAACAGTGCATTTTGTGTATATTTTACCTTTTTAAATAGTCGCACGTGCATGCTGTCGGGTTGAGTTGGATAGCGCGTGCGCATGCACTTTAATCCGCTCTACTTAATTTGGTGCCACGTGGACGAGAGCGGAGTTGCTATAGAAACAAGGAGCGTCTCCGTGCGCGCGTGATGGTTTGATTTCAAAGGAAGGGGAAAAGATCCGAAGCGGTGTGCATGCAGTTTGAAATGTCGGATGCATTAAAGAGAGAGATTTCCGTATTTTATTCCATTAACTAGAGATGAAATGGTCTGTAGAATCGGATTGATGCTTAAAACTTGCATTGCTGAATTGCCCAAGTAGAAACACCAAAGTGATCTGATGGATATTGTTGTGAACTGTCTGGTATTAATAATAATATTATTGCAACAGTGTATGAATGGGGTGTGTGTTTTCTGAGGTGATAATTTTCCTGTGCAACATAACCAAAGTTTATAGTGTCCCGTCCTCCTCTTGGGAACATGATGCATTTTTTTTTTTTTTTTGTTGGCTGTAGTTCAGCCTTCCTCCTCTGCCAAGCCACAATGGTTACACACATGTTCATTTCTCTTCAGGACCTTAACCTTCCATGACGATGCATCGCACAACAAGGATCAAGATCACAGAGCTAAATCCACATTTAATGTGTGTATTATGCGGTGGATATTTCATCGATGCAACCACAATCATAGAATGCTTGCACTCGTGTAAGTACCAAGTTTATTCCGATCACTCGGGTTTTAATTGATCTGTCAGCTGCATACTTTTTTTTTTTTTTTCCCCCCTAACTTTACCTTATCGTCTTTTCTGATCTAGTTTGTAAAATGTGCATTGTCCGCTACCTGGCGACCAGCAAATACTGTCCCATATGTGATGTCCAGGTCCACAAAACGAAGCCTCTTCTCAATATTAGGTAATAAGAATTTTTCTGTTTTCAACATCGTAGAAGTGAAATGCATTAATAAATATCCAGTTACTGACGGGAGGCATGATATTGTTACTACCTTTCTTGCAATAGACACAGCCTTTTATTTAATTTGCTACGTTCATGAATGTCATGATGATGACTTTCTTGCATGATAAGTTGATGTGTGCTTATGGAAAGAACGAATTCCTCTAAGACTGTGCCTTTTACTGTCGCAGGTCTGATAAAACTCTGCAGGACATTGTGTACAAGTTGGTCCCAGGTCTTTTCAAAAGTAAGTCATCCGGTCGTAATTAAATGCACAGAGAAATGTCAGAAGTGTCGATGAGTCTGTAACTGGAGCGATGCTGGTCTTCTGTTTTATCTTGAATGAATTACACTTCTTTGCAGATGAAATGAAACGAAGAAGAGATTTCTATGCTGAGCACCCATCAGTAGATGGTAAATGTTTTAACCCTCTTTTAATAATTAAAAATTAGTCATGTGACGTTGATTAAAATATCTAGTGACAAATATCATATTTTATTAAAAAAATATTTTCTTAAAGAGCCATGATTCAACTTATTGAGTACTGTTCTTTTATTATTAAAATTTTTGTCTATTAAGCTGCAAACGGTTCGAATGAGGATCGTGGTGAAGTTGCTGATGAGGATAAGAGAATCATCACAGATGATGAGATTATCAGTCTGTCAATTGAGTTCTTTGACCCCAAGTATGTACTTTGAAACTGTAAAAATAAATTGTAAACTTCTTTCAAAGATGTGTAGAGCTACTGCGGATAAATTATTTACCTGTTTAAAATTTTCAGGGCCAAACAGCAAGGTAGTGAGGGGGAGAAACAGACTAAGGACGAGGTAAAATTGCTAAATTAATTTGCCTTGGTAATGTTGCTTGTTTTCCAAATGAACATTCTAATATTTGTCCATTTTGGTAGCGTTTTTACTTGTCATGTCTTTTCGAAGGTAAACAACAAGAGGTACTTGCAGTGTCCTGCTGCCATGACTGTAATGCATTTGAGGAAATTTCTGAGAAGTAAGATGGACATACCATGTACCTTCCAGGTAATCTGATTTTTTTTCCCCTTTTTTTATTTTTGATATATTTAGTATTACATGTAGTTCAGAATGAAATATTTCTCTCATCAGTTTTATTTATAGTAATTTGGAAATGAATTCTGACTTAACATGTAAATGCATTACCTTTTCCCATAGATTGAAGTGATGTATGAAGATGAGCCTCTAAAGGACTACTATACATTAATGGACATTGCCTACATTTACACGTGGAGAAGGGTAAGCAAGTGTTGATTTAAATGTTCTGCTAAATTAATTTTGCTATGTAATTAGCACTTCTTTATTTTTTCCAAATGATTTTTTTAAAAATCTTTTTTAATGATAACATTTGACTTTTATTTACTTCTGATGGGTCAAGTGTCAATGTTCAGAACTCGCTCTCTCTTGTACTTATCAGAACGGGCCGCTACCCTTGAAATATCGAGTACGGCCCAATTGTAAAAAGATGAAGATAACTCACACGCAGGACGGCTTAAGTAGTGCCAACCGCTCAGAAAGTGACTCTGCGAGTGATCAGGCCAACAGCCCAGCTGGAGCCCCGTCTACATCCTCACCACTACCGAGTCCAAGCACACCCGTCCAGTCCACTCATCCTCATTTTCCCCATATTTCCAACCCGGTCAACGGCTCCTCTATGGGAAGCCCCAGTCGGCAGTTTACGTTCGGCAACAAAATGCGGAAACCATCTCTGAATGGATCCTCAACCTCTTCAGGGTGATGGGGTTAAACCTGCCTAAGCCAACTCCAGATTACCCAGCTATTTTCCATGCCAATGTCATATCATTGTAGCCATTTTATTGTCATTATTCCTATTACACATGTAACTTTTAACATAGTGGAAGTGGCACATTTCATCCAGTTGCTGGAGAAAATTTCGGAACGACAGCCTCGTTGTGGCTCTAAGCTGTGGGATTTGCAGAACATCCAAAACAGTTCGCATAATAGACTGAACCTACTTTTCTATATGTATTTTTTACTTTTTTTTTTTTTCTCTCTTTCAAAACAAATCCAGAGGTGTTGCTTGTATTTTAAGTGTGTACTTTTTTTCTTTTAAACACTTTAAGGCTTTAGTTTGCCATTCTTGGCTAGTTAGGCCTACTAAACATTCCTGCTATATTCAGCTGGCATTGACATTGTATCAAAGAAGATTATATATTCAATTCAGTTTAAACGGATTAGAGAAATTTTAAGTTGTAGTCATTGTGCATATATAATTTTTACAGCAATGTAAAGTCTAAAGCACCATGGGACTATCCCCCTCAACATCAAGGTTATAACCTAGGCCTGTGTAGATAGGTTCACTTCAGTGTTCATTTGTCATTGTTTGATTGTATGAATAACTATTGTATTGTGACTGTTGCACAGTATAAAAAAATAAACATTTTACACTTTCGTTGCCTCTACTTGATTTTTACTCTGTTTATTTCTGGTGTTTAACTAAATAACTAATAGATAAAATGAAGGAAGTTTTCGAAAGGGTCAAAAATTTGGACACCCCTACTCATTCATACGTAGGTTTTTGACCGTTTTCTACATTGTAGAACAATACTGAAGGCATCAAAACTATCAAACAATATATAGAATTGTTTTAAACAAAAAGTGTTAAAATGTTACGTATTTTAGTTTCTTCAAAGTATCCAGTGTTCTACCTTGGTGACTCTTTGCATACTATTGTTATCTTAACCAGCTTCATGAGGGAGTCACCTGGAATACTTTTCAGTTAATAGGTGTGGCTCATCAAAAGTTAATTAGTGCAATTTCTTGCCTTCTTAATGCATCTGAGATCAAATAGTTAATATTAATACAGTAAACAGCCCTATTCCACAACTGTAGTAATCCATGTTATGCCAAGAATCGCTCAACTCTGTAAAGAGAAACAACATCCATCATTACTTTCAGACATGAAGTGTCTTAATAAGAAGAATAAAAAGTGAACTGGGGTGTCTTTTTTTTTTTGGACTGGTACTGTGTGTGTGTGTGTGTGTGTGTGTGTGTATAATTACACAGGAAATTTGCCTAAGTAAAATTTACTCAAATTGAAGAAATGTTTTTAGAGAGGGGCCAAATTGTTATCTGGTGTACAGTAAAATTTCTTCAATTTGAGTAAATATTACTCAGGCAAATTTCCTGTGTAAAATTAGATATGCTATTACAATAAATAGGCTGCAGAGAGGGAGAGAGGAATCTCTCTCTCTCTCTAGTAATTAAATCATATATTCAGACCACAAATAATTATCTGTCGGGGTCAGGGTTGTCTGAAGTGGTGTGTGTTACTGTGTGTGGTGTTTTTGTGGCAGTGTGAGGGAATGAGCAGTGTGTGTGTGATGTGCGCATGAAGAGAAGCTGTAGAAATAAACCAGTATGAAAATCCAGTTTAGGACAATTAGGAATTTCTTAAACAGTTAAGGGCATAAATTGCTGTCGGTGATCACTGGGGATTATTATCCCCCCGGTATATAATGCGGGGGGGGGTTATGATGAACCTGTCTCTGTCTGTCTGTAAACATTTTAATTTCCAGAGCATCACTCAAACACTATTAGGGTTTTATTTATTTATTTATTTTCCACGAAACCTGACAGTTATGTTAAGTGCTTAGAAGAGTTGTGCCTTTTGACATTTTGGGATTTCTGTCATTTTTATTTTTCCGTATTTCCATGGCAACCAATTAAACATTGGAAAATTTAGAGTAGGGTGTCATGTGGGGTGGGGTGGGGTGGGGTGGGGTAAGGTGTGTGTTTGGGGTTACATAATCTCTTGCATATAGGGACTCTGCACACAATTCAAATTACAGATAAGATTATATGTACAAATTAACGCAGGCTTAAACTGTAACGTGCAGCTCACAGGCAAAATATGTCAACCTGTAACTTTTAAAGCAATTGAAATCCATTCATTTTGATAAAGTGAAAGGTTCACAAAGATATAGAGTGAGTATGTGCATAAATGATTAGGATTGAGGACCCTGAGTAACAGCTGCTATAAATATTATAGGCCAATATTCTGGTTAAGAATGAATGAATGAATGATGGTTACTAAGGCCATAATTTCTCCTCCTGTTTCTATTAAGGCCTAGAACACCATTAATGAACTGAACACAAATAAATTATTCTTCAGACAGGTCTAGAGTATTCAGACAGCAGGTGAATATTGGTATCAAGCTTTATTTCTTTCTATCAGGAACTTATTTCGATTGGTATAAACTCAGACAGTGATGTCTCCTACACGCTCTGATGGATTTGTCGTGCTTCAGGTTTGAGTTGCCGGTTTGTTTTGGTTTTTTTTTTCCCTACCAGCAAAAATATTTCCCCTCCATTTAAAATATACACAGCTGGTTATGGGCTGAAGCAAAAACAGCTCAAATACAACACCTCGTTGTTTTGCCTTCTATCACAGAGCACTGTGTGTAACATTATCTGTTTATAAAAAAAAAAAAAGTTAAGGTTTTCAGCAGAGGCGCACTGCCAGGCTGGGATGAGGAAATAGAGTCTACAGATAAAATCGTCACGTGATGACCATGTGACCTGGTGGCTGACAGCAGGCTGGGCGGTGACGTCACAAATTATTTATACTACCGTCATTCAAGCCTGCCACATGACAGATCCTCTGCAAATGAGTATAATTAGCCGAGATGCAAGTACAAGGGTAAAAAGTCATTTTATATGTTATGAACCCAGATCTCCTCAGCTGTCACCTCGATATGTTTATAATAAGCTCAGCGAGTTGGATTGTTTACAAAGAAAAACTGCAAAAAAATGCATTATTGTGATTGGCTAGTCCTGTTTCTCGCAGCTGGTGGTGAATAAAATAAGCTTAAACAAAGTAAAAGGATGTTTTTATTTGATGTTTGTGGAAGTCGTCAAGATGGCGTTAAAAACATGTAGGATATAATAATTTGGCTAATCATCTGTGCTATACTAATCAGACACGAATAAACATCTGGAAGTGTGAAAAAAAAATATTTTAAACCCCGACCCTCTTTCCCTTCATGTTCTGAGTAACAACTCTGAATGATACTAAAGAGCCGAATATGAGAAAGCTATCTGTGGGTATGTTATTAATCAATCAATCAATCAATCCACTGCAGGATGAGCCTTTCTTCACACTGAGTGTTTCAGTGATATTCGTTCAGATATTTCTGTTTTTCAGCTTCCGGTGAGAGCGAGACGAGTTGAGGAAGACCTTCTAATCTTTATGGACTATTCATACAGCGTTAATCAATAATATATAACATATTTTTTTTAAAAAATAAATAAAAAAGCTTTTATTTAGCCTATAAAAAAGATGAAGTCGAATATGGCTATTAACAGACACCAGCTGTGTTTCAATCCAAGGCCCTTTCATTTATTTACACACCTGAACAGGTAGCTAGGTATTAAGCTTAGCTCCTATATACTGCGGTTCATTATAAAACGCTCTGCTTTGAATTAAAAAATAAAGAAAGAAAGAAAGAAAGAAAGAAAGAAAGAAAAAGTCAAGTTTAGCATTTTGACTGAAAGTGACAGATGGATCATTAGGCCAAGAGCCTGTGTGAAGAAGAAGAGGAAGAGGTCACAAAAAAACCCAAAAACAAACAAACCCTCAAACACACTCATGTTTTGGGATCTACTAAATAATTATTTATAAAAT
>JAOEHJ010000831.1:0-12188 GCA_025447855.1 Potamarius usumacintae
GATTAGGAATGGGATGTCACTTAAGCTCATATGTGAGTCAAGGCAGGTGAGCGAATACTTTTGGCAATATAGTGTATTTACCTTTGTATATCTTTCTCCATATACACTCAATTTAAGCTACTTTAATACCTGTTGAACATGAACACCTGTTGAACAGCTGTACACCTGTTCATTCATGAAATTATCCAATCAACCAATCAGGCAGCAGCAGTGCAACACATAAAAACCTGCACATACAGGTCAGGAGTTCAGTATGAATTGCAAACTTTAGAATGAGGAAATGAATGTGATCTCAGCAACTTTGACTGTAGCATGGTTGCTGGTGCCAGATGGCTTGGTTTGAGTAATTCAGAAACGGCTGATCTCCTGGGATTTTCATTTACATAGCAGACTCTTGAGTTTACACTCGTGTTGTTGTACTCAAGATTGGTCTCAAGACCACTTTTTGAAGGTCTCAGTTTCATCTCGGAATCGACCGCATTTTAACTTGGTCTTGTCTCGGTCTCAAACGCAGAGGATTCTGGATTTTATTTCACGACCAATCAAGACCACAACTGTGGGGATTTCGCTAAATTGCTTGTGCATTATCTGATTCATTTGTTAACATTGTTACTGTGAATGGATGTAAAATGTCCTGCTTCAAATGCAACCAATAACGTGACTCACTGCTAATTTGAAAATTTTCTTCCTGTTAACGGCTGTCACCCCTCCTCATCTCCTTCACACATACTGGTCTGGTCCTGGTCTTGACTCAGTCTCGTCCTGCCTTGGTCTTGGTCTTGACTTGATCTCAACCCCTCAAAGTCTTGGTCTCGATACACTTTGGTCTTGGTCTTGACTTGATCTCAATCCCTCAAAGTCTTGGTCTTGTCTTGGTCTCGATACACTCTGGTCTTGACTTGATGTCAACCCCTCAAAGTCTTGGTCTTGATACACTCTGGTCTTGGTCTTGACTTGATCTCAACCCCTCAAAGTCTTGGTCTTGTCTTGGTCTCAATCCCTCAAAGTCTTGGTCTTGACTTGATCTCAACCCCTCAAAGTCTTGGTCTTGATACACTTTGGTCTTGGTCTTGACTTGATCTCAACCCTCAAAGTCTTGGTCTTGACTTGTTCTTGATACACTCTGGTCTTGGTCATGACTTGGTCTCAGTTTAGGTGGTCTTGACTACAATACTAGTTTACACTGAATAGTGTGAACAACAACAAAACATCAGTTGAGCAGCAATTCTGCAGGCACAAAGGCCTTGTTGATGAGAGAGGTCAGAGGAGAATGGCCAGAATGGTTTGATCTGGCAGGAATGCTAAGGTATCTCAAATAAGTACTCTTTACAAACATGATGAGAAGAAAAGCATCTCAGAACACATGAAGCATGTTGAACCTCCTGTTGGATGGGCTACCACAGCAGAAGATCACATTAGGTTCCACTTGTGTCAGTCAAGAACAGGAATCTGAGGTTATAGTCGGCACAGACTCACAGCTGGTGTTTTTCCCAGTCTTCAACTAATTCAGTTTTGGTGGTCAGTTTTGTTTGTTTTTTTCATTCTGATTCAAAGTGACAAACTAAAGCAGGAAATGGCAGTACCTAGTAGACTTCCTCAGCTTGCAATTCTGAGACATTTATCTTTTTGCAGAGTGTGTGAATTCAGGAACTTTGCCATTGCAACAACAATTCTATTTTTATCAGCATGATCAGTACAACTATTCATTGTGCAACTTAGATTAAATAAAATGTGGCAGAAATTTAATAGAAGCTGCCCCTCATATAAACACTGACCACACATGCCTCGGCAGTGGGGGGTTAGCAGGTCAGCCATGCTTTTATGGCTCAGCATATACAGTAGCTTGGTGATAAATGGCCACAGTTGATTGTGTCCAATTCTCTGCCGTGCTCACTGATTCAGGAGAGACCCAGGGCAGAAACTTGCTGACTACTTTGGCCTCTTCTGACCTGGATTTTGTTGTGTGTGTGAGCAATGAAGCAGACAGGATGTCAAAAGAAATGGGTGGGGTCTTGGATGGCTGCACAACAATTATAATTCCTTGACCCAAGCTCCTAAAAGTAAGTGTGTATGTGTGTGTGGTTTAATAGCACCATAATCCTTCCTGATACATGTGGTGTACATATTCACCAGAAGAATCCCAATTTAAGGCAGCTCACCGTACCTCAGGCCAGCCTTCAGCACCATGCCTTCCATCTTGCAGTAGACGACTGTGAGAGCCGTATGTTACACAGCTGTGCCTCTGTAACACCTCATACACCCTAGATGAGGCTTGAACGCACCCCTGAGCATCAATAAATCCCCAATCTAAGGGTTTGTTGCCATGTCCAGGCAATGAGAGGGTTCAGGAAGCGGGCTCTCGGCATTAGTCACAGGATCAGCACGCGGACGGTGACAATGTAATGGTTACAAATGGCTAACCAGGTTTGCATTAATGGGAAGGGATGGGATCAATGAAAGGTTGAGGTTGGGATCCGGATTGGAATCGTATTGCCTATGTGGGAAGGAGAGATTTTCTTTGGCACCCGTTTTGATGAGGGAGAAGCTTTGGTGGAAGAACAGCTGGCCAAGATCAACCTCATTCAGAATGAGGCATGACATGTCAGTGATGGAAGTCAAAGATGGACAAAATCCACTTCAGCCTCCACTCGGGAAAGGACTACTTCACGGAACCAGACAAATCTCGGATGCGGTTAAGAAAGGCTTCTCACTAATTAGCGACACAGGAGTGCTGTCAGCTCTTTGTCCGGACTGAGATCTTTCCTAGTTCAGCACTTGATTAGTTTGAATTGAATTGTTGTGGTCAACAGACTAATCTGAGTAAGCATTCTTATCACAAAGTCAATTTTTATTCCAGGAATACGCCTTATCCTTGTCTGAGAAACTCACCGACTGAGATTTAACTGTGAAAGTCATCTTTTTGCCCAAAGTGCAGATAAGTGCACATAGACAAGAAAGCAATGAGTCAATGTTTTTTCGTAAAGGAGATGGTCAGTTTCATCAGAGAGCATGACCTCAGTCAGGTCAGCACAACTTCCTTCCACACTGTTGCTCTGCCATGAACCAGTTTGAGCTTTGTGCCTCCTGGATAAACACCGCCTACACTACCTCTGCTCAATAATCTCCCTCTTGTCAGTGACAGATAAGAGTGGAGATGGAAATTGAACCGTGTGTTTGATCTGGCCATAGCATACTGGAACTGTAAAAAGTGTTAAAGTGTAGTTAGAAAAGCTTCACTTTAAAGTTCCATCTAAGACCCTAAAGGGTTCTTTGGTTTGTCTCTCTGTGGGAATCCTTATATAACTCTCTATGTATAATCCTACAACAGATGTTTTCCCTTTCAGAAATGTTTCCAAGGAACGCTTGAAGAACCATGTTTTTTTTTGTTGGTGAATGTGTATTGTGGATCAGTATCAGTTAGTATGATCTCATTTGCATAATGCTGTATTGCCTTATGGTTTAGGTCACACGTGATGCACTCTGAAAAAAATTTAACTACCAAAGCCTCAAGGGTTCTTTCTGCAACAACAGAGGTGCCGTATTAGAAAGAGATTCAAGTAGAACCCCTTTAAGCAAGCAAAGAATCACTTAACTCTCAAAACAGATCTTGAGTAACCCTTTTTTTTTTCTAGGAATATAAAACTGGATTGTCATAAAACATCTCCAGCACAGAATGATCTGGATCTTAGAGTCATAATCTAAGATCAAGGCCATTCCAAACCTCCCCTGACTCCAAGCTGAAGGTCTACTCCATGCTGAAGGATCTACTCTGCCGTCTGAAGCTGATGTCAGTGACAGATAACAGAGATGTCTCGGACTTCCCGCATTGGACCTGTATTCAGGAACACGCAGACCTCTCCTGCTGGATTCTCCTGCTTTGCGTAATCAGACCTCGCCAAAAAAAACCCAGAGTGACTTCAGACTTTCCATTTCAGCGGCGCTAGTTTTCCTTGGCGGACGACTCGAGTCGGATGGGGGCTGCTGCCGGGCAGAGCCAGGACACTGCTCAGCCTCACAGAATGTGTGTGTGTGTTAAGAGAGGTGCACTATTTCACTGTCTGTTTTCGACAAGAGACAATACGCTATGTCCAAGAAATAACTGGAAAGGCTTTTAGACGCAACCAACAACAATAACAACTGAAAGAACAAACCAAAATGGTACGGTTTTGGAAAGTGGTTCTATCTTGGTTTTAAGGACTCACTGAATACTGCCAACAGATAGGGACATGATATTTCTGTTTCGAGTAAATCCTTCAGAGTTTAAATATAACTTCATATATAGATTCACATATCTTGTGACTACTACCAGGACTGATTAAAAAAAAGAAAACAACAAAAATGTATTCATTATGAATACAATAATAAACATAATCTTACTGTATCCTGGAGCTTAAAACAGATAGGTCTTGGTATCACTATGTAAATAATTCCTTCTTGCCTTACAGTGAAAGCACTGTCTAAATAGTCCCCACTTGTCGTCCAAGACACTACATAAATATTTGAGACTATCTCCTGCAGATTTACTAAGTTGCTTCTGAAATTAAGCTTCTGCACTTTCGATGTCTCTCTTTCTCCCTCAAAGAAAGCTAGCCAAAACACACTCCCTTCTCACATCTGCTATTGATTTGGGCATGGCCCGAGCACCCGAGTACCTCGGTTTCTATCTGTCTGTGTAGTCACACAGACACCCTACAACCAAACTGAGAGCAGGTCAAGCTTCCTGGAGTCTGGAAGTATGCAGGAGGCTTTAATAGGATGTATACTGTCTGTTAAGCATAGTGCATAGTACGGCGGTACGGTACGACTGATCACTTTTTCTCTTTTACAGTAGACTCATCAGAGCTGACAGGATGCGCTCCAGACTGACACATGCAAGCAAAAACAAAAGTCATAAGGCTGTCTTTCCTGTCGTGCTGAAATCCAGGACACTCAAACAAGACATTTTCCATGGCTTTTTTACGCAGATCATTTCTTCACCAAAGTCGACACTCTGTTCTGAGTGTGTGTGTGTTTTTTTTTTTTTTTAACAATAACAAGGTTATGATTGGTGTTGTCAGAAACTGATCTAAGATCAGCACAAAAAAGCCCATTCTCCCTCATGGCCTCTTGGGCCCAGGCTGGATCTGGTGCTGTCGTACGCTCTTGCACGAAGACCATGTGCCAGAAAGATCTGAGGCTGCCTCTTTAGTGTTCCCTTGGACAGGCTAAGACAGATGTGTGCAATTTGACTTGAACTGTTGAACCACATACTGTCAAACTGTTTATTATCAGAGGGCCGGGATTGTGCAATGACTGAAGGACATCAGTGTTTGGTCATATTGTGCAATGGTGCAAAGAGAACCATGAAAAACATGAAGGTGCTCATAAAATGGCAGGGATATATATATACATTTTTTTTTTTCGTTCCAAGAACATACCAACCACTTCGGGATTCCAAGTGGTCCCATTAATCACTCAGTCAAGCGAAGTGAGCGACCACATTGTCAAACCAATGAAGAGTCAACAATGAAGGACAATTTTATATTCACATCTACAGCAATAGATTCAATCTACAGTACTGTATATACTGTGGAAACATACCAATAAGTGGAATGACTTGCAACCATTCTGAAATAGCCAACCTGGTTTAACGAGGATAGATATTTGCTTTGTGCATGACCATATGACCATAAACGACCAAAAGGCGCTAGCTTATGGTCTGGTCTGCTAGCACAGCTGGAAGAGATCTGTGCACATTCTCATCAGGCTCTGGGGGGCAGCGGCTGGCCCTCCACAGCTGTCCTCGGCATTGTGGGAAAACCTGGGCTTCTTCTAAAGCCGTGCCAGAAAACACTCGTGCGCCATTGTGAGTGCCAGTGACCGGGCATGCTAAACCACTGGGAGGACAGAAGAGAAGAGAAGAGAAGAGAAGAAAAGAGAAACAGCATTCATACAGAAGAGGAAGAGACAACACAAGAAAGGGTGACCGGAACTTTATATTTTGGTCCAGAAGATGAGAGGAGAAGTGAGAAAAATATAAGACACAAATAACAACTGCAAAAAAGAATCTGCAACACATTTTGCTGCACCCAGTCTCACCTTTAGTGACACCTAGACATTTTTATGAAAACTTTTTTTTTTCACTTTTGTCTCGCCACCCTTTTTCAGCAAGCGAGCGTTATCAGGCTGCTCACCGTAACGAGTCAGACAGCTGTGTTTTCCTTCAGCACCACACACATATTCACACACAAACTCGTAGAGTCCTGGGCAAGGGCTGTTTTTCTCACTCCTGCCCTCTGCACTGCTGGAAGACCTGCAGCTGCAAGGAGGGAGGGAGAGAAGTATGGAAGAGACACAGAGATAGACAAATGCGACGGAGGAATAGTGAGCGCATTTATACAGTGAGAGCATTTCCATTGCATCTGTGTGTGTACGTGTGTGAAGACAGAGTGATATAGAAAGAGAGAAACCCTAAACTCACACTGACGTTCACACACCATCACAATGCCAACTCGTCAGAACACAGCTGTTGATCAGTAACAGACTGTTAACCAGTAACCCCTTCCACATGGAGCTCTCTCTCTCTCTCTCTCTCTCTCTCTCTGTGCTCCCCTGTCTTTCGGTGATGTGTGCAATTTGACTTGAACACCAGGAGGACCCTGGGAGTCAAGGGGTCAAAGTTCGGCCACAGGAAGTGCATCCGCTGTGCTGTTCTGGCCCCCAGCTCTTTCCAGAGCTCTGTTTAATGGGCCTGGCAGCCACCACGAAGAGCCCCGATTTCCCGTACACTACACAAATCACTCTGCCACTCTGTTTTCAGTAGGTCTGTGAGTCATAGTATCTATGTTCGTGTGTGTGTGTGTGTGTGTGTGTGTGTGTGTGTTGGGGGGGGGGGCGTCTATGTTTTTACAGCTTAGCAGGGACACTGTCCCCACAAGGATAAGAATATCTGATTGTGGGGAGGTCCCTATGAGGAAAGTTGCTTTAAAAAAGCTGCAGATTTTATTAAAATTAATTGAAAGAGCCGAAATGATTCCTTTTGGTTATCGAGGCACTGTAGGCATAGCATTAATTAGCTGCATTAATAATTGTGCCTGTAATTATGAAAAGTCTTTACAAAGATCATAAGATGAACGTGTGTGTGTGTGTGTGTGTGTGTGTGTGTTTATATGTTACTGAGGACCGAATGTCCCTACAAGGTAAAATCTGGCCATTTCAACCTTGTGGGGACATTTGGATGGTCCCCACAAGGAAATTGCTGTTGTTGTGTTTTTTTTTTTTCAACAAAAATTAAAAGAAAAATAATTGTGCAATATTAATAAAAGAGCCAAAAAGTTTCCTTTTCATTTGTGAGGTGAAGGTTCGGGTGAGGTTTAGGTTCAGGCACAACATTAATTAACTGCAATAATAATTATGTCAATGGAAGGTCCTCACAAGGATAGTGAGACAAATGTGTGTGTGTCTGTGTGTGTGTGTGTGTTTGTGAATCATTTGGTTGTGCCAAAACAAGCAGAGTCCGATGCAGTACCAGTCTCAAGCCGAGAAAGTTTGAGAAATCAGGCATCATATGTTCTGTTTTGAATCCAAGCCAAGACCAGTTCATCATCTCCGTGTGGTGCATCATATCAAGAAGAGCAAGAATCTGAGTTCAAGGACAGTTACACAACAGCAGTGCCACAGCTGCAACAAGCTCAATGAAAACTGGGTTGCCTATAAATTGGAGCGTTCCTTCCTGTTATAATAAAGCCGTCCCGTTCCTCCTCCTCAGACCAGGAGACATTTATGCTCTCAAGATGTCGCTCAAGATGGGATTGATAATTAGCCATTGAGTTAAATCAGTGCACAAGGTCTTCATTGGTCTCTGTATCCCGGCCATGTTGACATACTTGACCAACCCCCTCATCAGGCCTGTGTTTGCACTCATCCCATGTTCCCTGACCTTTGGCCTCTTTCTTCATTGTACACGTGCAATCCAACTATGACAACAATCCTGCCAGAGGTGGACCTACAAGGAACACTAGGCCACCACAGGGTCAGCAGAAGTCCAAGACACAGTGATTGTTTGCTTGCGTTCCAGCTGTTTCAGATGTGTAACGCTGTTAAAGAAGAGCAGGTCAAGCAAGTTTGAGCCTATACACCCCCATGACTGGAGACTATAACTCACAGACAGGACAGTACAGCTACGCTAAGAGGCATAACGGGGAAATGTTATGGTGCTGGGGGTGTCATGAAGCTTCGCACACCTCTCCAAAGTTAATGGGTGTTTTCATACCATATGTACAAGAAAATATAAATCTTGGCAAATCCAATGTTCGAATGTTAGCTAACATTAACTAGCTACATAATTTGACAAAGTTCAGTTAAACAAGAAAGGCAACTCAGGTGTCCTGGCGTGATAACATTCATTTAAAGGAGCAATTTGTAATATTTAGTGCCCTCTGCTGCCGTCAAAATGAACTGCAAAAAAGTCATGAACCTTTACCCCACTTCCTGTGTCATATCCTATGTCTTATAAGTTTCCTTCTCATGAAACATTCCAGCTGTTTCCCATCAAGACACAAGGCTAATTTCTGGACCAGAAAAAAATGTAAACTGTCACTGAGGCTCTTAGCAACTTCTTTTCAATGGTTTTTGTACATGGTAGATCTGATTCCTTGTCAGACCTATTTGCCAAAATGTTTGCAGCTATATACTGGCTGGAAGCAGAGCTAGTTTCTGGGCCAGAAAAGCATAAACACAAGCTTGAAAAAAAAAAAAAAATTAAAAATCATCAAATCTGTTGCATTGCTATATTGCAAATTTTAGTTTTTTTGATGGCATCTTTGGAATTATGTGATTATATTAGAGCCAGAAAATTTTGAAATTTTGCAAAATGACCCTTTAAGTGAGAATATCCAGCAAAAACCAAGCACTTAAAGCCGCTATTTCTGCTACTATTATTCTTCCATATATACAGAACTACTCCTGACTCCGCTGAATAGAGAGGCCGGTCTTCATCACGCTGTAGATATTGTTGTTCTAAAGAGACGTTCTTGGTATTTGGAGTGGATCCAACATAACTATCACTCAGCGAGTGAAAGGAAGAGCAGCACTGTGGGGGATTCACACAGAGCGCATAAAACATATACATAGCTGTCTATGTGCTTCATATATCCATGTGTGCCAGATTCTTACTATGGTATTAAAACGTTCAAAAGAAATCTGTAACTACTGTATATACTGGTGTGGTGGTAACAGCTTATACTGTATGCCATACATGAACATATATCAGTGAACTACTGAGTCAAAAAATACATTGTGAGAAATCCATAGGTCGGAAAAATCGATCAGTTTGTAACATTATGACGAATCTTTATACATAATCATAACAACAGTAATAAACTGATTGAACGTTTGACACAAATTGATGACACCATCATATGACTTCAAGTGACATAGATTAATTAATAAAAAAATTAAAAAAATAATCAATTAGGAATACAGTCGAGAACACACAGACCAAAAATATTACTCTGGTATATACTGTATATGTATTTATATATTGTTGATGTGTGCAAAGCCATTTGTAATTTGAAGATCTGATTTGAATTCTTTCACTCAAGTTTGAGGATTGTCCATAAAAGACGGCTGTCTTGACAGGCAACTCAATGAAATGACAGCTGACAGCTAAGAGAGAGAGAGAGAGAGAGAGAGAAGCAGGCAATGTAATAGAGATGATTTTCGGAACTGACCTTGTTTGAAGTCTTGGAACGTGAGATCAAGAAGTGATATCCGTATTGAGTCCTTTTAGCTCTCTTTCTCTCTCTGTCTTGTTTTCCTGTGTGGTGAGACTCTTGTCAGTACCTCTCTCTCTCTCTCTCTCTCTCTCTCTTGCTCTGTTGGTCCTTTCCCTCCTCCTTCGTGGGCTGCTCAGGAGGAAATGAATGGGGAGCTCTCACTAAGCTGTTGTACTCTGAAAGTGCACATCACATGACCATTGTGAATGAAGAGAGGGGGTGGACTCTTAGGCTGCCAGGGGTGAGGACAATATAGACCCAGCCTGGTGGTGGTTGTGTAGGTGGTGGTGGTGGTGTTTTTTTTTTTTTTTTGTGTGTGTGTGTGTATCTGTGTGTGTAGATTGCTTCAGAGCTTCAACTGTTGGATTATTGTGAAACAGGCAAATATGTATATAAGCAGCAGCTGCTGGACCAGATAGGTGTTGGTTCAAGCTGAAAATGGAACCTTCTAAAAAAAAAAAAAAAAGAACCCTTCAAATGACAGTATTCTGTGATTTGGAGAAAGAACGATCAAAGCTTTAAAGATCACAGCCGCCGTTCTTTCGTGCATGCCCTTTCACCCAGTCCCTCCCAAATTATTAATCATCTGATAGCCAGTTGTTGCAATTTCAGGTAACAGGAAACCGAACGTTTGAAAAACACAAACCAACAAACAGAACTGAAAGACATGCAAGTGCACGAATGGCTAAATCCTCATTTTTCTTTCCTGCATCCAGGACCGTGTTCCAGCTGGAAGCAGAAGGGTGGAAAATCCATTTGGGGCTTAAAGCCTGGAGCGTTTCCTCATAGTGTACACCGTCCAGGACTGCTACTGCAGTAAAGATTACCACCCCACACTGGGCTGCTGCTGGGTCAGCGCTGGGCCAGTGATCACAACCATAGACCCTGTCGACATGCATGTAATGGTGCAGGCTTTTATATGTTGACCTGTTTCTGGACCTGTAATAATCATATCAATTCATCTTCAGTAAGCACTTTCTTCTGGACAGGGTTGCACTGGATCCAAAGCCTATCCTGGGAGCACTGGGTGTGAGGGGGGGAATATATCCTGGATGAGATACCAGTCCATCACAGGGACTAACACACACATTAACAACTGAGAGTCACTAATCCAACAATCTACCAACATCCTTCTGGGAAATGGGACGAAACTGGAGAACCTTGAGGAACCCGAGCTCCTGACTGAACTCGGGATCCAGGAGCTGTGAGGGGGCAACGCTACCCGCTGCACCACTGTTCTGCCCTGCAGCCAAAACTTATTTAACAATGTGCATGACCTTATTTGGTTTTGCTAGATGGTATGTTGGTGTATACTGATCACTGAAACTTAGCTGAAATCACAAGCTAACCACTGGTTAAAAAAAAAAAAAAAAGAGTCATGCTCCATTACCATACTTTATAATAACATGACATGATCATGCCCAACTTTCTATTTAATCTCTTTTAATATTCACAGACTTCACATTCACATTGCAAGCATTTATCTTGCAAAAAAAAAACAAACAAACAAACTTGAAAACATTTTTTTTTTAATCCCAGACGGTGTAAGAAATAGAAAGATAATTTTATTTCCTTGTGTCATTTCTGCAGTGGAGCGGTTGGTTAGTTTGTTGGTGCTTTGCCTTGGGCTGATGACCAGCTCACCTAATGCAAGCCCCTTCACTTCACTGCCCACTCACTGGTGTGTGTGTGTGTGTGTGTGAGTCTAAGTGAGGGACTGCCACAAGCAGAGCTAATTGAGGTCTGAGGGAGTGTGTGTGTGTGTGTGTGTGTGTGTGAGAAAGAGAGAGAGAGAGACTTTCCTTGGAGGCCACTCGTCAGTTGCCATAGCGACCTGCCTTCCACCTTGGGTCCGTCTTTTTGTGGAGGTGTATATGGAGGTGGAGGGCTCTTTCTCTTTCTCCCTTTATTTCTCTCTCTCAGTCTCTCACTCACCTTCTTTTACTGTTCTTTCTTTAGTTTCTTCCTTTCTTTCTCAGGAAGCCTTTAAAAGCAGGTTTTCTTCAAGTAAAGAAAGGAGCAGGGCATGGATCTAAAATTTTTATAAAATCATGCAGTTACGGCTCAAGGGCTTCAATTCGTGTTCACATCAAACATCAGAATGGAGGAGATTTCATTGTTCTGGACATGTTCTAGGGTCCTCTTGGGCCCCATGTTTACTCAGCATCCTTTGAATCATCCTCACCCACCTGTACCCCTGACAACAGAGAGATATGAAGCTGAAACACTCTCCATTTAATTCATTTTTGAAATGGTAGACATGGAACAATTCACCTGATTCATGATTTGATTCACGATACTGTTCAGAATTCAATTTTCCTCACTAAGTCCATCCATCCATCCATTATCTGCAGCCGCTTATCCTGTCCTACAGGGGCTCGCAGGCAAGCTGGAGCCTATCCCAGCTGACTATGGGCGATAGGCGGGGTACAC
>JAOEHJ010000910.1:0-12163 GCA_025447855.1 Potamarius usumacintae
CACTTTTGTTTACAAAAGTACACAGCAACAACCAAATAAAACTGCATTTAAAATAATTGGATACCTCCGTGTAGTGATGTTAGACTTAAGAAGGCTTGGTTCCAGGAAATGTTTTGTTTTTTACAATCAATGTACCTCTTCAAATTAAAGATGTACAGTATATTTGTCTTTTTAAGGAAAAGGACAAATAGTGTATTTGAAGAACAATTAGTTGCCTAACATGTATGTACAGACACATAACAGGTATATTGTGGAACTCAATGTTAACTGTTCTGGTATTAGTCTATGCACATCACATAATTTGTAATATTACTGTAAAATAAGAAACTGAAGTAGATCAGTAGGGGATTCCCTAACTCTCATATTGCCATAGTTTTCAAATAGTCTATATATGACAACAGCACAGTAGAATTCCTGAAATTCTGTTAGAGCTTTTGGTTGATGTGCCACCCCAAGATTTTCAGAGGCCCTCATCTGGCCACCCCTTTGAAAAATTTCTGGAGGTGCCCCTGTGCAGGTGGATGTTTGGGTTCAGGCTTGACATGGTATGGTGGAGTCATTGCAGGTATGGGCTAAGATATGGAGCTGAGCTCAGGTACGGGCTTGGGTTCAGGCATGGATTTTGCCAGGAACATGGAGTCTTGCATGTACTTGGATAAGGATTTTGACTCGGGCTTGGATTCGGACATGGAGATAGGCTTGAGCATGGTCATGGGTTCGGGCATAGACATGGGCTTGAACCCTGGCATCACCATGGACTCTGGCTTAGCTTCTGACCTTGGCATGGACTCTGGCATTAGCATGAACTTGAACATGGGCTTGGAGGACTTCCCATGAGACACAAGGCAAGATGGCAGCACAGTGATGCGCTCCTATGAACACCCCCTGAATCTAAGGTAGTTGAGACCCATAGAAGGCAATATAACAAGTGGACATGGGGATATAGTTAACTATTCATGGTCTCAAAGAAAGAACAGGGTTTGTTTAAGAAACAACACTGGAATAGACAGCACCAGAACACTGAACTAGCAGAGGAGTTAGTGTTGTGGAAATTCTCCCAAGCAAGAATAATTCAAAATCAAATAGTTTGCAGAAAAGTTTAGACTTTTATTATTAGATCAACAAAAGCCAAGTCAGTCTGCAGAGTGATCTGACTCCAAAAGTGCAAAACATCCATAGTGTTCTAAAGCAAGCATAGTGTTCTAACAAAGTTTGATACAATTTACCAAGTATAATGAATTCTGAATGGTTCCCACATCATACAAGACCTCGTTTCCACCAATATTTTTGATTGGACCATATAAACCCTTTCAGTTTCAAGTTTGTCTCCATTAATATTTCCAGCGTGGCAATTATTTCATAAAAAAAAAAAAAAAAAAGAAAAAAAAAAAAACACATTCAGGTCTTGCGCTACTAATGTTTCCAAGGCCATACTGAGCTAACTAAAAATATGATCATTTAAACAATATTCTGATTTTATACATGAGTCAAGGTTAAATAATATAATGCTTTAATCAATCTATTTGTAATTTCTTGTTAAGTAGAATCAACATCATTTACTCTTCAATGAAAATAAATGTGATTGGCTTTGAATCAAAATACAAAACAATTCACTATGTGTGATTTATATCAAGATGTGTGGTTACATATGCAGATAAAGTCACCACATTCCCCCTTTCTGACTCTAAAGTCAGACTACAATTATTAAAACAAAAATCACAACTAGTGATTTTCATACCGGCTCAGAACTAATGATTTGTCAACAAAAGAAAGAAAATCAGTCATGAAAATTCCTAAGTCCTTTCAGTCCATGCAAGTCCAGATGTTTCCAGTTTGTTTCCTCTTCTGCCCCATGTTACTTTGTGCCATGTAGAGGGACTGTAACAGGGACAGAGAGGTTACTAGCACTTCGTCTGCCCCGGCCATCACACTTCACCCATTTCCATCATTCTTTGCATAGTTTCCAACATAAATTTCATGAAAACCTCCCCAGCAATGATCTTTATCCCATTTCAGCATGGTCAACTTCACAATTGGGCGCAGCATCATCTGACCTGTATTTGGATCATGCAACAGCCAGAAATCATTGCACAAATGCACTATGAATTTGTCAAGATTTCCAGAAAGCATACCCACCAGCCATTGCGCGCTCACTCCAAATCACCATTGTCAGGCATTTGTGGTGTCATGATGGAGTAGACACAAGCTGGAGAAGAAGAAGCCTTTGTCACATGCACTCAGTAGAGCTCCAGACCAAGTCCTCTATCAACCAAAGAGTAGGTCACATATTGGTAAGTCCCTCCTACGATTTGAGACATTCTTCAGATGACAAAAAGTTAAGACACAAAAATCAACCAAATCAGCATTTGACCATGTGGATTTCACAGCATTTACTGTTTATTGATTTCTTCACTAATCGCCCTGATTCAGATGGTGGTAATGATTTGATAAAAGAATCAGAGTGACAGAAAGGTTCACTCATTCCCCAGGAGTGAGCAAAAAAAAAAAAAACCCTCTTTTTGTAGCCTGATGTTATGAGGCAAAAAAATTCCCACTCGACCTACTTTTTAACATGATTAGGCACTCGGCACCTGGGTTCAGCAGGTCACCCTCTGCACTTAACATTATGCTGATTAGAAATCAAAACCATTAATCATGTAAAAATCATTCAGGATAATGCATAATTGATCAATTATTCAATCTGGCAATTTTTACTCTTGTGCAGTTTTAGCTTTGACCTCAATAGCTGATTCCTTTGAACTTTCAGTGTTACTCCTACTACTACTAACATCTTTCATGTAATCTGGTACAGGATTTAGATCTGGCCAATCACCCTCATAGTTAGGGCTCCCCATTGGAAACATTTATCTAGTTTCAACCAAGTTCTTGAAATCATTGGGACGCAATACCATCATTTGTCCTTTCACTACCTTCGTAAGCAATGATCTAACTAATGGGAACACACGGCATCCCATCAGGACAAGAATAACCTGACAAACGAAAACTGTTATTGCAATCTTAGTAAGGATAGATCCCCATTTTTTCCAAGCCTAAATTAAACCAATCCCACAATATGCTGATCATGTCCAGCATTCTCATGCACTTCTGAGAGCTTTCAATTGAGTCATTGCTTCTGTAAAGGCACCATTAGGAGCTGCATTATTGGGAATATATGTGCAAGACTGTTCAAACATCACACAAATTCCTCCTTTCTCTGTCATTAACCAATCAAGAGCCTGCCTGTTTCACCATGTCATTTTACTAGTTGCAGGAAATGGTTTTTGCCTAGAGCCGTGAGTGCAACATCAGTGTAATTAATAAATCTGCTGACTATTTTAGATGTAATTAATCCAGTCTACATTTTTGTTAATAGTGGGTCACAGAAAAATGGCCTCACAACCTGCTGCAATCTCACTTCTAGCCTTACATTCATCTGGAATTCCCTTAGATTGCCCTATAGCATTTAAGTAGACTCTAGAGTCCTGTTCATATGCCCTTTTACATCTTTTTAACTTTAGGAGCTTCCTCAGATTGTTCTACCCAATTAATAATGGCAACTTTTTGTGCAGCTCTTATTCTTGCACAGAACCCCTTTCCATTCCCATGGCAGAGTCATCCTAAGCTTTGTTTTCTCACATACTCAGAAATAGTCTGCTATGGCTTCAGATTGTTCTTTGTGAAATGCTAGCACCAGTAATGCTATAGTTTGATTCCTACAATTATTCCACTGTGTGATTACTTCACTCATGTTTTGGAATGTTCCTGCAGCTTGCCACACTGTTCTATCAGGGGTATGATCATTGTATGATCGGTCATCATTTACGGTAAATGCCAGATTACTTAACAATTACCTTGGAACATTCCAACAATCATAAGTACCTTTTGACTTATTGAAACACTCATATGAAGCATTCCAGTTTATCATGTAGCTGTCAGGTGTGTCTGCAGTTTGGAGCCATTTTCACATTCTAGGGTCCTAAAGTTAAAAAGATGTAAAAGGGCATATGAACAGGACCCTAGAGTCTACTTAAATGCTATAGGGCAACCTAGGGGAATTCCAGATGAATTTAAGGCTAGAAGCGAGATTACTGTAAGAAAATGCCTCACAACCTGCTGCAATCACTCCATTTTGATTAAAGTAATTCTGATATTCTGGGTTACCAAGAAGAGACAAACATTCCGCTGGACAATACGGTCGATCAGCTGGTTTTAAGTGACAGTAGTTTGTATTAAGTTTGTATTAAGTATTGGGGTGTATGGAGTGTCAGGGAGGGACAGTACCTCTGTAGTGGGGGCTTGCCATGCCCTTTTTAGCTCCTCTTTCATTGGCTCCCACCTGACATGCAGCTCTCACCTGTGGCTCCTAAAAGCTATAGCACATACAGCGGCCACACCCCAGAACACCGCTTTGGCAGGCAGGCCAAACCAGGTGAGGGTAGCCGGTCGGGTCTCCTACCCTCCAGTGAGTTAGGAGGGATATATCTGTCCCAAGCGTGTGAAGACTGGACCTGGCAGAGTGTGCAGAAGTAGTCAGATGAGACTCAATGATCACAAAGACGGTGACAGCAAGGTGTTGTGGAGCGCCCAGAGCCCAGCAAGACGTGGAAGACATTGCGGTCATCCACTGCAGCCAAAGAAGTCCCTGGTTATGACAGTTCTTCGTACCATCGGAACCCGACTTCCAAGGCTGAGAGAGAGTGGGATCGCCCCAGTGCAAGGACTTTCCCACTTTAAACAACTTCCCACACAGGTTTCTGTGTGCAATCCCCCAACTCCGCCTAAAACTCTTCTGTTTTCTTTAAAGTCCTGTGGCGATGGGGAAGGTGCGAAGCAACAGGTGGAGGAGTTGTAGTTCCAACCCTGCACATAGGCGACCTGGTGACCAGAGTCTCTCTCTCTCTGACCCCGGGATGACAGAGGAGTTCGGTATTCCCCCAGGCGGTGGAGCAGCCCTATTTAGGACAGCACTGCTCACCCTCAAACAAGGGAGGAGACTAGAAAAGGTGTCTCAAATTGCTCGTCCCTCTACCCATGGTCAGCTTACCGTGGCTGGTAGTGTTACTCCTCAAGCAGTTGAAATACAAATAACAAAACAAATGATTTTTGGAGCATGGAACATCCGAACCCTAATGGACAGGGAAATGCCAGCAAGACCTGAGAGAAAAACAGCCCTCATAGCAAGTGAATTGGTGCACTACAACATTGATCTCGCTGCCCTCAGCGAAACCAGGCAGGCTGACGACGGATCAGTCACCAAATGGAAGGGTGGCTATACCTTTTTCTGGAAAGGCAAATCCCAAGATGAGGAGAGAATACATGGGGTAGGCCTGGCCATCAAGTCCATGCTTCTCAAGCAGCTCCCTGACCTCCCCACTTCTATCAGTGAGCGCCTGATGAAGCTCTGCTTCCCACTCAATGCCTCCTATTATGTCACAGTCATCAGCGCCTATGTCCCTACTTTGACCAGCAGTGACGAGGCAAAAGAAACCTTCTACGAGGACCTCAACAACCTTGTAAAAGCCACATCTCCCAGAGACAAGCTCATCCTGCTGGGAGACTTCAATGCCAGAGTCGGCACAGAGTGCACTAACTGGAAAGGCATGTTGGGGCCACATAGCATAGGCATAATGAACTCTAATGGCCTATTGCTCTTGAGTTTCTGCACAGAAAATGACTTGATGATCAACACCCTGTTCAGACAAGCAGACAAGTATAAATCAACTTTGATGCATCCACGATCAAAACAGTGGCACCTCATTGACTTTGCAATCTGCTGCAGATGTGACACCAGAGACTTTAGGGTCACCAGAGCAATGCTAGCCCAACCACCGACTTCTTAGGTTGGTCATCAAACTGCACATCGCCCCTACCCACCTCAAAAAGCCAGACTGTCATTCAACACTATCAAACTTCAGAACCCAGTATGTTGAGAGAAATTCATGAGTTGCCTGGATGCCAAGTTGACCTTTCACAGACCCCCTCACTGGAATCCCAACTCAGCAGTGGGACCAGTTCAGCATGGTGGTGAAGGAGGTAGCCCAGTCAATACTCAGCCCAAAGAAGAGTCCACCAGGATTGATTTTGAAGCAAATGTTACCGTTGCCCAGCTCCTGGACAACAAGCGGAAAGCATTCACAGCATGACAGAGTGACTTGTCTTCCAACCCCAAGCATGACTGCTTCAAGCACCTCCAGAGCTGTGCCCAGGCCTCTCTCTGCTACATGCAGGATGAGTGGTGGCAGAGGAAGGCGGATGAGGTCCAGATGTATGCTGACACAAAGAACTCTCAGATGTTCTTCAGCACCATTAAAGCCATGTACAGACTGTCCCGACCCTGCATCACCCCCCTCCTGTCCACCAATTGCATGCTGCTGAAGGAGAAGCGCACCATTAATGAGAGGTGGAAGGAACACTTCAGCACTCCACTGTCAGCCCCCAGGCCCTAGACCAGAGCCCTCAGAGACCAACGATAGACAGTCTCGACACCCCTCCCAGCCTAGATGAGGTCAAGAAAGCCATCAGCCAGACCAGCTCTGGAAAAGTTCCAGGCAAGAATGGGATCCCTGCAGAGATTTATAAGGTTGTGGGACCAGTGGCTCTTGACATCTTCCACAGCATTCTCTGCAGCATCTGGGAGGAAGAGGATATGCCTCAGGAGTTTCAGGATGCCACGATTATCTCCCTTTACAAAAACAAGGGCAGCAAGTCAGACTGTGGCAACTATCGAGGCATATCTCTGCTGTCCATTGCTGGCAAGATACTGGCACGCATCCTTCTCAACTGCCTGATCACTGCTGTTTCTGAGGAGATCCTGCCTGAGGCACAGTGTGGATTCCGCCCCAGTCGAAGCACTATTGACATGATCTTCGCAGTCTGCCAAGTCCAAGAAAAGTGCAGAGAACAGAATATGAACTTGTTTGTAGTGTTCATTGACTTGACCAAGGCTTTTGACACTGTCAACAGAGAGGCCTTGTGGACAATTTTACAGAAGCTGGGCTGCCCCAGGAAGTTCACGACCCTGATCCGCCTATTCCACGACAGCATGACTGGGCTGGTACTCTCTGGCGGCGAGGCATCAGATGCCTTTGAGATATCAAATGGTGTGAAGCAAGGCTGCATTTTAGCTTCTGTGCTGTTTAACCTCTTCTTCGCCTGCATTCTCAGCCATGCTGTCAGAAATCTTGAGCATGGGGTGTACTTGAAATACAGAATGGATGGGTCTCTCTTTGACTTGCGCTGCCTGAATGCCAAGACAAAGACAGTCAAAAAGATGATACTGGAGGCACTCTTTGCTGACGACTGTGCCCTCATGGCCCACACAGAATCTGCCCTACAGCATATCATTGACAAGTTTGCTGAGGCATCCCATCTTTTCATGCTCACCATCAGCCTGGGCAAGACAGAGGTGCTGTTCCAACCCAGTCCTCTCACTGCAGGACACCAGCCCTCCTTTGCTATTGATGGAACAGAGTTGAAGACTGTGGAAGAGTTTAAATATTTTGGCAGCAGCATCTCCAGTGATGGCTCCCTCGACAGAGAGATCAACGCCAGGATCTCCAAAGCCAGCCAGGCTCTGGGCAGGCTGCGAGTTCGTGTGTTGAATCAACACAACATCTAGCAGTCCACCAAGCTCAGGGTGTACAAGACAGTTGTGCTCACCAGCCTCCTCTATGGTTGTGAGACCTGGACCCTGTACAGTCTCCACATTTGACTGCTTGAGCATTTTCACATGCGTAGCTTGCGTTCAATCCTGGGCATCAAGTGGCAGGACATGATTACAAATCTTGAAGTCTTGGACCATGCTGAAATAACCGGCATCGAGGCCATGATCCTGAAAGTGCAACTGAGATGGACGGGGCACATCATTTGCATGGATCACCACCGGATCCCAAAACAGCTCCTCTATGTCAAACTTTGCCAAGGCAAAAGGAAATGAGGAAGGCCAGTGAAATGCTTCAAAGACTGTGTCAAGGCTAACATTGCTTATGTTGGCATAGCCCCAAAGCAGCTGGAGGAGTGTGCACAGGATTGATCCAACTGGCGTGCCCCAATGCACCTTGCCCAGGAAAACTTTGAAGACAACCGGCGAGACATCACCTTGGCGCATGCAAGAAGAAAGGCAGCAGCCAAGGCACTCAGTGATTCAGAACAGTTTTCCTGCCCTCACTGTGGACATACATGCAGATCCCGCATCAGACTCCAGAGCCATCTACGAGTCCACACCCACACATAGACATCATCATCGGATCCGATGGACCACCCATCACAGTTGGCTTGCTAACTTTAGGAATGCGATTGTAATGAACAGTTTTGCACTCAAGTTTCCATCAGTGAACAGTTTATAACAACAAAACAGACTTCATGTTAAAACTATAATGAATGTCCTGTTTTCACAGTTATACTTTGTGACTGTAGAGGACACAGTTATAGAATTGAGTTATTTATAATCAATCACATTATCTGTTATCACACAAATGAGGATGGGTTCCCTTTTGAGTCTGGTTCCTCTCAAGGTTTCTTCCTTATGTTGTCTGAGGGAGTTTTTCCTTGCCACCATCACCACAGGCTTGCTCATTGGGGATAAATTAGGGATAAAACTGTGTTTTTAAACTCATGAACAAGGCACACCTGTCCTCAATCAGTGAACTAAGCATTGGGCTATTTAAGGACTGCGCCGATGTGTTTAAAACATGTTTAAAGTCTTTAATTTTCTGTAAAGCTGCTTTGTGACAATGTCTATTATTAAAAGGGCTATACAAATAAATTTGACTTGATGTGACTTGACATATGATACTTCAAAAAAAAAAAAAAAAGACAACACCCATTGCCTTCACAGTGTAGCTATATGAGCTTAACTTTGACCCAATTTGTTTCACCCATTTAAAAGACCTGGCTTTAAAATATTTCTATTTAATGGACTTGTGTCCCTAGGAAATCTTTTATGGAAAGAAACAAATGTAGATTATTATTATGCATTTCTGTGGTGTTTCTTGGTAACTTTGCCTATCGTTCTATGAGTATTTGCTAATGCCAATGCTTTAATAACTCAAAAATCACAGTACTCACAGAAAAGATACAGCATTTTAATTGTTTTCAGCCTACAGCCTACGTCTATTTCAGACCCTGCTTTTGCTTCATTGGCCCTATTGTGAAATAGTGTTCTATGCTTCAGTCATTATGATCTTCAAATAAGTTTTAGTTAGTAATAATTGATCAATTATATTCATATGTGAATTAAAAAAAATCAATTTAAAGTTAAATATATACATTCAGGCACTGCCTAAAAGCAGACCTCCCAAAGATTGTATGACAGAGAGGTTCACACATCATTTTTTGCAAGTCCAAGTCAAGTCTCAAGTCCTTGAGCTTGAGTCCAAGTCTCACGTCTTTGAGGGGAAAGTCCAAGTCAAGTCTCAAGTTTTTTATGGTTGAATGAGTATTGTATCATCAGCTACATGCCATCTAGTCTGCTTATTAAATTGTCTTGCTATTTAGTATACACAGGTGATTATTGAAAATTGCATGCGCTGATTGGTCGAGAAATCTCTCAATAAACAACTACAGCAACTTGGCAAAATGGCTGCCAATCGCTTTGTTAATGTCAGTACTGTGTGCCTCGGGCTGTGCGTGCGCCAAACAAGCTCCAGCACGTGCACCATGAACAAGGCACACCTGTCCTCAATCAGTGAACTAAGCATTGGGCTATTTAAGGACTGCGCCGATGCAAGGACGACGCAAAAGTATTACGCTGCGTTCAGTGTGCATTACTGAGCCTTGTTTCCTGTTTTTGTGATCTTCCTGGTTCCTCGACTCTTGTTCCCAATTCTAGTTCTCATTCTCATTTTGCCTCCGATATCCTGTTTGTGCCTCATTTGACCCTTTGCCTGTTTTCACGTTTATGACCTTGCCTGCCGATTTGGACTGTTTGTTGTGTGTTTCCTGCACTTTATGTATCTAGATCGCACTGTATTATAATAAAACACTTCTGCATTTACATCCACCTCTCTCCCGCACCTGACAGAATACTTTGCCATACTATGGTTGTAGCGGATTTGTTTCAATACACGATTCCACGCCACTTCCGGGTTTCCCTGTCCCTGCTGCTAAGTGCATATTTACGCCAAAGTTTCAATGCTCACCCTCCTACACCCAACGAAGGAGATTATCACCCGGTTGGATTCTGAATCCAGTGTGGGCTTCTCTGTGAAGACTTCCAAGAGCCCAAGCCACCTGAACCCATCTGGATAAGCTTCGTATTGACATTCATTTCTGGACGAGCGCGCAGATGGGTTGACTAATTCGGGTGGAACATCCATGCCTTGGTAACTCTCAGACTTTCTTTGCCATGCTCAAGTTGATATATGAATCATGAGTAAAGGAGAAACCCCTTGAAAATTTTTGGGGAGGGGCAATCAGGCCAGTGGTTGATGCAGCAGAGGAGGCCGTTGCTCTAGAGTGCCTCCTAAAGACAACCACTCCTAAGGCCAACTCAGCTGAGGAGACCGTTGTTCCAGAGCTCCTCCCAGGGGCTGATATAGAGACAGCAGAGGAGGCTGTCTCATTTGAGCTGGTTCCTCAGCCAGAGCCAGCAGCTGTTCCTGCAGCTGTTCCCGTGCCTGCAGCTGTTCTGGTTCCTACAGCTGTTTCTGTGCCTACAGCTGTTCCTGTTTCCATGCCAGCAGCTGTTCCTGTTTCAGCACCTGCTCCCGAGCCAGAGCTGGAGCCAAAGTCAGTACCAGCTCCCGAGCCAGAGGCAGAGACAGAGTCAGCGCCAGCACCAGCTCCTGAGCCAGAGGCAGAGCCAGAGTCAGTGCCAGTACCTGCTCCTGTGCCAGAGGTGGAGCCAGAGTCAGCACCAGCACCTGCTCCCAAGCCAGAGGTGGAACCAGAGTCAGCGTCCGCTCCCGAGCCAGCATCCGCTCCTGTGCTAGAGCCAGCATCCACTCCCATGCCAGAGCCTGCGCCACAGCCAATGTCAGAGCCCGCTTCAGAGCCTGCACTGCAGCCCACTCCAGAACCAGTGTCAGAGCTCATGCCACAGCCAGCGCCGCAGCCAGCTTCAGAGCCCGTGCCACAGCCAGCGCCGCAGCCAGCTTCAGAGCCCGTGCCACAGCCAGCACCGCAGCCAGCATCAGAGCCCGCGCCACTGCCAGTGTCGCAGCCAGTGCCGCAGCCAACATCAAAGCTCATGCCAGAGCCCACACCTGTGCCAGTGCCTGCTCCAGATCCAGTTCCCACTCCAGAGCCCTCTACAAAGCCTGAGCCCAGTCCAGAGCCCTCTACGAAGCCAGTTCCTGCTCCAGAGCCCTCTACGATGCCTGAGCCCAGTCCAGAGCCCTCTATGAAGCCTGAGCCCAGCCAAGAGCCAGAGCCATCTCCAGAGCCTGAGCCAGAGCCATCTCCAGAGCCCAAGCCAGAGCCATCTCCAGAGCCTGAGTCCTTGTTGTCCACAGAACCAGAGCCTGAGTCCTCGTTGTCCTCAGAACCAGATCTCAAGTCCTCATTGTCTTCAGAGCTCAAGCCCAAATCCAGTCCAGAATCCCCATCGTCTACAAAGCTTGAACCCAAATCCAGTCCAGAGTCCATGTCAAGTCCTGAGGTCAAGCCTACTCCTAGCCTAAAACCCAAGTCATGTCCAGAGCCTGAGCCCGAATCCCCACCGAGGCCAAGTATTATGGATTTTCGCTCCTGGAGGGAGTTCTTTTGAAGGGGGTTCTGTCAGTCCTGTGCACCTTGGCGCGTGCACCTGAAGGCGTGCCTCAGGCTGCACATGCCAAACGAGCTCCTGCACACGTGCTGTGAACAAAGCACACCTGTCCTCAATCAGTGAACTAAGTGTTGGGCTATTTAAGGGCTGTGCCGATGCAAGGACGATGCAGAGTATTACGCCACATTCAGTGTGCATTACTGAGCCTTGTTTCCCATTTTTGTGATCTTCCTGGTTCCTCGACTCTTGTTCCCGATTCTAGTTCTCGTTCTGCCTCTGATATCCTGTTTGCGCCTTGATTGACCCTTTGCCTGTTTTCACTTTTATGACCTTGCCTACCGATTTGGACTGTTTGTTGTTGTGTGTGTTTCCTGCACTTTGTCTGTGAAGATTCTCAGTCATCCAGGTCATAGTAAACTGTGGGTGGTAAAAGAGAGCAACTGGATTTGCTTGAAG
>JAOEHJ010001065.1:0-12126 GCA_025447855.1 Potamarius usumacintae
GACAAAGGCGTATATCATTAGCTCCTGCATGGATAACTATCTTTGAGAACCTGTGCTTGCCTAGGACCCTAAGATTATCTGCTATGTCTGGTGCCTGGTTCCCATTATACATCTGATTAAAGCTGCTGGTGCCCCTAAAGGCTGAGCTAAATTCACGTGCCGTATGATAGAGTCCCCTATAACCAGAGCTCTGAAATACTGATAGTATCCACAGAACCCTAGGAAGGACTGTAGGGACTTAAGGTCAGTAAGTTGTTTCCACTCAGCAACTGCTCTTATCTTTTTGGGGTCGGTGGCTATGCCAGCCACAGACATGATATGACCAACATACTTCACCTGTGGTTGGCAGAACTGGCATTTATCCAATGAGATTTTCAGGCCATATTATTCTAGCCAATCCAGCACTTTAAACAGACATTCTTCGTGCTCTTCCAAGGTATGGCTGAAAATTATAACGTCGTCAAGGTATAGTAAGCACTGCAACAGGTTCATGTCTCCTACCGCTTTCTCTATTAAGCTTTGGAATGTAGCAGAAACCCCCATAATACCTTGAGGCATACGCTCGAATTGAAAAAAAATCCCAATGGACAAATGAAATCGGTTTTCTCTTTGTCTTCATTAGCCAGCTTGATTTGGTAATAACCACTTTGCAAATCTATCACCGTAAACCACCTGCTCCCATTCAAACAGTCCAATGCATCATCTATTCTTGGCACTGTGTATTGGTCTGGAACAGTCCTCGCATTTCAAGTACGGTAGTCGATGCACATTCGGATTTTGCCATTCTTTTTTCTAGCCACTATGATGGGGGAGGCAAATGGGCTGCGGGATTCTTTGATGATCTTGGCTGCCAGTAGGTCCTGCAAATGCCGTCGAAGATCTTCAAAGTCCCCTGGTGCCAGGTGTCGAGAACATTCTCAAAATGGCCTCGTGTCATTCATTCTGATGTGATGCTCGACTCCCTTCACTAGGCCCACATCCCATTGCTCCAGTGAGAACACTCCAGTTCGCTGGAACAGCTTTTCCACTAGCCTGCTGCGCCATGCCTCTAGTATTGGTGAATCTCCAAAGTTAAACAGTTTAGGGTCAATCTGGGTGGCTGGTGGACAGTTCTTTAGAATCTCAGTGACAATATCAGCTCTTTGGAACTGGGCAATAATGGCACCCTTCGGCATGGCTTTCATTTTCAATGATTCATTCAGTAACAGTACTTGTATATTCCCACTGTCCAAGTCAGCTGGCAGTAACACACAAGGTGACAAAGCCACTCCCATCAGCAGTTTGGCTGGAGTATCTACCATCAACACCCCAGGGCTGTAGTCTTCCCTCACTATAGCTCTGCATATGGCTTGTTGTTCCCCTCCAGGGTAAATAGTGAGGGGCCCTGGTCCAGCCCACTTTACATGGCCCATTTTGTCATCCACCCAGCCAGAATACGGGCCTCTAATCACTGATTCAGCATGCACTCTCCACGTGTGGACTCTGTTGTTGGGGTCAGGGGTGTATTCCGTTGTGGGTATGGATCAAAAACCTCTGGCATTGGTCCCTATGATCACTGGTGTTTGCTCTGATCCACACGGATCTGGGCACACCAATGCCAGGACAGTCTTGGTTCCTGCTTCTTCCCCATCATCAAGAAAAGACACTCCCATTGCAATATACCCTTTATAAGGATAGGAGAACTGGCTCAGTCCCCAAAGTGATAAGCTGGATATGGGGTGTATGGGCAGATGAGATCGGTATTTACTATAACAGATCTCAAAGACAAGGGTGACGGTTGAGCCACTGTCCATCAAAACTGAGCAGGGATGACCTTCAATGATTACTTATAGATGGATTGCCAACTAAACCAGCAGGAAGGCTGGTGGGTTCCAAAGACCATGCATCACTTTTCTTTACCCTGCAGTTCACCTCTCCTCTCTTAGGTTCTCGGTTTCCACTTTGTAGTTTCTTCAGGGAATGGATCAATTTGATTTTAATTTTCTCCACATTTTCAGGGGCTGAGCAGCAGATGGCTACATGATCGTCTTCCCCACAGTGGTAGCAGAATCATCATTATGGGCTTGCACCGAATCAGGTCTTGTGTGACTGGTTTGTACCTCTTCTCTATTCCTCCTTTCTCTCTGTCCTAGTGGCCGTGTGGTTTGTTGATTCACAGTCATCTCTTGCAGTTGAGCTTTCAATTCTGACACTTCCTTTTGTAAATTGTGTACATCACTTTCAGTGCCTGTCAAATGGGACTGGCTTGATGCTAAGACTTCTGGATGTGATGGGGAGGTCTTCTTCTGCTTGGCACTGAGTGCTGATAAGCTCTAAGTTCTGCAAGTTCTGATTTTAAAGAGTCCATTCCAGGAGTGGGCAGCTCATCATCTGTGGTATGCACTTGTCTCACCATTGTTTTCATAGCACTTGACTTTTGTCGCACTGCTTGCTGCTGTTCCTCTTCACGCATCTCATTCAGGAGCTGTAAGAACAATGGCTGGTTCTCTTTCTACTCTCGCAACCTCAGCTGTAAGAGCATGAAATCCGAGTGAACTGTTCCACGCAAAAGTTGTTCTACATGGACATGGTCTCATTGATGTGGCAATATTCCACCTCGGCAGACCACCTTGTTCACCTGACGCGCCATTCTTCTCAAAAAATCTGAAAGTTTTTCCCCGGCATTCTGTTGCTACACTCTAAAAGCAAAGTACAGCTCTTCCCCAGACTCTGAACAGCCAAATGCTCTCTCAGTAGCATCGAGATAGTCATAAGGGGAAGCGTCTGGATCATTTGATCTTACTGCCTGGGCTATCTCAAATGCTGGGCCAATTAGGCTCGCTATTATTCATTTCCATTTTTCTTTGTCAGAGCAATCACATTCCTCTACCACAAGCTGGGCCTGCTCCCACCAGGTTTCAAGACTTTCTTCACCAGCCGGGGTGGGAACAATCCCAGAAAAGGCTTGCAAACATTTGAAAGCATTTCCATCCTGTACTGACCTCATGGATTTCTGAAAGAACTCTCCCATGGCTCTTATGAGAGAGTCTGTTGAATTTGGTGTCTCAGGGTCTTTAGAGGCGGCCCAATCTGGGTCAGTCTGTGCCTGCTGCATGCTACGTCTGATTACTGGATATGGATCACTTTTTATCCCACATATAGGTCACGGTTTTCCTCCCTTGACTGGGACCACTTCCAATGGAATGGTCCTTGGGTTCACCTTCTCCCTGCATACTGTCGTGGAAAAATGACAAACACCAACACCAGTCTTGTCCTTTTGCAAGTGAAAGAAGGTTTACTGCAGAAATGGAAAAGTGATGAGGGTTCAGCACACCCCTCATACCATCTCTTTGTTCTCAAATCTATATAGACTCCACTAGATAAAAAGGAGACATCTATTGCAAATACATGCCCTGATCATGCTCCAGGAGCGTGATCAGCTCTAAAGCTGATTGGATCATCTCTAATCACTGGCTTGTACGCACATCTGCTATGCAAATAATGAGCATGATAAGATGAACATGTTTTGGTGCAGAATGTTCTGAGTGTTAGTCCTTGAAGAGGCAACACTCAGTGAAAAGGAAAATAAAAAAAAACAGTATGACACTAAAATTTACTCTACAATTCTTTTTATCATGTAAATGATAACATTAAATCTATAATACTGTCATACACGGTTCACCTACTGGTTACTGTCCAGTCTGTGGCAATACTCAATCAATGAACTACGTGGTGTTGGGTGTTTTCTATAGGAGTCTCTATGCCTAAGGCACTTAGTCCTGTCACCTAAATCAGCTAGGTATCATACACTCGTGTATGTGTAGTCAGAATGTATTCTTCCAGCTACCATCACATGATTGGTATTATCAGTCAATATGTCATGAACCCAGTTAACAGTTTGATCTCTTTCTACTTATTTTTTCCAGCTGAGAACTCTGCCACCTGGAGTGCCTGTGGTGTCAGACACTGCTTTTGTAATATGTGTATTAATCTCTGTCACTGGACAAACTACCAAATACTACTTATACCATGTATGAGGTTCACAATTAGGTACAGAATGAAGAATGTGTTGGAATGCACAGTCTGTCATGTGGCTGTGTGTGTCGATATGTCGTTGCTCATGTTCGTTGGTCCCCCTAAGGACCTCTTGATAGCAGAGTGTCCACTCACGGTGTGACGAGGCCCCCTGAAGGTATTAAGACAGTATTAAAAATGCTGTCTTAATCTCCTTCCTGTACTAGGGCCTCCTTGTGCTGCTTGTCTGTTGGTTCAGGTACTCTTCTGCAGTGGCTGGCATGTACCCATGTGGCTCTGCTGTCCACCTTTACAGCTGATTGTGTGGTGAGCAGCACTTGGAATGGTCCCGTCCACCTGGGCTTGTTCCACTTCATCCTTCTAAAGTCCTTTATCACCACCCAGTCACCAGGTTTCAGGTCATGCATTGGTCCCAGCGCCGGGACTGGTAAGGCTGATCTCACCTGTTTGTGAATATTATTCAGAACAGAAAAGAGAGTTGCGCACACACAAGACATTTCTGACAAAAATTTTGGGAGTAATTAGAGAATCCTTTGTTACTGCTGCTATCATTCCCCCTTTTGACACATGGTCTTTCCCATGTGTCAACTTAGCATAATATAGAAACATGTATTTGGGGAGACAAGGTCACCCGTCTGGGCTTGCCCAGACCCCATCTTTAATACTACACCCTTCTTTCCGCCACATGGCCTTTTCCTCTGCTGTGGCCCACTGCTGGAGGTCAGAAACCTGTAAGGGAGGTGTAGAAAGGTTAGTTGAAAGCATTAATGAAGTTGGGGTCCTTGTGGCTGCCTGTTTTGCCGCTGCGTCAGCTGGTGCGTTACCTAGAGAGACTGGATCGGATTTGTTAGTATGTGCATCACACTTGCATATAGCAAGAGCAGATGGGAGTAGGACAGCATCCAGCAGGTCAGAAACAAGCTTGTGGTGGGCTATGTGTGTGCCTGAGCTGGTCAGGAAGTTTCTATGTTTCAGATTGTGCCAAAGTCATGTACTACACCAAAGGCATATCTGCTGTCTGTGTAGATAGTGGCCGATTTACTTGTTGCATGTTTACATGCTTCTATCAAGGCATATAGCTCTGCTGCTTGAGCTGACAAGTGACTAGGTAATGCTCCTGCTGTGATTAATTCTTTGTCTGAAACTACAGCATAACCCACTTGATTTTTTCCTGTTTCTGGGTGTCGTGATGCTGACCCATCCACATACAGAATCATGTCTGGATTTGTGAGTGGTCCATCCTTGAGGTCCAACCTAGGGGAACATAACTGGTTAGTAAGTGCCACGCAGTCATGTGGTTCACTGTCCTCCTCTGTAGGGAGCAAAGTAGCGGTGTGAAGGACAGTACAACATTTTACTGTTATGTTCGGCATGTCAAGCAGGACCATGTTACATCTTAGCCACTGTTGTGTTAACAAGTGTGAAGTTTTCTGTTCTAGCAGAAGCATGGAGACTGAAGGAGGGTGGAGCCTGGAGTGAGTACAAACAAGTCCAGGCTCTGTTTGAGCATTTTGTTATAAATGGTGGGTGACTCACAATACCCTTGGCACAAACGTGTGAAGGTGTAGGGCTTGCCATCAAATGCAAACCAGTATTGACTGTTTTTGTGTACTGGAATGCTGAAGAATGCATTTGCTAGGTCCACTACTGAAAACCATCTGTTATCAGGTGGCACTTGACCTAGAATAGTGTAGGGGTTCAGAACATCTGGTGCACGCTGTCTGACAGCTGCATTCACTGCTTGTAAGTCTTGTACAAAACGCCACTCATCAGGTTGGGGAGGTTTTCTGGCTTTCTTTACAGGAAATATAGGAGTGTGCACTGGTGAGTCCGGGCAAAGGGCAATTACTCCTGCCTGCAACAAAGACTCAAAGACAGGCCTAATGCCTTTTATGGCCTCTGGCTTTAGTGGGTATTGTGTCTGTCTAGATTTAAAATCTGACTTGGGAGTTATCACAACTGGTTCAGCATGCTTCATTAAACCCACATCGTGTTTACTTGTGGCCCAGAGCTCTGGTGGAATCTCCACCAGCCTAGGATAGACTTGGGCTGGGGAGATGTCTCCTGAAACGCTTGCAAAAGCCCCCACTAAGCATGTGGAGAGCTCTACGCTGCACTGTACATGTACTAGCAAAGAGAGAGATTGTTTAAAGACATCCTTTTCTGGATTATAAAATACAGAAGGATCCATTGTACTAACCCAGTCAGAGGCTTTCTTACTCACACACCCTCAAAGCCAACGTCCCACCTCCTTCCATGGGACTGCCTTTGGTTTGGCTAAAGAAACATGGGGTGTGGACAATGGGACATCAAACAGCTCCTTTTAGCAGCACCTAGGGAATTTGGTTATGCCCTCCAATTGAATCCAGGAGCAAATGTCTGTGCAGCGCTGTAATTCAATAGAACACGCACAATATTCTTTTGACCAGTATAAATCTCTAAGATGAATATGTTCTCATTCTCAGGTGTCTTTAAACCATACTCTCTCATATGCAACATCTTTTCCATCATGCACGTGGGCTGTGCGGTGAAGGTCCGTATGCTCCATATAGTCAACATCATGTGCTACAACTGTCATGTGCTTGCTGTATGAGGTATTGAGTTACATTAAAGTGTCGGGACAGAGCTTCCACTCATATACATAAACAGGGAGCTTTTGTTCATGTAAAACACGCATCAAAGTGGTATTTGTCAAATTGATGGAGAAATTAGTTCAAATGGTAAATGCAATTCTCCCTTTTTAATGACTGAATGGGTAGCTCCTGAATATACCAGGAAATTAAACTTCTTTCCCTGTATTGTCAGTGGCATGCACGGAAGCTGAGTAGATGGGAAGGCTGCATATTTAAGGAAAAATAAATTTTCATCACCTTGCTGCATTTGGAGGTCATGTAGCTATCTAATGTTGTCTGTGCGATTAGGCTGGGGTGTATGTTCCTGTATAATGTGAACTACCTGATTGGTTTCATGTTGGGTGTTCCCTCCTCTGTTCTCAGCCACCTCTCCATCCCTCTCCCCCGTCCATCAGTCAGCTTTGGGTTGCTCTGCCATACACTCTCTTGCAAAGTGTCCTATCTTCCCACAGTTGTAACACACCAGATCAGATCTGTTGACTCTTCTTTTGCCTCGTCCTCTACCAAGTCTCCAGTCTAGGCCCATCTTGGCCATAAGTCTCAGTTCATGTGTGGTCGGTCTGAATTCTCTGCAAAAGATCAACAGCTCTTCCCCAAACTTCCTTCCTCCCACTTCACGCACATTAGGGAGGTGTGTCATGCTTTCCTTGATATCTGCCAGAGTCCATGGGCGATGAACCAGCATAGGCCCATCTGTCCCTGCCACTTCCACCATCGGCGTGTTCAATGCTTCGTCACTATCATCTCTGGATGTGAGCCTGCTGTGTGCTCTTTAGCTTTACTCTATTTCCTTGTCATCAGTGGTGATGGCTTGCTCTGATGAGGTGTCGTGGGGCAGTTCTCGTATCTGGGTGGTGGACCTGTGACCTCTGCCAGGTTTGGGTAGAGTGGGCACTGCGCCAAGGCCTGCAGGGGAGGTGCGCTGGGCGTAGATGATGTGAGCACTGGGGCTCCTCCCTCTCCTACTGGTGGTGTTGTAACAGGAAGTGTTGGGTCATTCTCACCTGGCTGTGGTAGTCGTCGTCTCGGTGGGGCGGAGTTGAGGTCAGGATCAGCCTGCAACTTAAAACACTGAGAAACAGATGAGGGCCCTACCTGTCGTTTATCTCTCTTATGTGCCTCACTCTGCCACTCTCCAAATACTTTCCAGTTCACTAAAAATGCCTCATTCTTTTTTAAATTTTTGTCTAATTCATCCTTCTCTTTCTTATCTAAAGCCTTTTTTTAAGCCTTCCAGCTACCTCATACTAAAACTTCCCTTTTCGGGAAACCCACATTCTTTTACCCAGATATCAAACTATGCTAGAGAGTCTTACCCATAGTTAACTCTCATGAATGTTATGTTAGGACTATCATATGAACAAACAGTGCCTTATCGTGTGCCGTGTTGTGTCTTCAGTGCCTTTGTTATGGCACAAACCCATTTTACTACAAATTACTTGACTCCTTGTTACAGAGGGAAACTCCTATTCCAACTGTATGTGTAGAATAATGAAATAAAACTTGTATATAAAACTTGCATCATCCACGCTGCATTAAAAATAGAAATGCATGCACGCGCGCACATGCACACGGAGATCTCTCGCGGTGCAACACTCTCTCTCACACACACAGGAGATCAGAGTATACAAAGGAGAGCACACTGGTGTATATAGGACGAGCCTGGTGTTCTTATTATCTATGTAGGAACAATTTAACATGTCTTGGGCGTAACAATGACTGAGCGTCAATGGCGGATCCAATATTTTGCTGGCAACTACCCATCACAAGTTACGGCATTCAACCAAACTACCTCTTAACCAACTTGCTTTCATTAGTTTAACAAACTTACCGTAGTTCCATAAGATATACCTGTCAGTATAAATCCTTAGTTTTTCTCAAGAACTAAGGGAAACTTGAATCCTTAGCCTTCGCGGAAGTCAAAGTTCCCAGAACTTCTATCTTGGAAACCCAGTTTCTAGATCATTGACTCCTCACTGATACATCTTTGCCATGACACAGACATTAAACTTCACTGATCAGTAATTTCAGTACTCCTTTAATTTTGTGACCATTAAATAAGGTCAAACAGAATTAGTGGTTCCTACCTATTTAATGGTGGACTGCAGTGTTTCCTGCCTCTGGGCGGCAAAGGGCGTACCACCTCTTCTCTGAAGAATACAAGATTAAGGATGGATGTTTGTTTCTCCATGAGCGTCCTCCCGTCCGCTTGCTGCCCAGAAGACTGCAGAAGTCATGCAGCCCACCCAAGGATGCCAAGATTTCTCGTGGAAAAATGACCAACACCAGTCTCATCCTTTTGCAAGAGAAAGAAGGTTTATTGCAGAAACAGACAAGTGATGAGAGTTCGGCACACCCCTCATACCATCCCTTTGTTCTCAAATCGATATATACTCTTTACTAGATAAAAAGAGGCATTACATCTATTGCATTACATCACTGCACTTGCATGCCCTGATCACACGCTGGGAGCGTGATCAGCTCTAAAGCTGATTTGGATCATCTCTAATCGCTGGCTTGTACGCACATCTGCTATGCACGTCTGCTACACACGTAACGAGCATGATAAGATGAACATGTTTCAGTGCAGAATGTTCTGAGTCATTAGTACTTGAAGAGGCAACACTCAGAGAAAAGGAAAATTACAAAACAGTATGACACTAAAATTTTCTCTCCATCTCCTCTCCAGACAATGTGGCTGTAAATGGAATAGCAACACAATCTTCTCTGTATATGAGTTTTTATGCTTCCTTTGCTATCGACGGCAGCAGAGCATCAAACCTGGATTCCAGCTCATGTGCACACACACATCTGGACTACAACCCATGGTGGAGGGTGGATTTGTTGGGAGTGTATGATATTAAGAATGTAATCATCACAAACAGGGGTGATGGCTTCTCAGATCGGATAAATGGTGTGGAGATTCACATTGGCAACTCCATAGTCAACAACGGCAACAATAACCCCAGGTGAATAAATATATATATATTTTTTACAAATTTAAAAAAGAATACTAGCATAAAGGAGTAAGAGTTTACTTCGAGAGCTATATTAACATTTCAGAAAGATTGCTGCCTGTAAGTCTTTATAATCTGATAACAATTATTTGTATGCTTTTACAACTTTAATAATGCATTATAATGTTCAGTTAAATTGCTCATAATGTAATGTGAAGTTGTGACTGATAATTATCTTTGTACAGAATTCTAAAACATATTAAAACTGGCGTGGCAATGTAGCTTACAGCAGGTTATGTTCGCTGAACTGCTGGTTGTCCAGGTGGTGCTCTGAAAACAGTGTGGGCTTTAGAGATAATTGGGCTAATTTTGAGGGCACTGCTGGCCTGTTAAGGTGGGACGGTGTACATCCCACTTGGGAAGGTGCTGCTCTCATTTCCTGCAGCATAGGTCATAGTCTCAGAACAGGCTTAGTTAACTTAAGTATCCAGAGCCAAGGCCAGGGAGCAGACAAACAGGGTGAATTAACTGTCTGCTAGCTGCAGGGAGCCGTTATTCAGGTTCCATTATATTGAGACTGTGTCTGTTCCCCAAGCTAAACAAAAAAGTAGAACTACTCAGAGAGTTTGTTCTAGTAACCTAATTAATATAAAATTAGATCATATTCTGAGTTTCTTTCTGAATTTGTGGCTTTCGTCTCAGACCTGGTTATTTCCTTCAGCAAAGCTTTAGTTGTCAGAGATTTTAATATTCACTTCGATAACCCAGAAGATCCTCTGAAAACAGCATTCATGTCCATTTTAGATTCAGTAGAGGTCAATCAGAACATCATAGGACCCACCTATAGTGGTAGTCACACTCTTGATCTAATACTAACATTCAGGTTAGATATAGAAAATACAGCTACACTTCCACAGTCTGAAGTTGTTAAGGGTGGTGAGATGTGGTGAGTTAGGATCTAATAGCAGAACACAAACCAGAAAATCCAATGAATAAAAAAATATTTAATTACAGTCCAAAAAAAGAGTCAACGAACAAAAATAGCAAAATAATCCAGACAACAATGAGGTAGACAAAGACAAATTGCTAATATGAAAAAACATGAAAAATAGTTCTGACAAAAACTGGAGACAAAAAAACAGTGCAAAAAAACTGACAAAATGTAAGTGCAAAAAACTGTGGCTAAGACTAGGCAAAACAGAGAGAAAAGATCCAGGAAGCAAAAAATGGCACATAGACAAGAGGAGAAACAGACAAGACATTCTGGCAAAGTCCCCTTCTGAGAACGGCCTATTTACAGTATACACAACAGAGCAGAACAGGAAGTGAATGCCGGCAAGATGGAAGTCCCGTCCCGGATCCGGATTGCGCTGAACTGGGAGATAGTACCTCTCCGGAGTGGAAGTCCGGGGCGGGTCATAACAAAATGTTGTACCGTTCTGCTCTCTGACGCAGCGCCACCTTCAGTGTCTGGAGTCAGTTCTCACATGGGGCTGTTTGCTGATGGTTACAAAAGGAAAAGTCACGCAGAATTCAGGATGTAGTTTATTTCCAGAGTACTGCCTGATGTGGATGATCCCCCTGTAGGATTACAGCGTATCGACGTTTTGCGGTTGCTGGTTATAGCATTTGAACGCAATACTGGTCCAATTCCAATTGTTTTTATCCCGAGTAAATATTTGGACCCAAAGAGATAGAAAAATGGGACCCAGGATAAACAAATCCCAGAATTTTCCTTTAAACATAGAAACTGATTGACTACCTTTGGTGTAAAGAGGACATCGTAATTCTACTTTTAATTTTAGGCCACACTGCCTAAAGAGAGAGAGAGAGAGACAGAGAGAGAGACACACACACACAGAGAGACAGACAGATACAGAGAGAGACACACACAGAGAGACAGACAGATACAGAGAGAGACACACACAGAGAGACAGACAGAGAGAGAGAGAGGGGGTCAAAACCACAATTTGAATTAACTTTAATAGAAAATTAAGAAAAACAGGAACATTGTGTGAATTGAGAGGCGGAGCCTCATCATACTGAAATCAATAACAAACTCAAACTCGTCCACTGAAATCAATCACACAGTCAGCAGGAGGATGATGGGATTAAACACAGGGCCTTGAAGGGCAGCCACATAAAAATGAAATTGGGCTTTGACTTCATTCCGTTGTTGTGCCACCGGCCACGTTCCTCCTCATGCTCAGCGTTTCAGTTCACGCTGGATTTTTATCCTTTAATTTCACCTGCAGAAACGTGTACTTTAGGAACTCTGTTCTGTTATTGCACTAATCTTCCTTTACTCAGCACTTCTTCTGATGTGTTATCGTTTCTATAGTAACAGCTCATTCACAGGGGTGTGTACACAGAACACTCCAATAATAATAATAATAATAATAATAATAATATATATTTTTTGTTGTTTGATTAAATTAACTGTAGCCCTCCCACCTATGTTCAGGCTCGTTATATATTTTCTAAGGGATAGGAAAACACCAGGGGGAGCGGCACATTGAATT
>JAOEHJ010001269.1:0-12068 GCA_025447855.1 Potamarius usumacintae
GGACTTTGTGAGGAGTAAACAAAGAAACAGCTGGGGACTTTAGCGCTTCGTGACTAAAAAAAGTACCGTAAAATAACAACACATAGCAAGAAAAGTACTTGGAAAACACTAAGGACATAGCTGAGAGGGAGATACAAACCTTTCACCAAGTGATCACTGCAAACTCGAGCATGCTTCGACTCGGCTCCCTTCAATTTCAGTTTGAGGTTCAAAAGCCACCTTTCTCGATGTCTTTTTGTGAAATCCTGTGTTCGTTCATCCCTTTTTATTAGTTCATGGGGAACCCTGAAGAAACTTTTATCAGTTTCACGGTTTGATCGATTCAAACAAATTAAAACAGCGCAAACGTAAGGCATTTTTCATGCAAGCAATGCACCTTCTCCGTACAAACACTTTGTCAACTGAGCTTTGGGAGACCACCAGCTAAAGTTTTGAATAACTAATGAGGCGGATGTGACGTCATGTGAAACCCAGCAATATGAGCTGATATCCTAGTAGTAGAGTAGCCAATCAGAGCGCGCGATTACTCATATCCAGTGAACGCGGATAGAATTTTTTTTTTTTAATGTGATTATTCTGTAGTGGCTTGAAAAAGGACTGTTGTAGCTGTGGTACGAACACAACCAAAAGTAAACGCACCATTGGGTAAAAAGATGCCAAGCCTACCTGACCAACACTTGACACACCCACTTTTCACTCCAGTACTGTCGTCTAGGGCTTCTCCCAACCCTGAAACGTCATCCGTCAAGCCAGCGTGAGCTATTAGAACCTGGCAGCGGGTGAGGAAGCTTGAGAAACACACACTTTCTCAGTTACTAGAAAGACGCTCGAGTCTTCTTTTGGCCGTCACTCATGATATTCCTGCTTATCTTTCTTCATCTTTATGGTTTTCTTCAGACATTATACTGTACAGTATATACAAGGTGTGAGAACTGCTCAACACACACCATTCATCCGTTTGCAAACACACACCAAGGAAGTCCTTCAGGCACTAATCTGAACAAGCTGCCTTTCATGCCTCTTGATCTTTATCTCAAATGTTAAGGCAAGTGTACCAAGTCTTTTGCGCCGTGACTCCTGGCAAACCGCGCCGGCTCGATTATATTTCAGTTCCGCCGATTGAAGAGACAGAGAAGGTTAACTCCCTCGTCTCATGTTCGGGACTTCCGAGCGAGTCTGTCTTTATTGATTTCTTCATCTCGTGTGTCATGTCAAAAATCAGTGTGGTCTCTGAGAAACACATTCTGGTTTGAAGATGTGTGCATCAGTACATCTACATCCAGAACCATGTTTGGTGTCATTTACTGGATTTTGTATCTAGTAACAGGAATCCTTCATAATTATTGGCACACCTCGTAAAGACAAGTAAAAAGAGTGAGGGGGGGAAAAAATCCACGTTTTGGTAAAAGTCGCTTCATGTCACGCTGAAAAAATGAGAAAAATCCAAGCTTTTAACTGAAATGAATTTGTTCAGAGGAAAAACAAATCCCTCATCAAGATGTAATCATTTTCAACAAACACGTGCCACTATTATTGACATCCCTGGTAATGGAAATGATGGTGAACACAATGTAACTGAAGCATGTTTGTATTTTTGAGTCGATTGGAGTCTGGAGGAACTTTCGAGCTGTAATCCATGACTTCCTGATTAACTGGGGAACGCATATGAGGTGGCACAGAGGACAAATTCCCTCAACATCAATATGGGAAGGATAAGAGAAACGCGCAAAGCGAATGAAGAAGTGTGTTCACCATAAGTCAGAGAATGGGTATAAAAGAAATAGATACTCATCTGAAAATACCCATTTCTACTTTGAGGGCAATTTAAAAAAAAGTGGACACCGACTGGAACTGTTACCAACTCATCTGGAAGAGGAGTCAAGTTAATTTTGCCCTACGTACATTGAGGAGGAAGGTAAGAGAGGCAAAAAAAAAAAAAAACCCAAGGATCACTGTTGGTGAATTACAAGAAAAAGTAAAATCTTGGTGTTTCCAAGTCTCCAAAACCACCATCAGATGCCACCTCCATGCCAACAGAATATATGGAAAGTATGGCAGGAAAAAAAAAAGTCACTTAACCACAAAGAGAAGTGCCTGGAGTTTGTGAAATGCTACTACAACAATGTTCTGTGGTCTGATGAAACAAAAATGGACCTTTTTGCCAATAAACACTCAAGGTGGGGTTGGCTAAAAAGAAGGATGACTATAATGAAAATAAACTTATCCCAACTGTAAAACATGGTGGTGCTTCTGTGATGTGGAAATTGTTTTTCCTCCAAAGGCCCTGGAAATAATGTTAGGGTATATGGTGTCATGGACTCCATGAAATAACAAGAATGGTCTCAGATGCCTTGCTCTGTATCTCCAACAAAATGGTATTGACAAAGGGAGGTTGTACAAAGTGTTAAATGTGTGGGTGCCAATAATAGTGGCACATGTGTTTGTGTTGATAATGGTTATTTCTTGACGAGGGATTTGTTTTTCTCTGAATGCATTTTTTTCAATTAAAGGTTCGGTTTTTCTCATTATTTCAGTGCGAGATGAAGCTACTTCACTAAAAGGTGGATTTTTTCAAACCAATTTTACTATCCTTTACAAAGGATGCCAATAATTGTGGAGGCCACTGTACAACATTTTTTTCAGGTATTTTGAGACAAAAGGTAAATTTGAGATAGATTTGAGAATGTATGATGTCAGTTATTACAGTGGAATGCAAGGGTAGACAGGCTTTAACCAGATGAGTAGGAGGGAGATCTAACTGGCAGGTAGAAGATTTAGATTTTTGCCACAGTTGGGAGTTTAACTAGAACTACAAAGTGGGGGAACCAAGGATCTTAGGGCCAGCCACAGGGAGAGGTAGGGAGACGTCCCTATCACTGCCCCACCGCCTAGAGATGTTCTGGGTTCAAAGGGGCAAAACATCTGTGAAGGGTGGCTCCCAGCTGATGACCCTGTGGCTGGCTCACTGGCACCAGCGGAGGTGCAACAGGCAGAAATACCCTGCAGGTAACACCTGTGCTTCCATCTAAGTTTATCTGGAACACCAGTGACTACTGCGAATAGGGCAGTTGGCATCCAGGAAAGACTGGAGGGCAGTCAGGGAAGACTAACTGCCAGTGGGAAAGACTGCACCAGGGGTGGACGGGCTAGTTATCCTTTCCACATGTCCATGAAGTGACTTCCTCGCTACACGGACCCCCTAAAAACAAGCACAATACAAAGAAGACAGCCTGGCAGTCCACAAAGAGGCGGGGATGGAAGATGGACCAACTAGGATGGACAACGCGGAAAAGACTGGAATGGCAATGACTAATGGAAGTAAGATCCTTAGGAAGTGCAGCTGCGGATGGTCCAAAGTGACAACACAATGGGGCCTGCGTATCCATCAAGGAAAGGCAAAATACAAGGGAAGAACCCATCTGCAAACTTGCACTGCTTCTGCAGGTGAGACAAGGAAGACTCAAAGCCTGGTTGAGCACCATAGTGCTGTTGAGTCCACTGTTGCTGAGGGTGAGAGAGAGTAGCTGCAGCAGCCTTCCCTGAAGGAAGTGCAACACTAGCAGCACAAACATGCCCCGCTGCAAGCAATGCGTGCTGAGCCTGCAAGCAGCCAATACACAAGAGCACCACCAAAAGAGGAACCAATCCTCCAGGACAAAGTCAGGTGGCCAAAAGCCAGCAACAAAGAGGCATGGAGATCCTTTGAACAGAAGCTACAACCAATCCTCCAGAACTCACTAAAGGGCAGCACAACAGCCAAACTCAATGTCTTTGGGAACATCTATGAAGAAGGCAGGCAGAGGTTTGGGGAAATGCCAAGAAGATTATCACCCCCAAGCAGCAAGGAAGGAGAGAAAGAGGAATCTTTAAGTTGGTGAAGGAAAGACAACTTCTCTGGAAAGCATGGAGGAAAGCACAAGAGCAAGCAAAGGAGGGTCTCAAAGCTCTCTGGGACCAGCTAAGATCTAGGATTACCAACCTCAGGAGAGCAGAGCGGATTCACAAATGCAGGAGCAGAAAGGAGAAAGTACACACTAGCTTCTTCCGAGACCCCTTCAAGTATGCCCGATACCTGCTTGAAGAGTAGTAGTTTGGGAAGTTCAAGACCACCCCACAGGAACTAGAGAACCATATCAGGGAACAGCTTGGTGACAGCAACAAGAACATCCCCCTTAGCTCACCAGGGTATGTTCCCTGTCCTCTGGAACCTGCCTTCAAATTTGATACCACACCTCCCAAGTGGACAGAAATCAAGCAGGTGATGTGAAAAGAAAGATCTCCATCAGCACCTGGACCAAACGGCGTGCCCTACAAGGTATATAAGAACTGCCCCATGGTGTTGAAGCGACTGTGGAAGCTAATGAGAGCTGCCTGGGAAACTAAGTCTATCCCATCGGCATGGTGTAGAGACCTTCATTCCCAAAGAGAAAAACTCCCATAACATCACCCAGTTTTGAGGCAATGCCCTGCTTAATGTGGAAGGGAAGATTTTCTTCACAGTGGTGGCTAGACGCATGACCAACTACCTTCTGGCCAACAACTACTTCGATGCCAGCTGCCAGAAGGCAGGGGTCCCAGGATTCCCTGGGTATGTCGAACACTCCACCATGATCTGGGAACAAATTCAGAAAGCCAAACGCAAGAAGCTAGACCTCCATGTAGTCTGGCTGGACCTGGCAAACGCGTATGGATCTGTCCTGCACCAACTCATCACCTACGTCAGGCAATTAATTTTCCAAAGGGGCCACATGAGAAACTTTGACAATTGTTAAGGGCCGGACCAATACACTTACAGTTCTGCCCAATATATCTCTCTTTATAAAAAACAGTAAACATTACAATGATACAATGAAAATGTGGAGCACAGAATGCCATTATTTAATGAACATTCACAAGAACAGTTTCGAAAATGTGCAAAACCAGCATCAAATTAACTTTAAACCAAATATCAAATATTTCAATAATCAGCATCACATTAACTTTACACAAAAAGGTACAAATGCACCCAGCTTTGTTTGCATTACCTCAGTTCTTTTTTGTTGTTCAGTGAGAGAAATCTAGCCTGTTTTGGGCTTGAACAAGTGCACTGAAGTCAGGTTGAATATCTGAGATGGATATGCAAAGGACAGCACAAGTGATCACTTACAGAGGCTCTGTGTCTGGATTTATTGAACATCACTGAGAATGTTTGTTCACATATGTAAGTGGATCCAAAGATAACCAACATCTTCTGAGCATGCCTCCTTAAGTGTGGAAAGCTTTCCTCTTTGAGAGATGAATAAAAATTCAGCAGTGATACTGACTTAAAGTGCTCTGCCAGTAGTTTATCAGACTGCACATCAATGAGTTCAAGCTGGACATTACTGGATGCAGTATCCACAATCATGTGCATTTCACTCTCAACTGTTTTGAAGTCTTCAAATTATCTTGAAAATTCACCATGCAGTGTCCCTAACATGGATGAGTACCTGCAGAGGTGATCAGCTGATGCTGTGACTTCCTTCAGTGTGGGCATGTGGGTAAGAATATTGCCCTCCAATTGGCTGGAGAGAAACTTCAACTCTCTCATAAAAGCTGTCACCAGGTTGTACATTTCATGTGCAAATAGGCCCTTGTCTTGCAGTTTGGTATTTAGCTCCTTCATTAGTGCAGTCACATCAACAGCAAAAGCCAGGTCTGCCATTCAGTCTGGATCTGAGAGCTCTGTGATGTCCCTGCCTTTCTTCTCACAAAACTCTTGAATCTCTGCTCTCAGATCCCATACTCTTTTAAGCACCTTGCCCAGGCTGAGCCATCTGAAAGCTGTTTGGTAACCTAGGTTACCATGTTCACTCTCATGCTCCTCCAAAAATACAACAAACTGTCTGTGATTCAATGCTCCTGCCCTTATGAAGTTCACTACTTTAGTTACATCAATCATGTGGTTGATTTTTTAGCACTGACTTACATAACACCTCCTGATGTATAATACAATGCAAAAATGTCAATTTCTGTTCTGGGTTTATTTCAGTTACTATCTTGCATCTGCTTCAAAAAAGTCCAACATTTTTCCCTGTCAAATTTGGACAGCCATCAGTTGTAACACCTACTAATTTCTCCGATTTTAGTTCATGCGTGAATTTACCTCTGTTAACAAATCACTCACCGTCGTAGTTCCTTTCACTGACCGCATAGCTGCCAGCTCCTCAGTCATCTCAAAGTTTTTTGTTAACCCACGTACAGAGACAAGTAACTGGGCTGCATCACGGACATCACAGCTCTCATCCAGAGCAAAGGAGAAAGTCAAAATTGTCCACTTTGTTTTGCAGCTGAAGCTCCAGATTTCCTGCGAGGTTCTCAACCCTTCTCGTTACAGTTCACCTGGAAAGGGGCACATTTACGAACGCTTCTTTTTTCTCCAGGCACATAAGCTCTGCAGAGTCCACAAGACATTCTTTGACAAACTCCCCATCAGAGAATATCTTACTGTTTTTGGCGATTTTGTAGGATATTAGAAAACTCATCTTGACTGCTGCATCCCTTGATGTGTGAGCTTTGGTGAAAAATCCTTGTTGCTTTTGCAGCTTAGCTAGCAAAACTTCAGATGCCCGTGCCAGCTCTGCAGCAGTCAAATTTTTGTACTTCTCTGCGTGTTAGGTCTTGTAATGTCGATTCAAATTATAATCCTTGAACACTGATATCTGTTCTCCACAACTAGGCACACAGCTTTACCTTTGACTTCACTAAACAAATACTCAGAAGTCCATGCCTTGTTAAAAACTGCATTCCAAATCAATTTTTCTTTTTTTCTTTTTTTTGGGTGTTAGCTGACATCTTTACGGGCTGAAGCTATATAAAACAAACGAATGCGGGCGCATAAGATTACATGCGAAAAAAAAAACGTTAATTTAGCAGTTCCTTCAAAATAAAAGCAGCGCAGTTGTATTGTGTGCACCTAGTACTACAATACATTTACATTGACCTCATGCGGGCTGGTCAGGGATAGCCATTGGGCTGGATGTGGTCCAGGAACCATACAATGCCCAGGTCTGATCTATGCACTCAAATTTTTTCCACATGCCTACCTGTATCCAAGATATGGTTTCCGCCTACTTCAACAACTTCTACACTTTCTTTACAACCCAGGAAATAACAGCTTGAGAAAGGCATAGCGATGGGTTGTTCAATCTCACCCATCCTGTTTACAGCAGCCTTTTAAGTCATCCTCATTGTCACAAGACAGATGGCCCAAGGAGTTAGAGCTGAAACAGGACAGCGTCTTCCAGCCATGAGAAGCAACATGGAGGTCACAACACTCCTACAAAACAGCTGCTTGTACAACGCGACTGTTGAGATTGGAGGAGCTCCTCAGCTGGGTGAGGAAGAAAATCAAACCAGCTAAGTCTCGAAGCCTGTCCATTTGGAAAGGGTCCAGGAATGACAACATTGTCTTCTCTGTCAATGGAGAGAAGATCCCACTGTTGGCAGATCAGCCAGTGCGAAGCCTTGGGAGGCTATACACTGCTGAGCTCTCAGACGGCCTGGTGAAAATAGACCAAAGCCACCTGCCAGGAAAATTCAAGACCTGGTGCCATCAATTCACCCTTTACCATCGCCTGATGTGGCCACTGAAGTTGAGTGAGATCTCTGCAACAATAGTATAAACGATGGACCTGAAAGCAAGCCACTACATCCGTAAGTGGCTAGGTCTACCTCGCTGCCTCTCCAGTGCTGCCCTGTTTGGAAAGAACACACTCCAGTTACTACTGAAGTCACTCAATCTGGGCTACAAACTGGAAAAGGTGAGGATCGTGTTTGAGCTGACTCACCCAATCCAGTTGTGCAACAAGCCAAGGCATCAATGTGAAAAGGGCACAAATGGAGGGCTGAACAAGCAGTGGACCAGGCTATCAGCTGATTACAACACCGGGAAATAGTTGGGCGGTTACAGCAGGGCAAGGCAGGACTGGGGTAGGGACCAGCCCCCAAGATGTGGTCCAAAGTCACAAAAAAAAAAAGGAGAGGAAAGAGCTGGTGGTCTCAGAAGTCATCAGAATGGAGGATGAAGAGCTAAGGATCAGAGCTGTGAGCCAGCGTCAGCAAGGAAGGTGGACAAACTGGAAGGCAGTTACCAAAAGTGTCGTAAAGTGGACCGACATGTGGAAGATCCCTCAAGATTGAGCTTCCTTATCAGGTCGACCTATGACACCCTCCCAAGCCCCCAGAACGTGCACCTCTGGTACAGCTCAGAAACCAGCTGCAGCCTTTGTGTGACACAAAATCCAAGCTTGCAGCACATCCTCACTGGCTACAAAACAGCTCTGACCCAAGGCTGATACAGATGGCGCCACGGCCAAGTGCTCCGGAAACTGGCAAAGGTGTTGGAGGAATGCAGGCTCAAATCCAACAGAGCCAGCCCATCATCCTCCAAACCGAGGACAGGTTTTGTTCAACAAGGAGCAGAAGCAGGAAACATCAGCCAGAGGGAATGATCCATCTTGAAATCTGGATACAAGTGGCAGATGAAGGTTGACCTCAACCAGCTCAAGTTCCCTCCCAAAATAGTCATTACTTCCCTAAGGCCAGACATCATTCTGTGGTCCACCTCTGCTTGTACTACCTCTGCCAGTAATCTTGGCAGAACTCACAGTGCCATGGGAAAAAATGATGGAGGCAGCCTTTGAAAGAAAAAAGGAGAAGTACAGTGAGCTTGCTGCAGCTTGTATAGAAGCAGGGTGGAAGGTATATGCACCTACCCTGTCGAATTTGGATGCAGAGGTTTTGTTGGAAAATCCACTCAGCAGCTACTGAAGACCCTTGGAGTCACCAGGTCCAAGCAGAAGAAAGCCCTCAGGGAACTGGCTGAGGAGGCAGAGAAAGAGAGCTTCTGGCTCTGGCTCAGAAGAAGAGATCCAAAGTGGGGGAACCAAGGATCTTAAGGCCAGCCACAGGGAGCGGTAGGGAGATGTCCCTACCGCTGCCCCACCACCAGGAGCCGTATGTTCTGGGTTTAAAGGGGCGAAACATCTGCGGAGGGTGGCTCCCAGCTGACTACCCTGTGGCTGGCCCAATGGCACTGGCGGAAGTGTGACAGGCAGAAAACGCCCGGCAGGTAACAAACACCTGTGCTTCCAACTAACCAAATATTAAGCATCATTTCAGACTCTCTGCTCCTATAATTTTACCTAAAAACTAGGTGGTTTGCCACTAAAAAGTTTCCATGTTCCAAGTTGTTTAACACATTAAGATGTAAATACCCAAACTGAAAGATGAAATTCTGATTGTGGAAGTGGGGGCATGGCCAAGCGTCAGTTTGTGAATGGAGGGCGGGGTCAGGGAAGGTGAATGGCAAAGTCAATACACCTGTTAATTAATGTTGGGTGTGCGCATTTGTTGCCACGACTGTGGAGGATAGAAAAGGAGGGAGAGCGTGAAAAGAAGAGAGCTCTCCCGACCAGAACAATGAGTGAATGAAGCTGAAAAGCAATGAAAAGGGTATTTAAAAAAAAAAAAAAAAAAAGTGAGAGAACATCAGCTCCCGCCTGCTGTGCTTCAGTATTCCACCCACATCAGGGGCGTACTACACTGATCATCTTTTAATCTCAAACCCAAATATCTTCAGTGTACAGCAAACTCAAAAACAATTGGCCCATTCCAGATCTTTTGAAGGGGACTGCAAGTAAAGGCACAATTTCAGCAGGGTTCTATTGCAAGCATGATCTTCAAAACCACTGGGGGAAGAGAATCTTCCCCCAATCTTCTGTGCAAGACAGCACAGCACTATACAGTGCAGTGCCATCCAGCGAACAGAGCATACAGTGAGTTTGGGCTGTTCTCTTTACTGCTTAATTCCAACTTTTTGCTGAGATCTGATCTTTCTGCTTTTCTCATTCACAATCATTATTTATAAAGAGACCCATGTGTGTCATTATTGTAAACTTATGTCTGCCCTGAAGCAGAATGCATGTGCACATTTTCAAAATCAATAACATGGTGTATTCCTTTGCATCATCAATAATAAATGTGGGGAAATCCTCGAATGCAGCAGGAAAATGAATAGACGAGCAGTATAAACTTTAATACTAAAGATTATTAGCTACGGAGCTCAGCTGATAAATGCAAGAAGGTAAAAAGTAATAGATCTGTAGCTTTCACCATTTTGTAAACATTCTTTTGGCACAGGAGTGGCAGTAATCTAAGCATTTTTATTGTGGTCATGTGACCACATATTGATTATGTATCCAATCAAGGACAACATATGAAAGTAGCCTATCTGATTTTAAAAGATGTGTTCACACAACTCTAAAAAAATTTGGTACATCACATTTAGGAAAAAAAAATAGTTTTGTTCATTTTAATGCTCCAGTTCTGGAGTACTGGAATGTGCACCACAGTGCACTCCAAAGTAGCACTAACAAACCAAATTTGTTTAAACAAAAACAACAAATCTGTGTCAGTTTTTATTAAGTTAACGAGGCCATATCTTGTATGGATATGCAAGTCATCAACAATTAACTCACAAATGTCTGTAAAAGACTCCATGGTTTCAATTATGAGCAGCTGAGATGTGCTGCAGTTGCATCACTAATACAGGTTACATCAAAGTCAAGCCTTCTAATTAAGCTACAGGGTTTCCTGGTTTTTTTTTTGTTTTTTTTTTTGGGGGGAAGGGGGTTGGATGAGGATGGTCACCTGTAGGACTCCTCCCCACAGCTCCTATTACAGAGCATTTGGACCTGAACAAAAAGTCAAGGGAGTCATATTCAAGTCTTCAACACATTTATTTTAGAACAAGAAATCGAACAATTTTTACACAAACTTTTTTTTAATCCAAATTGGATCAAAGCCATTGATCCTGTGGTGAGTCCTGGGCTGAGGGGATGCAGTTTCAGCGGGAGAACTGGGAGTATTCTATTTGGGCAGGCCAAAGTAATTTTGATTTCAAAGGTGGAGGGCAGGCAAAGTACAGGCACAAATCCTCAAAAGGGCTCAAGTTTTTAAGATACCCAGACCTGAGGTCTATCTGCTGTACTCCGGTCTCTCTTGCAAAAGAAATCTTGATCTCAATTAAATTACCTAATTAAATAAAGGTTGTATCTAAATGAGAGAATATCTTGGAGGAAAGTTCATCCCTCCAATACAATTCCACAGACTTGACAAGGAGCACTGAAGATATTCTGGAGACTCCTGATGGCCTCACTACTAAAACACTTCATTTTGGCTTTAATTTGTCATTCCTCTTTACCACAGCCTCTCATACCTCATTGCTTGATTCTGTAATTTGCTCACCTCTCCACTTTCTACATGTTATTCCTTTTCCCTGCCTATCACCTGGGGCAGTTGTCCCAGCTGAGTTACAGACAAGAAATTCTTTCCAAATAAAAATACTTTCATGAATGAAAGTGTTATACTGTTGTGATTTAGAGATTAAAATGGCATATGAACTATTCATAATTCGAATTAGAAAAAGTCAGTTTATTTTTTTCTTCTTTCTGTAAATGTTTTCACTCACCTCTCCACTGCCTATTGCTACTTTATGTGTTGAGTGTAGTACAGTAGTAGACTGTGATCATTTGAAAGAGCATGTTTTAAAAAATAAATAAAATAAAATACAGCTGCTAGCAGCGACAAAGGGCCCTCACACTCGAGGCCAAGTCTCTATCCCCGAGTCGCAGCGGTCAGGACTGATGAGAAAAAAATTTCATGAGTTTTTTGGCAATGGAATCACTACTGTCCAGGTCCAAACACAGTGGCGCTACATGAGAGGCTCACTTTGGGCATAGGGATATCATCAGAACCCTGAGGTCCTATAACCTGTGAAGCATTAGCTACATCAGGCAATGCATGGTGAATTTATAACACACTTCCAGTTTGCATTGCGAAACATACAAATTTATTGGTTCGCCTTTTCAACATCATGCAAGATATCGCAAATCCTGTCACAAGTCAACTGACTAAAATAATGTGCATTTCAGTTTTGTTCATCTTGGGCACCCCACACACCGACCAATTTTGACACTGATAGGTGAAACTATATCCCGGGCAGAAGTCTCAATGACGTGTGTGTGTGTGTGTGTGTGTGTGTGTGT
>JAOEHJ010001568.1:0-17114 GCA_025447855.1 Potamarius usumacintae
CAGTGCTTTAAAGGTCAATAGTAGTATTTTATAATCAATACAAAATTTGATTGGGAGCCAATGCAGTGTGGATAAGATAGGGGTGATGGGGTCATATCTTTTAGTTCTAGGAAGGACTCTTGCTGCTGCATTCTGGACTAACTGGAGCTTGTTTATCCACCTGCTGGAACATCCAGACAATAAGGCATTACAATAATCCAACCTAGAGGTGACAAAGGCATGAACTAGTTTTTCTGCTTCGTGTAATGACATTATATTTCTTATCTTAGCAATATTTCTGATATGAAAGAAAGCTATCCTCATAATGTTATCTATGAGTTTCAAATGAAAGACTAGAATCAATGATCACCCCAAGGTCTTTTACTGCTGTACGTGAAGAAACAGAAAGGCCATCCAGAGCTACTGTGTAATCAGAAAACCTACATCTATCTGCATGAAGTACTTCTGTCTTTTCAGAGTTAAGTAGAAGGAAGTTAATAAGCATCCAGGATCTAATGTCATTTATACATTCCTCAATTTTATTAAGCCATTGTCTCTTATCGTGCTTTGCAGAAACATGCAACTGTGTGTCATCAGCATAACAGTGGAAGCTAATACCATGCTTACAAATAATATTACTCAGTGGTAACATATATAAAGAAAAAAAAACAGTAGGCCAAAGAGAGAACCTTGTGGAACACCAGACTTTACCTTAGTATACATTAAAAAATCATCAATTACATCCACAAACTAATAGCGATTAGTTAAATAAGACCTGAGCCCAGAGATGGCCCTTCCCTGAACTCCCACAACATTTTCTAGTCTATCCAGAAGAATGGAATGATCAGTGGTGTCTAAGGTCAAGCAATACAAGCAGCGAGACACAGCCCTGATCAGACGCCACCAAGAGGTCATTTACTACTTTAACCAGTGCTGTCTCTGTGCTATGATGAGGTCTAAATCCTAATTGATACGTTTCATGGATGTATTTCCTCTGTAGATATGAGCATAACTGCTGTGACACAGCTTTTTTTAGGATCTTGGAGATAAAGGGTAGGTTTGATATTGGCTTATAATTGGACAGCTGACAGGAGTCTAGGTCAGGGTTTTTAATCAGGGATTTGATAACTGCTAGTTTAAAGGACTTGAGTACATAGCCAATTCTAAGGGAAGAATTGATTAGAAGTGGTTCAAATAGATTTAGAAGTGGTTCAATTGCTTCTGGTATCTGTTTGAAGAGTTGTGGAGGAAAGGGATCTAGTACACAAGTTGAAGATTTTGATGTGGAAATTAACGAAGTTAGTTTAATTTCACTCAGGGTAAAACATTCTATATGCTGATCTGATTTAGTTATATTGTTAGCTACAGGGTTATTTAAATTGTCTGGCCTTAAATTAGTAGTTTGAATTTTTTGTCAGATATTTTCAATTTTGTCATTGAAAAAATTCAAGAAGTCATTGCTACTACATATTGCAGGTGTGCATGTGTCTATAGTGGTCTTTTTCCTAGTTAATTTTGCTACAGTATTAAATTGGAATCTAGGATTATTTTTGTTATCCTTTATTAGGATGAAGAGATATGTTGATCTCACAGCACTAAGAGCTTTTCTATACTTGAAGAGGCTCTCCTTCCATGCTAATTAGAATACTACCAATTTCATTTGACGCCATTTACATTCTAATTTTCAAGTGGTCTGTTTGAAGGTACATGTTTAATTATTATACCAGGGTGCTAATTTTTTTCTCTCTAATAATTTTTCTTTTAACTGGAGCTACATTATCTAAAGAATAGCAGAACGTTGACTCTAAGCACAGTTGCCTGATCAATTTCTGCGAGGTCTGACGGTGATCCAATCAAAGTTGATAACTCTGGGAGACTATTTATAAAACTTTGTGAAGTAATTGATGTGAATGTACATTTTACATTGTTGCATGGCAAGGTGCATATATTATTGTTCAGACATATTTTGAATAAGATGAGATAATGATCTGAGGTAGCTTCAGACGGTGGAAGTGTGACTGTATTTTCTATATTTAACCTGAATGTTAGTATTAGATCAAGAGTGTGACCACCATTATGAGTAGGCCCTGTGATGTTCTGATTAACCCCTATTGAATCTAGAATGGACACAAACACTGTTTTCAGAGGATCTTCTGAGTCATTGAAGTGAATATAAAAGTCTCTAACAACTAAGACTTTGTCTAAGGAAATAACCAGGTCTGAGATTAAATCCACAAACTCAGAAAGACATTCAGAATATGGCCCTGGGGACCTGTAAATAATAAGTAATGGAATTGACTAGGAAGACGTTTTTGGTGGCTACATATGTTATGTCAGTATGATGAACTTCAAACATATTGAATGTAAAGAAGAAAAGGACCATCCAGACTGTTACCAGCAACAAGTCCAAAAGCCAGGGTCTGTCATCATATGGGGTTATGTCAATGCCCTTGGCAAAGTTAACTTACACTTTTGTGATGGAGCCTTAATACAGAAAAGTACATTGAGATTTTGGAGCAACATATGTTGCCTTCAAGATAACATCTTTTCCAGGGATATTTAAAGAAGACAGTACAAAACCACATTCTGCACACATTACAAAGGTGTGGCTGTGGAAGAAGAGGGTGTGTCCCCTCTGTCCCCAATAGAAAATATGGAGAGAATTTTGAAATGGAAAAAAATGACAGTGACAAGCCTGTACTGTTGCACACCTTAAGACCTGTTTTCAGGAAGAACAGGACAAAATAACACCTGAAACACTTCATCATTTGGTGTCTTCAGTCCCTAAACATCTTTTAAGTGTTGTGAGAAGGAATGGCAACAATGTAAAGTGGTAAATGCTTCACTGTCCCAACTTTTTTGAAATGTGTTACAAGAATCAAGATTGTAATGTGTTTAATTTGGAAAAAAATCATGAGGTTAAACATCATATAATGTGCTGTTGTATTGTTTTGAGTGCAACACAGGTCAAAGATTATTTACAAATCATTGTTTTGTTTTTTAAATTTCAATTTCAACATGCTATCCCTACTTTTTCTGATTTGGGGTTGTACAATTTTCCTTAAAAACATTTAACATTTTGTTTCTGCTTTGCTGTCTTGCATTATGTCACAGGTAGGTGCACGCTCCCACGATAGGTATGCATGCATTCCTCTATAGTTGTGGTACTCTTATGTTGTGCAATTTTATATTTGCAAAGTGTACACAGCACACTATTGTTTTGTTTTTCATTAAAATATTCCCAGACTTTTGATGTCCACAGTCTTTGAGACAGGGGATCTCTATGGCTACTGATTGCCATCTTGTCCTCTTCAAAGTTTGCAATAACATGATGTATCAACATACATGACACTAATTGATGTATTTATGTAACTTATTATGTTGATTATGTCAACGCATCGTCCTAGCAATACTTCTGATTGCCCAATTGCATAATTAGGAGTTAATTGGGAGTGCACCTGTGTCTGAATTTTAAGTTACTACCTTTGGACCTACTTCCTTTTTGCCTTTGATACCAAAATCCAAGCAACTTGGCCAAGATCTTAGAAAATATTTATGGACCCCCACAAGTCTTGTTCCTCTTTAAGATAAATCTTTGCAGGTCCTAAAGTCAAGTGAAGGGTTTGAAGTTGAATGGGTTAAACCATTGAAGGTACTAGGATCATTTGTGCAAAACAATTGTATGCAAATATAAATATCTTGGGAGCACATGAACACTGCATCATTCAGGAAAGAAGCACAAATTAATTCCCAAGAATAAATTAACTTTGCTGAAATGTTCAACTGAACCCTAAGACAACAACAAAGAAACTGGTAAAGGAGTTGGAGGCATCGGGTACTAAATATCTTCATCTACTATTAGGAAAGTCTTTGGCAGGACCTGAAAGGCTGTCAGAGAATAAAGAAGTCACTACTCCAAGACCAGCATTAAAAGCCAGACTGAATTGTTCAGGTCATTAACAGGCTTTTGGAGGAGTGTTCTCTGGTCTGATGAAACAAAAATTGTACTTGTTGGTCATAATGGTCAGCACTACTTATGGAGGAAAAGGGGTAAGGTTTATACTCAAAACATCATCATTCAAACTGTCGACTATGGGGGTGGCAGCATCATGTTGTGGGGTTGTTTTGCTGGAAAACAGACTGGTGAACTTCAGAAAATAAATGGCATCATGAAGAAGGAATATCTAGAAATACTGAAGCAAAACTTGTAGAAGGCTACAACAAGCAAAGCATTTGATTCAAGTTCAGGCAGATAAAAAGCAATGTTACCAAATACCAACAAAGTGTAGGAAACATTTTGACCCACTGGAAATCTGATTTAGTAAACAAAAGCTGAAATAAAAAAAGTAAACTTATTGAAATGACCAGACGTTTTATTAAAATAATAGGGGGGCAGAACTAATTGCTTTCACACAGGAAATGCATTCTAACATGAAATGGGTATTTGTGAAAACTTGAGTTTGACTGTGAACTTTTGGTCTCAACTGTACATAATGTTTAAAATGTATTTTAGGTTATTTAAACATATATTGTGGCTGCTATTACTGTCTGAGGGTAAAGTAACAGATCCTGCACACTGAGTAAAACCACAGTAGCAATCAACAACAGTGAAAAATTACTTCTTGTATAGCTCTTTAACACTCCATAAATAAACACGAAAAGTTTATTATTAATATTCTGGCATATTTCAGTTCTAAAATATATCCATCAGGTTTATTGAGGTTATATTTGCATTCTGTAAAGAATCTATAAATCAAGCAGATTTGATGCTGAAAACCATAATGTTAAGTAATGTGAACAGTGGTAAAATAAAGATGAACAGGTGTACAATATACAGCACCAGACATAAGTTTGGACACAGCTTCTAATTCAATGTTCTTCCTTTATTTTTATTAATTAAAAGTCAATTCATGTCTTAAAGTAATGATAGATGTCATTTCTCTTTATTTAGTTGAACGGTTCTTGACATGGATTACTACAGTTGTGGAATAGGGCTATTTACTGTATTTTAATTATTTACTATTTACTGTTTGATCTGAAACACATTACGAAGGCAAGAAACTTGTCCACTAATTACTTTTTGAAGAGGTACACCTGTCAACTGCAAAGCATTCCAGGTGCCTATCTCATGAGGCTGGTTAAGATAATGCCAATAGTGTGCAAAGTGTCATGAAGGTAAATGCTGGATACTTTGAAGAATCAAAAATATCAAACATGCTTTGTTTTTTTTAAATACTTTATTGTTTACCACATAATTTGATATATGTTCCATATGTTATTTCATTGTTTTGACATCTTCAGTATTGTTCTACATTGTAGAAAATAGTCAAAATGCAGAAAACTCTATGAATGAGTCAGGGTGTATAAACTTTTATGTTCACAGTCACCTGCAGCGAGTGAGAGACAAAACAGGACAGGAGAGCCAAATCACAGATACAGGGTAATATTAAGCTCAAAAGTGAGACTATAACAGTATTTTCTTCTTCTTGTTATTATTATTGTTATTATTGTTATTATTATTATTATTATTATTATTATTAGTAGTAGTAGTAGTAGTAGTAGTAGTAGTAGTAGGTAAATTTGTATTCTCTGAAAAATCTGTAAATCCTGTCGCAGATTTGAGGATGAAATTCAAACTAGAATTTTAAGTAATGTATTGTAGTATGACCCTAACGTGGGTGGAATATTGAAGCGTGGCAGGCAGGAAATGAGGTGAACACAGACTTAATTTTGTGTGTTCTTGACTTTCGCTTTTCAGCACTTTTTATTGTTTCACAGTCTCACTCTGAGACACACATGCACACAACACACAGACATGTTCTGGTCGGGAGAGATCCTCTCTCTTTGCTTTCTTCCTCCTTTTCTACCTTCCATCCTCATTGCAAAACACACACAGACACAACATTAATCGACAACATGTGTACTGACTTTGCTACTTGCCTTTCCTGGCTCCACCCTCCATTCACAAACCGATGCATGGCCATGCCCTTGCTGCCACATACCTCCACTGCCTGACTCAGGCCGGGGAACTGTCCGGCCTGCAGTGGACTCCCCCCTCTTATGGGATAGGAAGTCCACCACCACCATCTGTACCCCTGGCCTGTGGACCACCTCGAATTTAAATGGCTGGAGGGCTAGATACCAACAGGTGATCTGCACATTGGCGTCCTTCATGCGGTGGAGCCACTGGAGGGCCGCATGGTCCGAACAGAGGGTGAAAGGGCACCCCAGCAGGTAGTACTGGAGGGTGAGGACCACCCACTTTATGCCCAGGCACTCCTTCTTGATGGTGCTGTTCTTACTTTCACACATTGAGAGCTTGCAACTGATGTACAGCACTGGACATTCCTTGCCCTCCACTTTCTGGGACAAAACGGCCCTCGGTCCTCTGTCTAATGCATCCGTCTGTAAAATAAAAGGGAGAGAAGTCAGGAGAATGTAAAAGTCCCCCCACACACACACACAGTGCAGCTTTTACCTTGGTGAAGACCTGTTGGCACTGCTCCGTCCACTGGACTGGATCTGGTGCTCCCTTTTTAGTGAGATCAGTCAGCAGGCTGGTGACAGCTGAATAATTAGGTATGAACCTGCAATAGTAGCTTGCCAGCCCCAGGAACTGTCTCACCCCCTTTTTGCTCTTGGGCCTCAGGCAGGTTGCAATCGCTACAGTCTTGTCAATTTGGGGACGCACTTGCCCATGAGCCATGCTAAATCGCACACTTTTTCAGGTTAGCTGTGAGCCCTGCATGCCTCAGTGACTCTAGGACAGCCCAAAGGTGTTCTAGGTGCTGCAGCCAATCATTACTATATATAATAATGTCATCAAGGTAGGCCATGGCATAGGCAGTGTGGGGGTGGAGGATCTTGTCCATGAGCTGCTGGAAGGTAATGGGAGCCCCAAATAACCCAAAAGGAAGCATGCCAAACTGGTGTAATACAAACAGTGTGGAAAAGGCCATTTTCTCTCGGGACAGAGGAGTGAAGGGGATCTGCCAAAATCCCTTTTTCAAGTCCAGTGTTGAATAAAAGTGAGCAGTGCCTAATTGATTGAGCAACTCATTAATGTGAGGCATTGGGTATGTGTCAAATTTAGACACTGCATTGACTTTTCTGTAGAACCGGACTGACCTGTCAGTCTTGGGAACCAGGACCACTGGGCTACTCCAGTCACTGTGGGACTCCTTGATTATTCCCATTTCAAGCATGGCCTTGAGTTTGTCTCAAGCCACCTTTTTTTGTGTTTGAGCAAGCGGTATGGGTGGCTACACACCACCCCTCTGGGGGCATTTCAGTGTGGTGTTCTATGAGGTGGGTGCGGCCAGGAAGGGGTGAGAACACATTGGAAAATTCCATTTGCAACCTGGCAACCTGAGTTGGGCTGGTGAGAGGTGATCTCCACAGGGGACTGGAGTGGTTTGAGTAGTTACTTTTATTTTTACCTCCAGCCCCAGCTCCGCCTTCTCCAGAACTACCGAAGCCAATGCCACAGGGACCCCCTTGTTCCAATGTTTTAGGTTGAGGTGGAATATTTGTAGTGCCCCACCCCTATCCATTCACTTTACCTCATAGTCAACATCCCAGATGTGACCTCGAAGGGCCCTTGCCACTTGGTGACCAATTTGGAGCTCAAAGTGGGCAATAATATGAGCACTTTATCTCCTGGGGTGAACTCTCTAAGGCTTGCACCCCTGTTATACATCTGGGCTTGACGTTCTTGTGTCTGCCATAAATTCTCCTGGGTTAAGTGTGCAAGGGTGGGGAGCTTTGTGCACAGGTCGAGAATGTACTGAACTTTGTTTTTACTAGTTGAAGGTCCCTCCTCCCAGTTTTCCCACAGCCTGTCTAAAATCCTGTGAGACTTTCGCCCATATAACATTTTGAATGGGGAAAATCCCATGGAGGCCTGCGGGACCTCTCATACTACAAGTAACAGGGGCTTGAGCCATTTATCCCAATTACATGCATCTTCACTTACAAACTTCCAAATTAGATTTTTAAGTGTTTGATTGAACCGTTCCACTAAACCGTCTGTTTGTGAGTGATAGATGCTGGTGTGGATGGATTTAATTCCCAATAACCCATATAGCTTGCAAAGTGTTTGTGACATAAACTTACTGCCTTGGTCAGTCAGGATTTCTTTGGGAATCCTGACTCTAGAGATGACACGGAAGAATGCCTCTGCAATACTGCATGCTGAAAAGTTCTGCAGTGGCACTGCATCCAGATGTTGCATTGCATAGTCCACCAGGACTAAAATAAAGTGATATCCCTGTGCTGACTGATCTAATGGCCCGATGAGATCCATACCAATTCTTTCAAAGGGGGTCTTGATCAGAGGGAGAGGGCACAAAGGCACTTTTGGGGTGGCCGCTGGATTTACCAGTTGGCATTTGTGGCACACCGCACACCACTGACGGACATTCCCATGAATCCCTGGCCAATAGAAGTGGGCCATTATTTGGGCTAGTGTCTTATCCTGACCTAAATGTCTGGCCATTGGATTAAAGTGAGCCACATGGAACACGAGTTCCCTATGGCTCTTTGGGATTAACAACTTGGTTACCTGTTTGCTGGTTTGAGTGTTGTGCATCACTCAATGCAGCCTATCATTAATAATTGCAAAGTACGGGAAGGAGGGTGTCACGTTTGGCTGGAGGGGTTGACCATCGATTACTCTCACTTGGTCAAATGCATTACACAGAGTCTTATCTCGCATCTGCTTTAATGGGAAATCCTCAACAGAATCCCCAAAAGAGGGAGGAGGGGTGAGCTTCTCCTTCTTCCTCATATTGCCCTGACAAGGTGCTGATGTAGACAGCTCTGAGACAGTTTCCCCAGTCAATGCTACACCAGGATCCCCCTGTGACATGTTACTGTAGGACCTGCCCACTACTACATATACTATTAAACCTCTAAACCTGAGCCAATCGGTTCCCCAAATCAGTGGGTGGGTGAGACGCAGGTTAACCTTCATGAACATCCCTGTGCACACACAAAACCTTCACCATTTGTGCTCTCTCCAGTACCTCACCTTGCACCAGGCTTTGGTGGCTTGAGGTCTGATTACAGCCAGACTCCACCAATGCATGATACATATCCCCTTGAATACTCACTGGTATATGATACGCTCTAGACTGATCGAGGGTGGTCTCTGGCGTGTCGGGGATCTGGACCACAGGTCCCACCTCCATCGCAGAGCACTGGCCCTGGAGATGCCCAGGTTCCCCACAGTGCCATCATACTGGCCCAGGCTTCACCTCTGCACCAGTCATATGGGAGTCACTCACCTGGGGGGTAGAAGACACAGACACAGAAGAGGAAGAAGGGAGGGGGACCCCACAGGCATGGCAAGCTGGCTGGGGGGGGGCTGCCTCCATGGTAGGGGAATGGGGCAGGGATGGGGAGAGGGACTAGAGGAGGAAGGAGAAGGAGAGAGAAAAAGAGAAGAGGTGGAATATCCGCCTGCCACCAGAACTGCCACCAAATGGTTCTCTGCCAACTCTGTGGCTTGATCCAGTGATGTCGGGTGGTAACACTGGACCCACTCTGCTGTTCCTTCTGGAAGCCATGCAATGAACTGCTCCAGTGTCACCAAGTTGATGATTCCCTCAGCATCGCAGTCCTCCACCCTCAGCTACCTCCAGCAGGCATCCCAGAGCTGTTGGCGAACACAAACGTGAACGGCCGGCCGACTTCCTCCAATATCAATGTGCAGAAGTGCTGGTGGTGTTGTTTTGGGGAGTGGCCGACATGCTGCAGGATGGCTCATTACAAGTTGGTGGAGACAAGCTGACTGTTGGCGGGGAGCTGTTGCACGGCAAGCTGCACCTCTCCAGTCAGCAGTGGTAGTAGACATGCTGTGCGCTGCTTAACCAGCCACCCCCATGGTTTGGCCAGTTGCTCAAAGAGCATGATGAAAGCTTCTGGATTGTTGTGCCGCCCCATCTTGGTGAGTGTAATGCGGGGTGGGTCTGCAGTGGCGGCAGTCAAAGACCCCGCTGATGTGAGCAGGTGCTGGAATGCTTGGCAATCTTCTTGCTGGGCCAGCAGCAAGGCTTCAAAGCATTGTTCCTGTTACTTTTGGAGAGTGATCAGCACTAGGTGCTGGCTCTGTTGGGCGGCAGTGAGGGCATGGACAAGGTCCTTGAGTGGGGAGGACTCTATGGATGGTCTGCTTCAGTATCCCGGCTTTCGGCACCACTGTAGTATGTCGCTGACATGGGTGGAATACTGAAGCACAGCAGCCAGGAAATTAGGTGAACACAGACTTTATTTTGCATTTTCTTGACTTTTGCTTTTCAGCACTTTTTATTGTTTCATGGTCTCACTCTGAGGCATATATACACACAACACACAGATGTGCTCTGGTCAGGAGAGAGTCTCTCTCTTCGCCTCTCCCTCCTTTTCTACCTTCTATCCTCACTGAAAAATACACATAGACACAACATTAATCAACATCAGGTGTCCTGACTTTGCCACTCACCTTCCCTGGCCCCACCCTCCATTCACAAACCGATGCTTGGCCATGCCCCCACAGCTACATGTGTATAATGGTGTAATGGTGCAGTGATGGTGTACAGGTGTATAATATATAAAATTTTTGGTTTTCACAGTGCCCTGCAGGGAACAAGAGACAAAACAGAACAGAAGATCATGATTAGAGATGCAGGGTAAGATCAAACTGAGAAGTGAGACCAGGACAGTGGTATTATTTTTATGCTGGTGTTGTAAACATCACTTTCTGCGAGTATTTCAACAGACTGATTAGATTATCAAGTACCTATTTCAGAGATTCAAATAAAATTTCAGAGATTGTTCTTGGTATTTCACCATGTCTCTTAACATTTTACAGGTGTAAGTCTGTAGCCACTGAACCTCATCTTCAGAAGCAATGCAAATTAAATCTGATAAAGAGGTTTCAGCATGTAAATGAAGTAATATCAGACCAGGGAAACCCAACACTTCTCAGTGAGTTCTACACAGAGCTCTACATCACAGAAGGAGACAGTGGAAAAGTCAATAATGAACATGAGGTGATACAGATCGAGGCAGCATCCAGGAGAGCAGCAACAGAGGAAACACCCATAAAATGCAATGACATCTTTAAACCCTTATCTAAAGAAGACAAACTCATCAGGAGCGTTCTGACAAAGGGAGTTGCTGGCATTGGAAAAACTGTCTCTGTGCAGAAATTCATTCTAGACTGGGCTGAAGGGAAAACAAATCAGGATATTCATCTCATATTTCCGCTTCCTTTCAGAGAACTCAGTTTGATGAAGGATCAAAACCTGAGTCTGATGAAGCTCCTTAATTTCTTTTTTAAAGAAATAAAAGAAACAAACATTTCCAGCCTGGACAAAGTTCTGTTCATTTTTGATGGATTGGATGAGTGTCGTTTTCCTCTGGATTTCCAAAACACAGTGAGATTGTGTGATGTAACTGAGTCATCATCAGTGCACGTCCTGCTGATAAACCTGATCAAAGGGAATCTGCTTCCTTCTGCTTTCATCTGGATCACCTCCCGACCAGCAGCAGCTGATCAAATTCCCTCTGGTTGTATCCATCGAGTTACAGAGGTACGAGGATTTAGTGACCTACAGAAGGAGGAATATTTCAGGAAGAGGATCAAGGATCAGAGCCTGAGCAACAAAATCATCACACACCTGAAGTCATTAAGAAGCCTCTATATCATGTGCCACATCCCAGTCTTCTGCTGGATTTCAGCCATTGTTCTAGAGAGAATGTTGGGTGAAGTGGAGGGTGGAGAGATCCCCAAGACTCTGACTCAAATGTACACACACTTCCTCATCATTCAGACAAACATCACAAACAAAAAGTACATAGCGAACCAGAAGGCAAATAAGGAAATGCTCCTGAAACTGGGTAAACTGGCTTTTAAGCAGCTGATGAAAGGCAACCTGATCTTCTATGAGGACGACCTGATGGAGTGTGGCATTGATGTGAAGGAAGCATCAGTGTATTCAGGTGTGTGTACACAGATCTTCAGAGAGGAGTGTGGACTTCACCAGAGTAAAGTCTACTGCTTTGTTCATCTGAGCATTCAGGAACACCTCGCAGCTCTGTATGTGCACCTGGTTTTTATGAATGAAAAGAGAAATGTTCTTCACCACAGTCTGTTTTCTAAAATGTTGATGCTGCTCAGAGAAATTACAATCACAGATGTCCATAAGAGTGCTGTAAACCAGGCTTTACAGAGTGAAAATGGACATCTGGATCTTTTCCTTCGCTTTCTTCTGGGTCTTTCACTGGAGTCCAATCAGATCCTCTTACAAACCATAGTGACCCAGACAGGAAGTGGCTCTCACAGCAAACAGGAAACAGTTCATTACATCAGGAAGAAAATCAGAAAGAATTCCTCAGCAGATAAATCCATCAATCTGTTCCACTGTCTGAATGAACTGGAAGATCATTCTCTAGTTGAGGAAATCCAACACTACTTGCAATCTGGAAATTTACAACAAAGCAAACTTTCTTCTTCTCAGTGGTCAGCTGTGATGTTTGTGTTACTGACATCAGTGCAGGAACAGGATGTGTTTGTCCTTAATAAATATACCAACAATCACTGTAAATCAGAGGAGGTTCTTCTGAAACTCCTGCCTGTGGTTGCAGCATCCAGAAAAGCTGAGTAAGTAATGCTGAATATAACTGCTACGTTGTTAATGTTAGCAGTAGACAGATGAAAGAACTTCATCAGAAACTGATGGATCTCAGAGCACTCTTAAATTAACAGTGAAAATGGATGTACACTGATCAGCCATAAAATTAAAAACACTAACAGGGAAAGTGAATTACATTGATTATGTTGTTACAATAGCACCTGTGAAGGGTGGGATATATTAGACAGCAAGAGAACAGTCACGTCTCAAAGTTGATGGGTTGGAAGCAGGAAAAATGGGCAAGCATAAGGATCTGAGCAACTTTGACAAGGGCCAAATTGTGATGGCAAGATGACTGGGTCTGAGCATCTCCAAAATGGTAAATCTTGTGGGGTGTTCCCAGTATGCAGTGGTTAGTACCTACAAAAAGTTAATGCTGACACCTTTCTGTTTTAGCCAGCATTAACTTTTTCAGCAGTTTGTGCTGCAGTAGTTCTTCTGTGGGATTGGACCATATGGGCTAGTCTTTGTGCCCCATGCGAATTAATGAGCCTTGGCCACCCATTACCCTGTCACCGGTTCACCGGTTGTCCTTCCTTGGACCCCTTTTGTTAGGTACTAACCACTGCATACCAAGAACACCCTGCAAGATGTGCCAATTTGGAGACTCTCAGACTCCGTCATCTCGCCATCACAGTTTGACCCTTGTCAAAGTTGCTCAGATCCTTATGCTTGCCCATTTTTCCTGCTTCCAACACATCAACTTCAAAAACTGACTGTTCTCCTGATGCCTAATATATCCCACCCCTTGACAAGTTCCATTGTAACAAAATATTCAGTGTAATTCACTTTATCTGTCAGTGTTTTTAATTTTATGGCTGATAGGTGTGTATTCTGTATTCTACATAAACATGTTTTTACTACAGTCACAAATATTACACAATGCATTATGCAACATGTTGCAATTTGAGCTACTTAGATTTATATTTAATATTTGTGTCTTGGGAGGATTTAATAACTTGTTTGATAATATGCACTAGTGCTTCTTTGCCCTATATTTTGTATTTGCTTTCAGTTTTAATAATTGTGACCTGACTGAGAAAGGTTGTGCAGCTCTGGTCTCAGTGCTCAGCTCTGAATCCTCCAGTCTGAGAGAACTGTATCTGTCTGGGAATAGTCTCAGGAACTCAGGAGTGAAGCGTCTCTCTGCTGGACTGGAGAATCCTGACTGTAAACTGGAGACACTGAGGTAACAACATCTCTGAGAGACACATGACCTGGGACAATCTACATAAAAGCTCTCTAATACTAGTGTACCAGTCGTCTCACCCCATTTCCATTTCTATTTTTGTTTCATTATGATGTTATAACAAGTCCATAATTCTGTAAACATAAAGTGAAAGTGAATAACATTTCAGAATTGTTTCTGTGGAAAAAGCAGTAATTTTTTGGCCTGGCTTCTATAGCTGTTTGAATGCTAATAAACCTGGTCTCAGCCATCTGGCATGTTGGAAACAGAAGGGCAGAATAGAAAATGTGTCATGAAATCAAATAATGTTAATGATATAAAGCACTTCAGTTCACACGTTACACACACAGGAAACTAGCATTCAGTTTTGTCATTCCCCATTTGAGCATGATTATGTCCATACTTTAAGAATATTATGCAAATTATCCATCACCAGTATAGCCATTCTCTCTACTCATGCACTCACTTACACAACCCCTTTGTGTTGGAGAATTTGCCCAGAAGTAGTAAAATGAGCCCTAGGCAGCTTGGGAAGGGGAAACATGGTTTTGTTTGTTTGTTTGTTTGTTTGTTTGTTTCCCCCCAGTTTTCTCCCTAATTTAGATATAGTCAATTCCCACCCACCGGACAGGTCTCCCCATGACATGACAGCTACCAAACAGGGAGGGCAAAGGTCTTCACATGCTTCCTCCAAGGCACATGATGCCAGCTGACCACATCTTTTCAAACAGCTGCTTATACAACATTAGGCATCACACTGAGGAAAGCACAATCCACCCACTGCCATATGCATGAACTCAAACCCATGATTGGCTAATATCATTGTAATTGACAGGGGAGAGAGAGAGTATGCCACCCCTCCCTGAGAGGACAGGCCACATCCCTCTAAATTGTGCTCATAAGAATAGGTCAGGACAGGTCTGACCCATGGTTCTAGTGGATCTCCATGAAGCCCAGTGCAATTTCCTGCTTTTTTTTTTTTTTGCACCAAGAACTGCATTTCAATTTCATTATATTTATTTACAGTGACAATAAAGATATTCTATTCTATTCTATTCTATTCTATTCTATTCTAAGTGCTGGACAGATTCTGAGGTGTTGGATACATATGTGTACCATTCATCACCAATTAAACTACAGACACCACTCTGGACTACCAAAAGGAGGTTGAGTGCCATCTAGTTTTTCAAGGCTACTTTTTTAACTTCCTGAACTTTGGTGTCAAGGGCTGAGATAGCAAACTGAATTATTCATGTGGTATTCAAAGATGAGGAAGAGAGCCTTAAGTTCCTCTTGGTTATTGTACACCCCATAGAATGGAAGGATTGTGCCTAAAATGCTTTGGAAATGGAACAGGATAGGTTTAGGTTGGGCCATGTGCATACGTATATCTGACTTCCTCACCAGAGGGTTTGTGGATTTAGGGGACTAAATGCACCAAATAATTTATGCCACTCCTGACTGGTGGCCATATGCCTTGTCATTGCTCACCAGCTGGAAGTGAGAGGCCCTGGTTGCAGATTGAACGAAGGAATAAAAATGTCTTCCTGGCAGCTGTCATATAAAGAACAGATGGATGGGCCTAAGTGCAGGAAGAGTTTTATGAATAAGCATGCAGGTAAAAAGATCCAAAATGTTAGAAAAAGGCAGGGTTGTAAAATGGGCAATAGCCAAGCAAGATACAAACAGAATTGCAGAGGCAAAGACGAAAGGCAGAATCCAAATATACAAAACAAAGTCAAATCCAGAAAGGCAATACAAAGACACAAGGTTTGGTAATATGAGACACTAGGTACATGGTGTATACTTTGCAAAGCCTGTGTATTGTGAGAGTTCTTATAAGCATGTGCTGTGATTGCACTCTAATCCAGAACAGGTGCATGGTAATTAGCTTTAATGGCAATGTACATGCATTGTTGTCTGCAGCACGCACTCCAAGCATCAATGCATGTGGATGTAACAGAACACACACACACACACACACACACACACACACACCCAAGAGCTCCCTCTGGGAGCTAAATACCTCCTCGGTCAACTTTGGGGATGAGGACCCAGAGCTGGACGAAGTCCCCTCAGAGCTCTGCTCTTGCTCTGGATTGATGTGGCACCAGAACATGAGCTTAGACCTTAGGTTTGTGTTCCAGTTGGGTTTCATATAGGGACATGGAAACAGATGGAGACATAGTTATGCATGTCGATAAGTATATAGGGCCAATGGTATTTGGTCCTGAGGAGCTGATATGTGCCCTTCATGTGCAAATGGTCCATGTCTGGAGAGGGCTCTGGAGTCAGGCCACCCTGTCAGCCTCTTGGGTATCAGCCCTCCCCCCAAAAAAAAATTTCTAGGAGATCCTCCTTCCCTAGAGCTTGGTACAGGGATTTGAGAATTTTCCTGAAGGACGTGGAGTCTTGGAGGCCTGAGTATTCTATTGTGAGCAAGTATTCAGGTCACCAGTATGCTGGTTTAGTGAGCCAGGAAATCATGCACCCTACCCAAAAGTTCTCTGCAGGCTTTAGCTCTACCAGGCCCTAATAGAAGAGCCTGCACTGTTGCAGAAATCCAGTTGGGAGATACTCCATGTTGTCATAGGGTGCTGGTATGACCAACCCTTGCCACTGGATTGAACCATACTGATCCCATTTTAGGCACCGTAATTCTGGCATGGTGTTGCACAGCGTGCCTGCTCTCTTCCACTACATCCATTTTGATAGCAAAATATTCTGTCATGTAAAGAGTGGATGGATGGATGTAAGTGCTGGAAGAGTTTTATTAATCAGCAGGCAGGCAAACAGATCCAAAACATTAGAAAAAAGCAGGGTCATAAAATGGACAATGATCAAATGAGGCATAAACAGAATAGCAGAGACAAAAATGAAAGGCAAAATCCAAATATACAAAACAAAGTCAAAACCAGAAAAGCAATACAAAGACACAAGGCTTGGTAACATAAGACACTAAGTACAGCGTGTCTACTTCGCAAAGTCTCTGTGTTGCGAGAGTCCTTATAAGTGCACTCTGAATGCACTCTAATCTGGAATAGGTGCATGGTAATGAGTCCAAATGGTGTTGCACTTACATTGTAGTCTGTGGTACATGCTGCACACTCTGAGTGCCAACACGCATGGACGTGACAGTCAAGTCAAGTCAAGTTTATTTGTATAGCGCTTTTAACAGTAAACATTGTCACAATTTACAGAATTTGAACGACTTAAAACATGAGCTAATTTTATCCCTAATCTATCCCCAATGAGCAAGCCTGTGGCGA
>JAOEHJ010001765.1:0-11898 GCA_025447855.1 Potamarius usumacintae
TCATGCGAATGAGTATGTGCTTCTTAACCACATACTCATTTGCATGAGAACAGGCAACAACAGTAAGGCATGAGTAAAACTCATGCTCAAATTGCATAAGCTGGCTTTGTCCACAACATCTTAAAATTTTGAAAAGCCCACAGTTGAGTACACCAGTTGAGTAGGGGCAACTTCAATATGGCCCATGACACATTCGCATACACACTGCTAAAAGACTGTGGCCATTTGCAGCCCCAACCACCTTCAAATGTGGTCCAAGTAACCGGATTCCAAAGCATCTTCAGGATACTTTGACCCCGTTCGCACCTGTACTTAGAGCTGACCATTTGTGACCCAATCACCCAGGATGCGGCAGTGTGTACGGGGACCAAGTGAAGTTTTTGTCTCTTTTGAACTGTCACACTTTCTTTGAACAAAAGGTGCAATTTTTTTTAGCACCTAGAATAATGTAGTTGACATTGAAACTGTCTTCCAATTTGTTTGGGACTCAGACCTAGTTTCAAGAGTAATTTGAAAACCATCGTTTAGTCAAGCTTTTTGTTAATAGCTTTTCTCTTACAGATACAGATCTTGAGGGTTTACTGGCAGAGAGAAACAGATCTTTTGATGCTGCTGCACCACTTATACCCAAGGTCAACAGTGTAACCTTAAAATAGTGTAACAGATTCTTATTGCTACAGATATTTACTTGCATGAGAATTGCTTACTGAAGGAATGTCAGGGGTTTTTCTAGCATTTAATTTTTTACAGTATGATTTATTAAATCACAACTTGGTTACATGTTCAAATTGCTTCTGCACAAAGCTTAAAAAAAACATGTAAAAAATCTATAATATCGACCTTCTTTTTGCTGTCTCACATTGTATTATTAATCTGTAACATACAAAGAAAAGTAGCTCTTCCCAGCATCCTTTTTTTGGGGGGGGCACCCCATGTGTTGCTGCCTGTAGTTCATGCGCTTTGCATTCTGAAGTCTCTGCCCTGAGAATATTAGGAACTTTAAAATCATTAAAATGAAGGGACAACTCACAGCAGGCATCTAATGCTGAAGCATTACAGGTACAATCTGTGACTTCAGCATAGTACTGTCATTTGTAAAATGAACACTGCAACATATCTTTGCTGAATAAAAGGTAGAAGACATTTGCTTTTTAATTGACCCAAATCACGAGCATACAGCGGAATGTGTTCTTGGTGAAAGGGGGGTAAAAAAAAAAAAAAACATGAACATGCCTAAAAGCAACATATGCCCAGTCAACACAGCCTATTTTCTTGAAATGACTGCAGGTCAAGTTTTCATGGAAGAACAACAGTTTTGTTTTCACTGCATCAAATTTGAGGCCAAATACAAATGGTCTTATTTGCCTGGTCTCTTTGGATGATCCAACCTATGCCATGGGAAACAGTATCACACTATTCATGCCCACCTTCTGTAGTATTAGACAGAAAGGGTAAATACTGTAAACAGTCCTAATTAAAACAAATTAAGTCATATGTACCATATTAGAAAATGTTACGAGTAATCAATACAGTATTCTTTTGAATGGACCGGTCTTGTAAGAACTTTCAAGGGTGTGCAGTCCACACTGCATGTGCATTCTGTGCAGCGCAGTTCTTGAAGCATGATATCACTGGGCAAACTGACAATTCTTGAAGAAACACAGCATCAATTCTATCAATTATCAGGATTTTGAAATGCTCATTGCTCTAGGTTTAGATCCTCATGCTATTTAGACACTGATCGGAGTTGGTAGAAATGAGGGTAGGTGTCCTATAATCAAACAGTAATGCATGTTCAGTGTTTCAGTTGTGCACTCTTACACCTGGCACAGCACTGGGTCTCTGGCACCACTAGAAACTCACAGGTGGCTGCCCGGACCTGGACGATAGGCTCAGAGCCAAAAGCAAGCTCACTCTTAAAGCCACGACACACAGAGTAACGCTCCAGGTCTTCCAGCAGGGTGGCAACTTGCACCACTGAGGTGAGTCGGGTTGGGTGAGCATGATACAGCCAGTGTGTAGGCAGTAGAGGCTGTCCCTGAACACTGATGTGGTAATGAAAGCTTGGTTCAATCTGCACCATTGTGTCCGCCATGGCTGAGAGCTTGGAGCACTGAAGGAGCTGCAGGCGTGGGCCCTCGGCCAGCACGGCACACCATAGTACAGGCAGCGGAGCGTCGCGCAGGGATGCCAAGAGCTCTAGCAGCTCCAGGTCCAGGCCATCATCAGCAGCATCATCACCCCCCAGGCTAAAGATCTGTGTGATCTGCAAAAAAGGTTTATTATTGGACAGGTAAATACAAGGGTGAGTCTATTATTTATTTATGCTGCAAATAGGTGCCACAAAGGTGTTTTCTGCATAATCCCCATTTTGTTCAATGCAAGTGTTCCAGTACTTAAGTGTTTGGATTCCTCTAGAAAAAAAAATGGATTCAATATTAATAACCTTAATATTCAATATCAATAACCTTAAAATATTGCACTTTTAAGGCTTTCATTTGTCTCATTCATTCAAACTAATAAGAGGCAGTGTCAAATTACACATAGAAAATAAAACAAAAAGGTCATAAAATCTGTGGTGGCTGACCCCAGAATTATCACCCATTAAAAACATTGTGTCTGTAGGAACTCTTGCCTTTGACCTGATCTAAAAATATGACAACACATATGTACATAACATCAAATCAGCCATAACATTAAAACCACCTGCCTAATATTGTGTAGGCCCCCCTTATGCCACCAAAACCACTCTGACCTGTTGAGGCATGGACTCCCCAAAACCTCTGAAGGCATGCTGTGATATCTGGAACCAAGACATTAAGAGCTGACCCTTTAAAGGGAAACTTTGAGATTTTTTTTTTAACCTGAGCCTTTATTTTTTATTTAAACTAGGGACAAAATCAAAATTGGTCTATTATTGGGTTAGAAAACTAAAACCGACAACCGTAAAATGGCAATAAAATGTTATCCTATGGGGCAAACATTTCTAATGTTTCCAAAAGGAGAAGTCATGCATCTGTGAAGTCTATTTCCAAAGTAATGCCCAAATATTTAGCTGATTACAACTTTATGAATGAGTGACAACACGGTCCCTTTTGTAAACATCAGAAAACATTCCCCATGCAACTACAGGCACTTAATAGAAAGAGAAAGGTAAAACAACGACTGTCGGAAGTCATTTTATACAGATTCTTTACCAGAAGTTAAGTGTAGTCAATGTAAACATACTTGTTAGCCTGGAGTTAATCAGATGAAAAAGAGTTACCTTCAAGTCAGTATAGATAGCGGACAAACTGGATATCTGTACGAACCTCGGAAAAAGGACCATCTGCCTCTGGTAAATGATTTAAGCAGCGACTCTTCAGCCAATTCTAATGATGAAACAGGTGGTGCAAAGTTGGGAAAGCAGGTCAAAGAGTTCAGCAGCTATCTGGTGCCGATGTGGAAAGTATGCCAAGCGGAAAACAGACATTGAATGCATTTGTTGTAAAGAGCACAAACTTTTAGATGACATGATGCAGATCTCAATCTAACAGAGCACCTTTGGGATGTGGTGGAACGGGAGATTCACATCATGGATGTGCAGCCGACAAATCTGCAGCAATTGCGTGATGCTATTATGTTAACATGGACCAAAATCTCTGAGGATTGTTTCTAGCACCTTATTGAATCTATGCCACAAAGAATTCAGGCAGTTCTGAAAGCAAAAAGGGGGTCTAACCCTGTACTAGCAAGGTGTACCTAATAAAGTGGCTGGTGAGTGTATATGCTAGTTACAGCTCAAAGCAGAGTGTGAATTTATAACTTGACTTTGAAAGTTTCACTTTTTTAAAACAAGGCAGCTTTTTTTTTTTTTTAAATACACTGAGGCCTAGATCTAGATTTAACAGGTTTAGGGTTAACTCTAACTTTAATTTATTAGTTCACATATAAACGTTATACCTTTCTCACGTTTCATCTGGCTAATTGGCTTGCATGACCTGAATCCCTTTTCTGTGGATGGCATTGGAATATTGTTGGCACATTGTTGGGTTTGAGTCTAACTTGACTTGCATAGTCCAAGAGCTCAGCCTCTAAGTCCTTTTCAAAGCAATCGGGCTCAAAATAGTCCTCACAAACAACAGAGAGCACCTGTTTTCAAATTGTATAGCCACTGCTTAGCAAGTCATTTACATTGCTTGGTTGTCAGCAATGGAACACAGAAAAAATACTTTCCCTTATCATCAAGTTTATTTTTTTTTTGTAACCACAGGCTTATGGGTTAACTGTTGGTTAAGTGTTAACTCAACTCACACTTTGCACTCATTTTTCAATAATGTTTTGTACATCACAGTCAGGAGCAGCCAGCCAATCAAGATACAGGAAACCCATCAACAATTCTGTGTCATGCTGACCTTTGACACTGCCCACAAAATGGCAATATGGCTGCACCCTGAAGTTGAACCTGGGTGAGCAGGAATACAAAAGAATTTTAAAGCACTCCTTTATGTGACAGTGTGACAATACAGAGTAGTCAAAATGTATCTGTACCAAATGTGTAGCATTTCTAGTCTATGTTTATTTTTCAGTGCAGATACCCTTTGCAATAAGTCTACCAGAGGAGTGTTGCAAAGTTGAAATGGGGAGATCTGAGATTGTAGCACCAAGATTGAATTCATGGTCAAATAAATATTTTGCATGCATCTTGGTATTAGCTCACACATCTGAACCTTTCTGTCTGTGACTTCAAATTTAAAATACAGTTGTAAAAAAATATTTTCTACAAGTGAAAAATTCAATATCAGATTTTTATTCTAATGAATATAAATTAAATGAAAGTGATTTCATACATGTTCTAAACGCTCATGCCAAATATTTTCAGCACAGCCTGTGTCTGTAACAAACCATGCAAATACAAAATACTGTACATTTAGAGCACATGAAATTACATGGCCCACATGTATGTATCCATGGTTTTGTAATTTGTAAACTATTAATAAAAATCAACCAGTTCTGAGCTAATTTTAGCCTTTTTGAGAATATAACCAATAACTCCTAACCAGTGTGTTTTTTCCTGATACAACCCCTTCTCTGCAATTAATCTGAATATCACGTTTGCTACGTAGTGCATCAATTTGATTTCCAGGTCCATTGCTTGTTTGCTTGCAGTTGTGGAAACACAGACTCAAAAATGCCTCCTCCCCCATGCATTTTTAAAATTTGTTGTGAAGTGTTAATATCTACATCAATAGCAATTTGGTTCAACGAACAGTGATGTCATGATCAACGTGTTTGAAGAAAATGAGAGATTGCATATAGGAAAAAAACCCTGATAGCCAGGGTAAAATTAAGTGGATTACTGAATCTGATTCTCTGGGGCTGTTTTATGGCTTCTAGTTCAGGAGCTCTTGGAAATATTGATGGCCACATGAATACCACCAAGTATCAGAACATTTTAATGCAAAATCTAGTTGGCTCTTTCAATTAGTTAAAACTAAAGACCCAAGTATACTTCAGCAAATGCAGTCTGCGCACTACACACGCAACAAATTTAGTCATACGCACAGTCCTTGCAGCACCCAGATTTTGGGCCTGTGTTGAATGCACATGTGCAATACTGAGCATGCAGTATACATATTACAATAACGTCGTAGTGTAAGTGTTCAGAGACATGTACATATTCAGCAGCAAATCTCCAAAGCATCTCCAAAGATGCAAAAGTCATGTCCGTGGAGGTATACTTGGGCCTTTCGCAATGGATTGATCTTTTAACATAATGTCCCCAGACTTCAATTGCAATTCAGTGCAGAAAAGGCCCATTTGCACTGGTCAGTGAAAAGTCCCATTGAAAGCCTGAAATATAAATACACCTCAAAATATGAAGTGTATGCTTTGTGCTCACCGTTGGCTCCATTTCATCCTCATCTGGCTCCTCTGCATGTTGTTCAGTTGCTGAGGGGCATTGCCCCTTCCTGTCATTTACTCTAGTCCACTCATCACAGAACAGATGCAAAAGATGATCCTCAGAAAGTGCCTGGCTTGCCTCAATTTCTGCATCCTATAGAAATAAGCATGATGCAATTGTTTATTCTAAAGCAATAGGCCAATAACACTGTGCAGACTGAGATAAAAGTTTATTAACCAAACAGCCTGAATAGCATGCCAGCCACAAACTCCCATATACAGTGATAAATTAAATGTACGGATCCCAGAAAGCAATCAGATTCACTTTCTAGGCGAAGTGACCTTGTAATCGACACGGCTCAGCTGAAATCAATGATTCAGAAGCTGAGCCCACACAACTTAGAGGTTCATGCCCTTAATCAGATCCCTCCTGACAGTTCTCTGCTCCCTATTCAGAAGAATTTGACAGAGTCGATCTACAGCCACTTCCAGGAGTGTCTTTCAGGGTGATAATGACATCAGTGGTAGTTGAACTGCCATGTTCAACTATGACCTCAGCAACAGCTGTAAATGGGTCAAATTTTCTAAACTGACGCATTGGGAGTCTGCAAATTCGAATCCCAAGGATACCAGTGTCATCTGTGGCCAGGCGCCAAGGGATCAAATTGACTGTGCTCTCTGGGTGGAAGGTATGGACTAGGTATGGTCTCCTCCCTGCCAATCACAGTTACACTAGTCAATGATGGGCATCTGTGAGCTCATGCAGACAGAGCGCTTTGCTTGAACTGTTACGCGTCTCTAGGACACAGCATTAACAGCAGTTCTAAAAGATGAGGTTGGCTGGCTTAACGCATCTTGAAGGAAGCATGTTAGCCTTCACTCCCCCCAGATGGTAGCAGTAACATGATTGGGGAGAACTGACTGGTGGGTGGGAACTGGCTAAACTGAGGAGAAGAGGGAAAAAAAAAAAAAGCCAAACAAACAAAAAAACACCCTCAGTGTTGTGACCCAATTCAAGTTTTCATTGCAAGGATTTCAATGACCAAAGGATTTCAAAGCCACACTGCAAGGATTTCATTGAGAGATATAAAGGAGGACTTGAACAGACAGCAGAACAGTGCCCAAAGTCAAAAGACACACGTTTGAGCTATGTGGCATGGACTCTAGCCATTATGATGGATCACAGGCAATTTGAACTGGGTCACATGCCTGCCTTTGATGCCTTCATCATATCACTGCTGGTCTCACCAGACAAAGTGTCCGGTGCCCAAACACTGAATGTAGATGTACTTTGGAATAATCAATTCAATCTGCAGAAGCTAATCTTGCTTTCTGGGGGAGCTGACGGACACCATTTCGAGCATCAGGACACCTAGGAGAGGATATGGAGCCAATCTAGATTACAAAAGGCACCAAGTGTGGTTAACACCACCTGCTCTGCCAGGCTTGTACGAATCAACTCTGTGAAATGTACCCCATGTGTCAGGGTTTACCAGCAAAGAAGATCTGGACACTTTTAGGTCACTGCAACCCCCCCAAAAAAATGTGCATGGAAATACCAGATGTGAATCGTTGAGACTGGAGAAAATGTTTGGTCGTTGCTCACTGGGAACATTACAATAAAGCTCGGACACATAAAATGATGCAAAAAGAACATGCAGTGAATCACAACAAATCCAGACTGCTCAGTAGACTCTCCTGACATACCTGTCCATTGTAATCTGAGATGCAGTGCTTGTCTCTCTCCACATAGCGCACATCAACAACAGACCCTTTTGCTATTCTTTCCTTCTCGCATTCATTGTCCGAGAACTCAAAGTCCCACTTTTCTCTGTTCCGTCGCAGGACTTTATGGCTGTAAGCATAATGTGGTCTTGGTCTGCCAGGCACAGTCCAGGCCTGAGGAATATGGATTGTAGAAATCAGCAAAAAAAAAAATAAAAATGAAAGCATCACTGAAAAATGTTCAAACTATATACCAATCAAGAAAAAAAATATAATGAAGCACATTAAATAAAGCAACTTTCAGCATTACAAAAGCATGCAAATTTTGAGGGGGGGGGGATTCCAGGATGTGATAGTTTACAGACTTGCTGAGGGAGAAGACATACCTTAGCTTCTCTTTGACACTGACGCTGACGGCATTTCTGTCTTTTTTTATTGCTTCCACCAAATTTGGGTTTGTCTATGCAATAATCACAGGTTCCACAGTCTGCTTTGGCCACACAGCCTTTACATCGTCCACATGAGCGCCGAAACTTCCTCAGTAATCCCTGCAGAAGACGCACACAATGCAACGTCCTAAGACCTGTACAAGCCTACTTCAGAAATGAGCAGCATAGGGTTGTTTCAGAATTGAGCAGTATAGGACTGCACATTAAATAGAAAATGCCACATAAAATCAATGAAAAAAACACAAGCAGATTTCCATTTGCAATGTTTAGACTACTCATTTAATGCTATATCCATGGTCATACAAATAAAAGTTGCCTGAATAAAAATGCAAATACCTTGAATGAAAAATGGCACAGGTGAATACAAGAGAAGTTTGCTTGTGAATACAATATGGACTGAGTGCTGTTAAATGTCTGATAATCTACCCATCCTGTGCTTACAACTTTTTTTTGCTCCGTCATAATACACAGCTCTTTCCAACCTTTATATTTTATACATTTCATACAGCTATAAATCCATGTACATAGTGGTGCAGTGGTTCGCACCGTCACCTCTAGCAAGAAGATTCCGGGTTTGAACGTGACGGCTGATGGGGCCTTTCTGTGTGGTGTTTGCATGTTCTCCCAGTGTCTGCTCTGGTTCCCCCCACAGTCCAAAGACATGCAGATTAGGTAAAATACCCAGCCACTGGAGTTTAACAAGCTAGTGCACCCTTAGTGTCAGTCCCAAGCCCGGATAGACTGGGGAGGGTTGCGTCAAGAAGGGCATCCTGTGTAAAACCTATGTCAAATCAAATATCCAGAACAGATCCGCTGTGGCGACCCTTTATGGGAGCAACCGAAAGAAGAAGAAGCAGTGTGAAAAGTACAAAAAGTCAAGCAGGCCTAAATGTATTTTAAAAAACAATGTAAACAACAGAAATTAGGCCTATAATGCAGCTGAGGTCAGAAGTTTACATATACTCATCATGGACATGAATGCCATGGGAATATTGGGCTTTCAAATTATTTCTTTGAAATGTTTTTTTCTGTGGCAGAATGGTTGTACAACATGCATCTTTAACAGGAAAAAATAATTTGTTGCACAGGTTTTAATTTATTTTGGATTTTCTGGACTCAACACAGGGTCAAAACTATACAATGCAGGGTCAAAAAAAAAAAAAAAAGATATATACACATAGAAGATTAATTCAGTGGTGCTGAAAGTTTCAAAAGGTCCGAACTTGCCAAGATCAAGGCCTCTTAATTTCCTGTTAGTGATCATGACTGACTACAGCTGATAGCTTCTCTGTGCCAACATAAAGATTTGACTGACAATTACACATGATTGGGAGGTGTAGCCACTTTGTCAAGGCCTGGAAGAAAACCCAAACTGCCACCCTCAGCCAAGAGGAAATTGGTTTGGATGGTCAGGAATAACCCAGAAACCCAGTCCCAGGCCAGCCATGAACTGAAAGCTGTTGGAACACCAGTGTCATGGTCTACAATCAAGAGAATTTTACATCGCAAATGGATTGAGAGGCTGCTGTCCAATAAAGAAGCCCCCGCTACAAAATTGACACCTTCAAGCTTGACTAAGACCCTGTTTACACCTGGTATTAACATGCATCCTGATAAACTATATGAAAGGTGATGAACTATATGAAAGGTTAGGCACCAAGGACAGAGAAAAGGACCCATACTGATTAGCAAGACAACAAGCTCAAGCTGGGAAGGATGTGCAGCAGGTTAGGCTGATGATGAATGCAGATGGAAATGTGTTGACAAGTGAACAGTGTGTGTGTTGATGGATTTCTTTGAGAAGCTGATGAATGAAGAAAATGAAAGAGAGAGAAGGTTGGCCAAGGTGGAGAAGTACAGCAGATTAGCAAGGAGGAAGTAAGGAGAGCTATGAAGAGAATGAAAAGTGGTAAGGCAGTTGGGCCAGATGATCTACCAGTGGAAGCATGGAGATGCTTAGGAGAGATGGCAATTGACTTTTTGACCAGATTGTTTAACAAGATCTTGGAAAGTGAGAGGATGCCTGAGGAGATGAGTAGTAGTATACTGGTACCAATATTCAAAAACAAGGGCGATGTTCAGTGCTGCAGTAACTATACAGGCATAAAGTTAACCAGCCACAGCATGAAGTTGTTTGAGTATTACAGATGCAATATTTGCTTGGAGAAAGTTGATGGGAAAGTAGAAAGAAAGCCAGAAGGAGCTGCATTGTGTGTTGGTGGATTTAGAGAAGGTATATGACAAGGTGCCGAGAGAGGAGTTGTGGTACTGCATGAGTAAATCAGGAGAGGCAGAGAAGTATGGCAGCATTTAAGGTGGATGCTGGATTGCACCAGGGCTCTGCCCAAAACCCTTTCTTGTTTACAATAGTAATGGACAGGTTGACAGATGACACTAGGAAAGAGGCCCCATGGACAGTGATTTTTGCAGATGATATTGTGATCTGTAGTGAGAACAGGGAGCAAGTAAAAGAAAAAAAAAAAAACCCCCAAAAAAACTTAGAGACATGGAGGTATGCACTAGAGACAAGGGGAATGAAAGTTAGTAGGAGCAAGACAGAGTACATGTGCATGAATGAGAGTGAGGACAGTGGAATGGTACAGCTGCAAGGAATAGAGGTGGTCAAAGCAAAACAAATTCAAATATCTGGGGTCAACTGTACAAAGTAATGGCAAGTGCAGAAGAGAAGTGAAGAAAGTGCAAGCAGGTTGGAATGGATGGAGGAAAGTGTGTGTCCTAAGTAGCACAAACAAAATGATTTTCAGTGGGATGTCATGTTTTGTCAGTAGAAAGAAAGAAAGAAAAAAAAAACAGTTCTAGGGAACTTCATGCACTTGTATTGTTCAAATATCCCATGTTCGACAAAGTATTCTATACATGTTCACTTAAAGGCAGGTCTTTGGGTTTGTCTTACTCTCCATGTTGGCAAATTGCAAAATCTACTGCATTTACTGATAGAATCAGGTTAAATGTAGTCATTGCCAGAGAACCAAACCACACATTCAATTTTTTATTCTCAGACCAAATCACTATTAGTTGTGGTCAGAATTTTACATACATTGACATGAATGTCATCTTGGATATAAATGTCATGGCAATATTGGGCTTTCAGTAATTTCTTTGAACAGTTCTTTTTCCGTGGCAGAACGTACAGCATACATCTTTAATAAAAAAAAAAAACAACTAGAACTTGGTGCACAAGTTTTAATTTTCTTTGGGTTTTCTGAAATCAACACAGGGTCAAAATTATACATACAATGTTAAAAATTTACATACACACAGATTATTAATTCAGAGGTGCTAAAAACTTCCAAAACGTCTCTCATCTTGCCAAGGCCGAGGTTTCTTAACTTCCTGTTAGGTGATCATGATTGACTACAGCTGGTAGCTTCTCCGTGCCTTCATAAAAAGGGTTTGTTTACAGCACTTATTGGATTGACCAACACACAGTTAAATGTGAAAGTCCAAGGAGCTCAGTGCAGATCTAAGAAGGAGGATCACAGATATACACAACTCAGGAATGTCTCTTGGAGCCATTTCTAAACTACTGCAAATTCCAAGATCAGTTCAAACAATTGTATCCAAGTTACTGTAAGGTGTAGTCACTTTGCCAAGCCATTTTGCTTCAAGAAAACCTAAACTGTCACCCTCAGCTGAAAGGAAATTAGTTTGGATGGTCAGGAACAACCTGGCAACCACCATGGCACAGCCCTGCCATGAACTGGAAGCTGATGGATCACTGTCTACAGTTCAGATCACCATGAACTAAGAGGCTGCTATCCAAGAAATAACCCCCTGCTCCAAAATTGACACCTTCAAGCTTAACTAAAGTTTGAAGCTG
>JAOEHJ010001780.1:0-11889 GCA_025447855.1 Potamarius usumacintae
TTTATCTTCTCGTGATAAAATTGAAATTGAAACACATCAAAGTACATCATCTGTTGCATGTTTGTTTTCATTTGAATAGAAGCTCTGCTATTAGGTAGTATCTAATTTTATATTAGCAATTATAGCAGTTTTATAGCAAAAAGTCCACCACATCTTCTCCCATAAATAAATAAATATATGCCCTGCCCCCTTTCTCTGAAATGATAAACATTTGATTTGATAGAACTTGGTCCAGAATTCTATCTGATTGCATGTTTGAAACAAAGGGTAGAATGGAACACTTCCCATCCAGGGCTTATTCCCAGCTCATGTCCAAGCATTCCAGGGATTGATTCTGGATCCACTGACCAGGATAAAGCAATTAGTGAAGATGAATGCATGAATTCTATTTCCACTAAAAGACATCAATATTCTGATTTCCTAAAAGCTACTACTACTCTTGTATGTACTGATTTAATTCACTTTTTTAATTGAAGAAGGAATAAATAAACTTAGAATTAAGAGTTATTCCACGAAATTGAGTCGTACATGAGCTGATAGCTAATGAGACATGTAGTGCTGAGTTGGCTATAAGCCATGTATGATGAGATTGAGTTGAATAACTGTTTTATGATATCCACATTCACTGGATTTTGAGAAATGGAGCATTTTTATTTTTATTTTTTGCAAATTTGACAAATAAAAACTTCATACAAAGCGTGCAACAAAATCATTTCCACTTAGAATGTAAACAAACCAGCGAAATGATAGTAGCAATTTGTGAAAAATGCTATAATAATAATTCTTGAAAAATTAAAAATAGAAAGATACGTTCTTACCCTCAAATAATTTTATTCCATATTTTGTTGCTTTTTGTATTTCTTCAGGTTTTGTTATTGAATAGAGTTTTTATTTCATCCTTGGTTGGTTCAGCAACATGCGCTGCCATTTTGTTTTTCTCTACTCACAGTATATGAGTTGATAGCCTTGTAGTAGAGTAGCCAATCAGAGCGTGTGATTGCTCATATCCAGTGAATGTGGATAGAATAATTAAAAATATAAAAAGCATGACCATTTACAATGAAAAATGAGCATCATCCATGTCAGCCTCACTATTCTGCATTTTTCCTCAATTATCATTAAAAAATAAATAAATAAATATGTCCACCTGTGCCAGTTGTACATCATGGATAATTTAAGAGATGGTATTTATACTATACCTGAGTACCTATACATGAATCTATTTATTAAATTTATTTAACTGAATCAGCTTTGATATTCCACAACATCTTGATTAAAGGATAACATTCTCTGTTTTTTTTTTTTTTTTAAAGCACACTAATTGAGCAACTTAGCAATGAACTGTGATCTTCAGACAGATATTGTATGCAAAGTTAGAAGTAACTAAAACATTCTACAATCATTGCAGTGAAGTACTATACATTTATGTTTTCTTACAATAGAGGTGTCAAGACATATTCCATTTTGGTCAAAACCTGATTTTTGGCTGGTTTGCAGAATTGTGAGTTCAAGTTCCAAACATTCATGGTGTTCTTTCAGTTTAAAATTAGGTAACAGTTATGCTGTTGTTTTAGATAGTTGATATTAAATCTTAAATAATAATAAGCAAAGGGCCAAGCTGTTGAACTTTCAAATAACATCTCCCAACTGATCACCCACAGAAAGAATATTACACTGAATCACAGTGCGGTGAAAAAAAAAAAAATGAGGATGCTCAGCTTCAAACCTTTGACTGTGTACACAACATTTCTGATGCATTGGTATGTTTAATAAAGTTCTAAAAAATAAAGAGCACTATTTCCTCCTACAGCCTGCATTTGCTATGCCTGTTTATTTTCAGACAAATAAGACAAGTGCTTGTGTTTAAAAGTAATGGTCAAAAAGCCCATATCAGACACTGCAACTCAAGAAAATTCAGGCAACCACTGAAGCCTAAACTACACACCGTTAATCTGCATAATCTAAATGGCAAGTCCAGAACACTGACTTAAATGCATGTGTAGCCTGACTCTGAATATGAGGAACTTTGTCTGTGGATGGATGGATGGATGGATGGATAGATAGATAGATAGATAGATAGATAGATAGATAGATAGATAGATAGATAGATGCAGGCGCAGTTCTGAAATGCTGTCTAATTGCTTGTTAAATAAAACCAAAGCCCACAACCAAACTGAAGAGAACTAGAGTTTGGGCTCCTTCACAAATTCAAGAAATGAACATTTCTTCACAAAGTAATCTCTCATTCAAAGAAAATGTTCCTTCATGCCACATCAGACAAATTCGACACAATCAAGGCTCTCTTTTTTTGTCCTCTGTCACATAACTTTTATTTTCCAAGTGAATCCAGCTCAAGGACTTACCAGTGATACAAACACTGGCGAAGTGAATATCAGGGTTTTCACGACTAAAAGTGAGACGTGACTGGATATACGAAAGAGAATGCACATGGACACACACTGTATATTCACAGTGAACACTATGGACAGACGGCGCATCTCAGTCAACACCGATTGTGATTTTTTTTTTTTTTCAGATTTTGGACATGGATGGATTTCCTTGAACGGAAATAATGATAGGAGAAAAAAAACTACTATGTAAAAACTTTTAGGGGAAAAAATTCTGAGTCATTTGTTTGATTCTCTGGTCTGTATTACTGCATGAAACCTGAAGTTTTTAAATCAATTTACATGAAAAAAAAAATCATGATACTTCACTGTTTTGGCCAGTTGACTATCATCAGGATCATGTTTATGCTTATTGGCCAATACCATCCATTATCTGTAGCCACTTATCCTGTTCTACAGGGTCGCAGGCAAGCTGGAGCCTATCCCCGCTGACTATGGGTGAGAGGCGGGGTACACCCTGGACAAGTTGCCAGGTTATCGCAGGGCTGACACAGAGACAAACAACCATACTCACATTCACACCTACAGTAAATTTAGAGCCACCAATGAACCTAACCTGTGTGTCTTTGGGGGAAACCCATGCAGACACAGGGAGAACATGCGAATTCCACATACCGTAGAAAGACCCTCGCCAGCTGCTGGGCTCAAACCCAGGACCTTCTTGCTGTGAGGCGACAGTGCTAACCACTACACCACCATGCCACCCCAGGTGATTTCAACAAAGCCAATTTAAAGACTGTCCTCCCCAGTTTTTGCCAGCATGTCCAGTATCTCATGAGGGGAAAAAAAACACACTTGACCATGTTTATAGCAATATCAAGCATGGGTTTACGGCATCACCTCTCCCCCATCTGGGACAGTCTGACCACATCTCTTTGATTTTGACCCCGGCATACAGACCACTTATCAACATGGTCAAACCAACTGCCAGGGCAATACAAGTATGGCCGGAGGGGGCTTCTGAGCAACTGCAGGACTGCTTTAGTTGCACTGACTGGACTGTATTTGAGGATGACAATATTGACATCTACTCCTCCTCTGTACTATTTTATATAAAATGCTGCATGGATAATGTCACCACCACGAAATGGATCCATATGTTTCCCAACAACAAGCTGTGGATGACAAAGGATATACAACTCCTGCTGAGGACTTGCAACAGTGCTTTCTGGTCCGGTGATACACAACAGTACAGCACAGCCAGGGTGAACCTGTAGAATGGCATCAGAGATGCTAAAGCAGCCTACAAGTGGAGGATCGAGGACCACTTTGGCAACTAGGATCCCCGCTGGCCATGGCAGGGGATACTTCACATTACCTGGCAAAATAACACCAGCAGCCTGACGAGCAGCAGCACTTTAATGGCAGAGCAGCTCAACCAGTTCTTCAGCCACTTTGAGGAAGAAAGAACAGAGTTGACCATTGACCTAGCTCCAGCCAACTGCAGCCAGGCACTCATCATCCAGTCCGCTGATGTGATACACAAACTCCATAAAATGAACATATGGAAAGCAGCTGAGCCAGATGGTGTCCAAGGGTGGGTTCTCAGAGACTGTGCTGCAGAATTATGTGAAGTATTTACAAATATCTTCAATCTTGCACTGTCCCCACCTGCCTAAAAATCTCCACAATAGTGCCAATCCCAAAGCAGACTGCTATAACAACCCTCAGTGACTACAGGCCCATGGCACTTACACCCATAATCATGAAGTGCCTGGAAAGACTGGTGCTGCAACACATCAAGGCTGCCCTGCCACCCACTTTGGACCCCCACCAATTCACATATAGAACTAACAGGTCAACAGATGATGCCATCTCCTATGCCTTCCACACTATACTATGCCACTTGGAACAATAAGCAACATATGCACGGCTGCTGTTTGTGGACTACAGTTCCACATTTAATACCATCTTACCCAGCAGACTGTTTGCCAAGATGTCCAACCTGGGCAAACAGTACAACATCTGCCTGTGGATAAAGGATTTCTTGACAAACCAGCCACAGTCAGTCAGGATGGGCCCCTACTGCTCCTCCACTAGGAGCCCCACAAGGCTGTGTGCTGAGCCCATTCCTCTATTCTCTGTATACTCATGACTGTGTTCCATCTCATAACACCACCACCACCAGGGTTAAATTTGCAGACGATATAACCATGGTGGGCCTGATCACCAAAGGCAACGAGTCTCCCTATAGAGAGGAGGTACAAAGGTTGACAGAGTGATGTACAGAAAATAATCTGACTCTTAACATCAAGAAAACAAAAGAATTCATAATAGATTATAGGAAGAAGCAGGAGGTCCATTCACCACGGTATATCAACGGGGAGAGGGTGGAGAGGGCGTTAAGCTTCAAATTCCTGGGCACACACATAACAGAGGAGCTCTTATGGATGACAAACACCAAGGTGCTGGTTAAGAAGGCACAAAACCGGCTGTATTTCCTGAGAACACTCAGGAAGGTAAACCTGTCGCAAAAGCTCTTGATGTCATTCTACTGCTGCTCCATTGAGAGTGTCCTCACACATGGCATTATGGTGCGGTATGGTAGCAGCTCTGCAGCAGACAAAAAGTCCCTGCAGAGAATTATAAAGCCTGCACAGAACATCATAAACCAACAGCTACCGTACTTGCCCTAGATGACATCTTCACCTTCTGCTGCCTGCAGAAAACACACAGCATACGAAAAAATTTGTTTCACCCTGCCCATCACCTGTTTGAAAATGCTACAGGTCCATCAAAACACACATGACAAGACTCATGAACAGTTTCTATCCAAAAGCCATTACTGGGTTTTGGTGCAAAATGAAGAAGCAAGTGTGACAAAGTGTCCAGAAGAACTGTGGCTGGTTCTGCAAGATGTAAAACCTACAGCTCATTTCCTTATAAAACTGCACTCATTGTACCTGAGACTACTATTTTTTTTTTTAAGCAAAAGGTCATCTCACACCAAATATTGGCTTTGTTATATTGACTTATTACTTTATATTGACTTATTGACTTTGACTGGGGCGTGGTTGTTGTTACCAAACAGGCTGGTTTGAGTATTTCAGAAACTGCTGGTGAGAGTTTACACAGAATGGTGCAGGGGAAAAAAATGCAGCAAGCAGCAGATCTGTAGATAGCAATGTCTTATCAGTGAAGGAGAATGGCCAGACTCGTTTGAGCTGATTGGAAATTGGTACCTCAAATAACAACTCTTTTTTTTTCAGAAATGTGGTAAGCAGAAAAGCATCTCTGAATGCACAACACATCAAATCTTTTGCAGATGTTCTATAACAGCAGATTACTAGAAACTGAGGCTACAATGGGCACAAGCTCAAAAAAAAACAAACAAACCCTGAGACAAGGAAGTACCAGTCATTGCTCAAACTTGACATTCAATAATGCAAAAGTACAAATAAGCTCCTAAAGCTTCCTTCAGTTTGTTGAGATCATTCAGTGTTGTGTATTCTTCATCTGGAAGTCTCATGTTTTTGATAGATTCAGAGCCATCAGATTGGGGCATTTTTTTTTTTTTTCCAAGATCCATCAGATAAATCCAATTCTTGAAATTCTCCTGTCGAAATAATCATTCATTCATTTATCTTTCCAAGCAACTTCATCGGATAGCAGTGTATCCTGAACCTATCCCGAGACACAATACCATTGCAGAGCACTATGCACACAAACAATCACGCACTCATTCACATCTAGGGGCAATTTTGAGTCAGCAACTGTAAGTAAACCTGCTGAGAACACTTTGACTACAAACATGGACACCCTGAACAACAGTCCCCAAGACTCACAGTGCCCTCTGTCTCCCGATTACTAATCACAGCTGTCACGTATCTTGCTACTCACCTCTCTCCCTAATTAAGCCACTCACTCATACTACTCCACTACAAAGTATTGTTCTGCTCCCTCAGTTCATACCAAGCCTTATATCTTTCTGATTTCCCTGTCGTATTTCTGACTTTTGCTTATCCTCTCACATTTTCGCTCTTTGTCTTTCCTCTAATATGTTGTTTGCTGACCACCTGACCCACGCTAGTTTACTGACCTCAATTTCAGTCTCTCGTCTTGGCTCTGTTTACTGTTTGCATCCCGCTCTCTTCTACACATACATCTGTAAGTGCCTGCATTCTGACAGGATACTTCGCCACTATAAATGTAGCAGAAGAGGCAAAGCAAATGGCTCTTAACGCCCAGGGACGACTACTGGGAGAACATCAGCAGATGCAAGCAGACCTCAACACTCATATGGCACAACTAGTTGTAGCTACTGTGATGTTGCAGGCACTCCTAACGCGTTTTGAGTCTTCCACAAGCCCAGCGCTGCAACTTCCTGTTCCAGAGAGGTTCGCTGGAGATGTGCTCACTTGCAAAGGTTTCTTACTTCAATGTTCCCTGTATTTTCCTACTATGCCTAATCTGTCTGAAGAGCACAAGATTGCTAAGTTCCTTTCTTTCCTCACTGGTAAAGAGCTCCAATGGGCCAGCATAGTTTGGAACCAGGGTGGTGAACAGACTAAGTCCTATGAGCATTTCATCTCTCAGTTCAAGAGAGTGTTCGATCACGAACCAGAAGGAATTGAAGTAGGTGAAAGTTTACTTACCATTTCACAAGGCTCCAGAAGCGTGACTGAGTACGCCCTAGATTTCAGAACACTAGCGGCAGCCAGTGGGTGGAATGATCCAGGTCTTAAGGCAGTTTTTTGCCAAGGTCTGCACCCCGAGATTCTAAGCGAGCTCGTCTGCAGGTATGAACAATGCACTCTGGACTCTCTCATCGAACTAGCCATGCATCTTGATCATCTGTTGGGTCACTGACCCTCCATTCAGGAGAATAGTAAACCGGTCCTAACTTCTGAAGACAGTGCATCCATGGAAGTGTTACACACCCGGTTAACACACACTGAGCATCTAAGGAGGAAGAAGGAGGGTTTGTGTTTTTACTGTGGGAGTTCCGAACACCAGCTCAACCATTGTCCCATCCGTCTGTCCCGTGCAGCTCCTGCAGAAGGTCCAGCACGCAATGTGAGTCCAGTAAGAAAATTCAGTTCCAAATCGTTCAAGGTTCCAGTGTTGTTAAAGTTGACAAATTCCACACACATCCTTTCTGCTTTTATCGATTCAGGTGCTGAAGGCAACATTATCAGCTGCTCAATTGCTCAGAGGTTCAACCTTCCAACAACCTCTCTTCAAAGTGCAGTCAGCATTTGAACCATTGATGGAGGGCCCATAGGAGAGGGTTTTGTCACCATGCATACAACCCCCATTCACATTCAAGTGGGTGCACTGCACTCAGAGTTAATCTCCCTTTACGTCACCACTACTGTAAGTCACGACATCATTCTTGGCTTATCCTTGGCTCCAACTTCATGACCCCTTGATTTCGTGGCAGAACAAGGAAATTCTCCAATGGTCACCTGCCTGCTTTCAAAATTGCATCTCTCATCCACAAGTCAACATCTCATCCACCTCTGTGGAGCGCCTGCAGACAGACTCTCTAGACAATGTCCCTGAGTGTTATTTGGACCTCAAGGAGGTATTCAGCAAGGAAAAGGCTTGTGGGCTACCACCTCATTGGCCCTATGACTATGCGATAGATTTATTGCCAGGCACGTCACCACCATGGGGTCGTATATCCCCACTCTCCCAAAAGGAGCATGCAGCTATGGAAGAATATGTTCAGGAAGCCCTCAAGCAGGGTTACATTTGTCCTTCCAAATCTCCAGCCTCTGCGGGCTTCTTCTTTGTGGAGAAATGAGGTGGTGGTCTCAGACCATGTATTGATTATAGGGGACCTAATCAGGTGTCAGTCAAGTACCCATATCCGCTTCCTCTTGTTGCTGCAGCCCTGGAGAAACTCAGATCAGCTAAAATTTTATTGACACTTGACTTACACAGTGCCTACAACTTAATCAGGACAAAAAGGGGCAATGAGTGGAAAACTGCCTTCAGCAATACTGCTGGCCATTTTGAGTACTGGGTAATGTTGTATGGCCTTTCTTCAGCACCTAGCATGTTCCAGTGCCTAATTAATGATGTGCTATGGGACATGCTAGGCAAGTATGCCATCGCCTACATAGATGACATTCTCATCTACTCCCCAGACGAAGGAAGTCACAAGGATCACGAAAGAGTGGTTTTCCAATGCCTGCTTCAGTACCACCTCTATGTCAAAGCAGAGAAGTGTGAATTCCATCAAAAACACATCTCCTTCTTAGGATACATTATCAGTGCTGAAGGGGTTAGCATGGACTCATCGAAGGTCTCTGCGGTCACTTCTTGGCCTACACCCATGTCCATAAAGGACCTTCAATGTTTCTTGGGCTTTGCGAACTTCTATTGCCATTTTGTTAGGGGTTTCAGCATGATTGTAGCTCCCTTGACAGCTCTATTAAAGAAGGGACCCGAGCGCCTCAAGTGGAACCCCACAGCAGAAGAAGCCTTTAACCGTCTGAAACAAGCCTTCACCTCCACTCCAGTATGACAGCATCCTGATCCATCAAAACATTTCACCCTAGAAGTAGACGCCTCTGATACGGGAGTAGGGGCAGTACTGTCCCAACATTTTTGGGAAAAACAGAAACTCCATCCAGTAGCCTTCTTTTCAAGGAAGCTTTCTTCTGCTGAAAGAAACTACGACATGGGTAACAGAGAACTACTCACCATAAAGCTAGCCCTTGAGGAGTGGCGACATTGGTTAAAGGGAGCCATGCACCCTTTTGTCATTCTCACAGACCACAAGAACTTGGAATATGTCTGCAAAGCCAAGAGGTTAAACCCTTGCCAGGCCAGGTGGGATCTCTTCTTCACACGCTTCGACTTCACCATTTCATTCCATCCAGGCTCCAAGAACTCCAAAGTTGGTGCCCTATCTCGAGTCTTTGCTCCATCACAACAAAATTCTGTCACCCATCCCATTTTCCCACTCCAATGCTTCCTACAGTCTATCACCTGGGACCTAGACAAAGAAATAAGGAACTGCCAACCTCAGACTCTCCGCAACAATATCCCACCTGGTCTACTATATGTGCCAAAACATTTTAGAGGCAGACTCATCACTTGGGCTCATGCTTCTCCTGCCACGGGACACCCTGGCAGCCAGCGAACTCATCTCATGTTGACAAATAACATCACCTCATGCTCTGTCTGCACCCAAGCTAAGGTTCCTAGAACCCCTCCAGCTGGTAAGCTTTGCCCTCTCCCTGTGCCTCAAAGACCCTGGTCCCACATAGCTATCGATTTCATCACTGACCTCCCTTCCTCACAAGGCAATACCACCATAATGGTAACCGTCGACCACTTCTCCAAAGCTTTTAAGCTTATTCCATTACCTGGTATCCCCACAGCACCCCAAACAGCTGAACTACTATTCCAGCAGGCATTCAGATATTATGGTCTCCCTGAGGACATAGTCAGCGACCAGGGCTCTAAGTTTGTCTCACGCTTCTGGACATGCTTCATGGAAAGATTGGGGGTATCTGTGAGCCTCACGTCCGGATACCATCCCCAGTCGAATGGCCAAGTAGAGAGGGCTAATCAAGAAATTGGCTGTTTCTTAAGAATTTTCTGCATGCATAACCAGGGGGACTGGGCATGCTTCCTTCCATGGGCCGAGTATGCACAGAACTCCCTCAGACACTCTGCAACTCAACTAACACCATTTCAGTGCATACTCAGCTACCAACCACCCCATTCCCTTGGGATGACATGCCAAGCCAAGTACAAGCCATACATGAATGGTTTTCATGTAGCCAGACCATAGGGGAGGAGGTACATCAATGGCTCTAAAATATCAATGCCAAGTATAAAGAATATGCTGACAAACATAGAGCAAACAATCTAGACTATTCCCCGGGTGACAAAGTATGGATAGCCACGAGAAACCTAAGAGAACCCAACACCTGTAAAAAAAACTTCAGCCATGATATATAGGACCATTCAAGGTACTTCAACGAAGTCTCATACCATCTAGACCTCCCCCCTCACAGCAGGTTATCCCCTACATTCCATGTCTCTAACCTGAAACCTGCCATTCCAAGCCTCCTTGCTGAGAACGCACCTGTCCAGGAGCACCCAGCTCTCGATATAGAGGGTGAACCCATCTACCAGGTAAATAAGATCCTCAACTCTAGAAGAAGAAGAGGGCAAGTTGAGTACCTGGTAGATTGGGAAGGTTATAGACCCGAGGAACAAAGCTGGGTTTTCGCTAAGGCCATTCTGGACCCACTCCTCAAGCAGGAGTTCCATGCCCTACATCCCGACAAACCAGCACCCAGAGGTAGGGGGCGTCCCAGAAAGAGTGTAGCTCCCAGACGGAGCACCTCAGGGGGGGTTCTGTCAGTAAACCTGCTGAGAACACTTTGACTACAAACATGGATACCCTGAACTACAATCTCCAAGACTCACAGCACACTCTGTCTCCTGATTACTAATCACAGCTGTCACGTATCTTCCTAATCACCTCTCTCCCCGTTTAAGCCACTCACTCTCACTACTCCAGTGCAAAGTATCATTCTGCTCCCTCAGTTCATATCAAGCCTTATATCTTTCTGATTGCCTTTCATATTTCTGACTTTTGCTTATCTTTTCACGTTTTCGCTCTTTGTCTTTCCTCTATTATGTTGTTCACCGTTCGCCCAACCCACGCTAGTTTACCTACCTCGATTTTAGTCTCTCGTCTTGGCTTTGTTTACTGTTTGCATTCTGCTCTCTTCTGTACATACATCCGTAAGTGCCTGCATTCTCACAATTATGCCTGAGACTACTATTATTTATTTATAAATCAAAGGGTCATCTCACACCAAATATTGACTGTTTCATTTATTATAGCTTACTGCTTCTAGTATTTTTTTAATGTTGAAACATTTCATTTCATTATTTTTAAGCCATTTTTCATTGACAGCATTTCCTTACATGTGCCCAAGACTTTTGCACAGGACTGTACATTACTGTAGAATTTATTTCCTAAATGAAACTATGTATAGACATTTCCTGTGAGCTATTACCTGTGATTCTTCTGATTACTGGCTGTGGTTTTATTGCTACATCCGCACACTGGTTCATACTTTTTAAAGACAATGATTCATACATAAAGCCTGGTGGCATGGTGGTGCAGTGATTAATGCTGTTGCCTCACAACTAGAAGGTTTCGAGTTCTACACCTCACGGCTGACAGGGGCCTTTCCGTCTGGAGTTTCCTCCCACAGTACAAAGACATGCAGATGAGGTAAAATACCCAACCCCTGGGCTTGCACAAGCCATTGTGTACTTAGTGCCGGTCCCAAGTCCAGATAGATTGGAGAAGGTTGCATCAGGAAAGGCATCCAGCATAAAAACTGATGCCAAATCAAATATGCAGATCTGGAGGATTAGCACATCTCATCTCATTATCTCTAGCCGCTTTATCCTTCTGCACAGGGTCGCAGGCAAGCTGGAGCCTATCCCAGCTGACTACGGGCGAAAGGTGGGGTACACCCTGGACAAGTCGCCA
>JAOEHJ010001966.1:0-11852 GCA_025447855.1 Potamarius usumacintae
ACTAGTGACAGAGCACTGAAAATCAGGCCTCTTATGGACAATTTTTGAGGTCAGGGAACGGTGGGCCAATGAGCTGCTTTCAGCGAATAAATTTATAGTAAGATAGATAGATGAAGTTTATTGCCTCTGCTGGGAATTTTGGGAAGAAAACTGGATAGAAAAAGCAACAGATGGTTTTGATCTCTGGGTTCTGGGCCCAGTGCGGCACTCTGTTCACCTCACACCTGAGATAGGACTCGAACCCACAATCCCTGGCTCATGGAAAACATTAATGTAAAATAACTAAGAACTAGCAGAGGATGGGTTCAATCCATTGACCACTGGGTTAGGGGCCCAGCACACTTCTGCTGCACCACTCTGCTCATCTCCTAACTGGGACTTGAACCCACAATGCCTGACTCAAGGAAAACATTGACATAAAAGACTTCAGAATGAGCAGAGAAAAATTTCAATCCATCAACTTGTGGGTCCAGCATGCTCCCGCTGCACCACGCTGGTGACCTTAAACCTCCAGTGGGATGTGAACCCACGATGCCTGGCTCATGGAAAACGCTGGCATCGAAGACCTCAGAAAGAGCAAACAATGGTTTCAATCCCTCAGTTACAGGCTCAGTATACTCACGTTGCACTACTCTGCTAACCTCACAGACTGTGTGGGACTCAAAGCCACAATACCTGGTTTAAGAGGCTAGTGCCTTATCAATTGGGGCACCACTGTACCATACTAAAATAGTACAATCACTCAGAAACTGCTCAGATTGTTCCTCAGATGTTTTTCATATCCGATACCTGTGATCTGACTTGCAGCTGTCAGAGCTGCTGTTATAGAAAATTAATCAGCACCAAGTAAGCTAAGCTCTTAACTGAAGAATTCAGTAAAACAATCAAATAACATTATTCATTCAGCATAAAGAAATGCTGAAATTAGAAAATTTGTTCACTGCACTGGATGAGATATCTCTTCTTGGAATTGCAGCTATTGAAAACTTATTCATGTTTTTTGCTTAAAAAATGAACAATAGGGCATTTGTCCCCTATTTTTTGTTCAACAACATGATTCAAGGAACAAACCAACAGTTGTCTCTGTATAACTCATAAAAGGCAAATAACTACCACTTTTTCCACAGAACGACACTCATCAGACACAAATAAAGACTTTAACTTTATAAGAATGGATCTTCATGTTTTCGAGCTTTCAACACATTTTCATCATACTGGTCATTTTTAACTGTAAAGCACATCTGAAACGAGTTTTCAACAAAGTACTCTGAAAAGCATTTGTTCAGAGTGGAAAAACAGACTTTGTGTCAACAGGTGCATGAAAACAACTTTCCACGCGCAGGAGTGCCATCAGTGTCTCTGTCCAGCCGTTACAGCGCATAAAGCAAAGGTTTGACAAAGAACATGGATTTCGTGTGAAATGAGTGTATTCGAGCATATTTGACAAGAAACAACTTTCAAACATGGATTTTCATGTTTTCGAGCTTTTAACACATTTTCATCATACTGGTCATTTTATACTGTAAAGCACTTCTGAAACGAATTTTCAACAAAGTACTGTGAAAAGCACTTACTCAGAGTGGGAAAACACAATTTGTGTAACCAGGTGCATGAAAACAGCTTTCCATGCGCAGGAGTGCATTCAGTCTCTCTGTACAGCCGTTTCAGTGCAGAAAGCAAACGTTTGACAATGAACATTGATTTCGTGTGAAATGAGTGCATTCGAGCATATTTGACAACTAAAGTTTCAAAGCATGGATTTTCATGTTTTCCAGCTTTGAACACATTTTCATCATACTGGTCATTTTTAACTGGAAAGCACTTCTAAAACGAGTTTTAAACAAAGGACTGTGAAAAGCACTTGTTCAGAGTGGGAAAACACACTTTGTGTCACCGAGTGCATGAAAACAGGTTTCCTAGCGCAGGAGCGCATTCAGTCTCTCTGGACAGCCGTGTCAGTGCATAAAGCAAACGTTTGACAACGAACAATGATTTTGTTTGAAATGAGTGCTTTCGAGCATATTTGACATGTAACAACAATGGATTTTCATGTTTTCGAGCTTTGAACACATTTTTATCATACTGGTCATTTTTAACTGGAAAGAACTTCTAAAACGAGTTTTCAACAAAGTACTGGGAAAAGCACTTGTTCAGAGTGCGAAAACACACTTTGTGTCAAGGAGTGCATGAACACAGCTTTCCTCGCGCAGGAGCACCTTCAGTCGCTATGTACAGCCGTTTCAGCGCATTAATCAAACGTTTGACAACGAACATTGATTTCGTGTGAAATGAGTGCATTCGAGCATATTTGACAAGAAACAGCTTTCTAAGCATGGATATACATGTTTTCGAGCTTTTAACACATTTTCATCATACTGGTCATTTTTTACTGGAAAGAACATCTGAAACGTGTTTTCAACAAAGTACTGTGAAAGCACTTGTTCATTGTGGTAAAACACACTTTGTGTCAAGGAGTGATGAACACAGCTTTCCTAGCGCACACTGTAAATAATTTTCCTGTAAAATAACAGTAAAGAGCTGGCAGCAGAGACGCCTGTAATATACCATAATTTTTACGGTTTTCATCCGTAAAATAATTTTACAGTAGTAGACTGTAAACCAGAAATACGGTATAGTCCTGTATTTCTATAATTTACGGTAAAGAGCTGGCAGCAGAGACACCAGCAATATACCGTAATTTTTACAGTATTCATCTGTAAAATAATTTTACAGTAGTAGGCTGTAAACCAGAAATACAGTATATTTCTGCATTTCTATCATTTACAGTAAAGAGCGTAAATGTCCACAGTTTGCTCTATGGACTTCCAGTTTCACAACTTAATAAACTACAGCGTGTTCAGAATGCGCCCGCCAGACTTATCTGCAATGTGAGTCGCTTTGATCACATTACTCCCGCCCTCATCGACTTACACTGGCTTCCTGTAAAATATAGAATCGGTTTTAAAATTTTACTTATTACTTTTAAGGCACTGAATGGTCTCGCTCCGTTATATATTAAGGAACTTATAAATGTCAAGCCTGCCTCTAGATATAGCCTTAGAAATAATCATGATCTCCTACTTCAGCGTCCGCGCACAAAAACACTTACCACTTTAGGTGACCGGTCTTTTACAGTAGCTTCGCCCTGTTTATGGAACAGTCTACCCTCCTCTATCCGTAACCTTTCATCGATTTCACAATTCAAAACACAGCTTAAGACCTTTTTGTTTAGAAAGGCGTTTCCAAGTTAGATAAGTCACTTGTTATAATTATATTATATCGCTTGTTCTTGTAAATAGTTGTATTTTTATTACAATATTGTAAATATTTGTTTTTCTATTAGTCATGAAACTGATATCAATTCATTGTTATTGCAATATATGTAACATGTTATATTCATTATATGTAATGTAATGCGCATGCGAGCATCTTCATATGGAGCATGCGCAATAGAAGTAATAAAATTATTATTATTATTATTATTATTATTATTATTATTATTATTATTATTATAAGAGCTGACAGCAGGGAGACCAGCAATATACTGTAATTTAACAGTATTCATGCTGTAAATTCACTTTTTTTTGTATTCAAACTGTTAAATGATTTGACAGTCTAATACAGTAAAAAAAACTGCAGCATATTTCTATGATTATTTGGGAATTACAGTAATATTATGTTTAAGTTGTTACTTTAACTTTTCACATTTTACTGTAGACAGGCACAGTAGATAATACAATAGCTAAATTTAGCAGTTTCCTAAAATATCAGTCTTAAATACAATCAATATTAGGTCTTCATTATTCTCGGGGCTATAGGCAATTGCATTATTGTGAATATTGTGCAAAATAAGCAATAAAATCTTAGAGAATCACAATCATTTATTTCAAAAAGAAATATCACCATGACCTGAACTGAATACCGCTGCTTCAAATACATGAAAAAAAAGAAAAGAGATTTCAAGTAGCAAACAGAAACAGCCTAGTAGTGTCTGCCTTAGACTATGGCAATAAACTTAAATTCTTAAATTGCTTTTCAGAGCATAACCTGCCTGTGACCTATAGCTGACTTTTTGGGCCAATGTGAATATAATTTACTGTCGTCTTTAACGCATAAGTTTGAACACTTGTTCAATAACACAGTGGGTCTAAGAAAAAGACCAATGCAAGAAATACAGACAAAATAAGAGTTTAACCTATCCTGTGAGGTATACTTATGTTCTTGCAAAAACACATTTAAAATACAATCTCAGAATTTACTCCAATAAACTATCTGCTGCCAGCAAAAATATAGAACAGTAAGAGAATTTTTAAACACATCATTAGCAATATTTGGAAAACTATTACTAATACTTTTAAGACTATTTTCAAAGTAGGAACATTAAGACCTTTTTGATTACATGAGTAAGAACATTCAGCAAGCAAGCAAGCATGTTTTCTTCCTTTTAAAATAGTCTAGTGAATTAGATTACAATTTCCTCAAAACTCAACTTAAAAGATTTATATTATGTAATCTGCAATGTTTTTTTCTGCTGTTTGTGAAAATGCAGAATATTCAGAATTGACAACATTTGGAAAACAAACATAACATTTTGAAAAAGTGCATTCATGCCATTTTGAAACTATTACAGTACAGTTAGAACATTTTGACTATGCGTCTATAATATGGATCAAAAACAACATTTAGGAAAGAAACTGTAATAGGCACATGTGCCAATGTAAGCTTGCGACTTGCAGTTTACTTCTAAAATAGTCCTGTGAGGTACTGAAGTTTTATGTTTTTACGTCTTAAAATAGTCCTGTGAGGTAGGTTTGTGTTTTTACTTCTTAGTTCCGGTGGGAGTCTGGGTGGATGTGAACGGCCCTGATTCAAATCTTGTGGATCCAGGAGGGACGAACATCAGTTTGTTAGTTCCTCTGTAGCATTATTCCAGTGTTGCCACTGTCAAACAATAACAAACAAATATTATACAATCAGGAATGTACAACATACTCTTCAAACTAATAAAGCTTATAAAGCTAATAATAGCAGTTCTCTTGTTTAATGTGACAATGCCAGACTGTCAAAACAACACATTGACAGAGAGCAAGTTAAGGAGAACTCACTGATCTATATGAAGTCCCATTCAAAGTCAAGGAGGTTCTTCAGTAGCATGGACACGTGTGTGTTGACTGCAGAAGACTTCTTCTGGACGATCACACCTTTCTTCTTGGAGACAACCTTGCCCCTTTTGGCCTTTGTCCCTCTCTCTGGATTTATGCCAATGAAGCGCCTGAAATCAAAATAGTGTAAGATCAGAGTGGGGTTACAACGACATACTCTTTTGTGTACATTCAATTAAATTCAATCAATTGTTTTTTTGTCTTCTCCATTGCACAAATGGAGTGGACCTGAATGACAATAAAGTGACATCAAAATGGAATTATAATAAAGCCTTAGGCCAATAAAATACCCTGTGTGTATGTGTATGCGTATGTGTGTATGTGTTCAAAATACCATTTTATGCTAAAAAATGCAAACACATTAATTTAGTTGTCTATAACCATATAATGATGTCATGGAATGAAGGGCTTTTTATCTCTGAATGAATTCAAGAGTACAGGCTGCCTCATCTTGATACTGAAGGTTGAATATGTAGTAGATTGCAAACACAGCAGCAAGTCCTGTTGCAAATGTTGGTGTGATGCCCTCAGAGATTACACGGCCTTCAAGGGCGATCCTCCAACCTCCAACTGTGACTTGCCCTGTTCCACCTGAAACTTCAAGTCATAGCAACATGAGAATGTATTTCACCTTATATAAACATTTGTTAACTCAAGATGAAAGACCAATATGCTATATAATGTGTCTATCAAAGGATCTAAATGAAATGTATACCATGAAGTATCAGGCGAGGACTTGCAGGAAGACTAAGAGTTGCCTCAATGTCAGCTGCTGTGGCATACACCTGTAGGGAACAAATACATACATGCAACATTTTTAAGATGAAAAGTTATAAAAAGGTAAACAGTTAGTAAACAGAGAAAGAAAAAAGAAAACCTACATCTGCAAAAAGGATCAGCCCGGTTAGGTCCTCTCCAAAGTGTGCCATGAGCAGCTGAACAACACGAAGTGCCACCTCATTATCTTCACCTTTAGAGATGACATCCTTGACATCTTTGTTAGTAGGTTTTTCCCTGAAGTATTGTGTGATGGCTCTTCTACATTCCTCCATACTGAGTTCCAAGCTACGAAGCACATTGATGTCTGTGAGCAACTCAAAATGTGCGTATATATACCTTGGCATGAAAAGAAAAGGCCAATTGCTTTTCAAATCCTCAATGTCCGGTGGTGGAAGTGTATTTATCTGGCGACGTTGTAGAGAGAATGTGAGCTCCATTAGATTTTTAACCTCGGCTCTTTCTGCTCCACCTGCACCTTCCTGTCTGTAAATCTCCACCAGTCTCTGGCGGTGCTGCTCCACAGTCTCAGCAGTTTCTTCTGGGGGGAGCTCTGGCTGAAATCTTGTACATCCATATGTGTCAGTTGGACCCCTTTTTTGTGTAGAGGATCGGTGGCATGAAAAGCTTAGCTCACGGTTCACATTCTCAATGCGGTTCTTCAATTGAATCAAAAGTGATGTGTAACCTCCACTCAGAAGTGACCCATTTGGTGTCATATCAGCAAAACTTTTTGGGTACTGCCTGACGATATTTTGAACCACAGTTAGGCACTGTCTGCGAGTGGGGTTAGCTTCATACCGTCTCATTTCATCTGCGAGTACTCGTACCATCTGGCGTCGCTCCACTGGTTTAGGTCTCTTGCCATCTGCAATTGCAATACGAATTTCCTGTGGCATTTGTTCCCAAGGGACCTGGAATGTTTCTGGCCATGTTTTCAGTATCTGAGATGTGGAAGGTCTGTTGCTTGGCTCGCTGTTTGTTGCCTGGTTTGAACATGATGCAATGGCCGATAGCTGTGATGAGCTAGAATGAGGCGGAGTGCATAATGATGATGATGAAGACTCAGATGATGACAAATCACTACTCATTGGTGATGAAGTTGGAATGGCTTGTAACTCCAATGTAACTACCTCAATTTCTAAAAAACAAACAAAAACAAACAAAAAAAAGAATTAGGGCACACAATTAATACGCTATATCAGTCACGCATTTGGCCAAAAGTCGACTTAACTCCTCCTATACTAGGCTTATTTGAAAAGTTTAAAGGTGAATTATGTGGTTTAAGAAAAATTAAACAATAGAATAAGTTTTCCAGAACACTGTTTGAAGCGAGAAAGTTGGCAGGGTCAGCCAAATATAAACATTATAAAACAGTATGAAATTGAGTTGTCAAATGACAGTTTGTCAATAAGTCAATAAAGTGAATTCAATTTGTTTGTTTAATTTGTTTATGCATGAAAATTAATAATTAAAGACTTTTCTCTTTTCAAAAAATTGCCCAATACAATGCATCAATTTAATTTGAATATGATAAAATATTAGGTGAATGCCATTTTAAAATGTTTATGAAAATGAACTAAATAAACTCAGTATGGTTTCTGTTATATCATATATGTCTCCCACTGTTTATGGATTAATTATGGTCATTCCCTACCCTATGTTACCATGGTATCAGCCTGATACTAGATTTTTTTTAATTACAAGTGCATCCCTACTTGAATGCCACACTAAACTAGCCATACATTACCTAATTTGAATGCATTCAGGAGTTTTCGGCACTGGATAACAGGTAGCAGATCTGCAATGTCTTCCTGTTGTACATATTTTAAGTCTTCTTTTGACTCCAAGCCAGAGCTCTGAAGTTTCAATATTATTTGCCACTGGGTCTCTTCGGAGAGATTTGGCAAGGTCTTGCAGATAATCTCTTTGATTTCTTCACTCAAGTTCGCCATCATTCTGGAACAGAGGGAAAGAATGGTGAAGAATTATCAGTGGTATGCCATGGACAGTGTACTCAGGCAAGGGATAGTAATCTAGCAGATTCTCCTGATTAATACAACAGTAGTTTCTTTGCATCAGTGTGAGGCTGTAAACACCCATGTCAGGAATACGCTGGGCATGATACTTTTCAGCAATAAAATATACTGCTGAATCCTTATGAACAAGAACCACTTTGATTTTTCCAATAACAAGCCTGTCATCATCATCATCAATCACGATGAGCATGTTCTTTTTGTATTTGGTCCCCTTCACAGTCACTTCATTTACTGTCAGAGTGTTTGTGGACTCAAAAGTGTGATGTGCAACTGCCTCTCTGATTACATTATTGTAGTCTTCTGAGAAAAACTGTGCACCCCTCTCCACTGAAACAGCTGGAGGGAAGAAGGTACCAGCACTCAGAAAGGCCTGCAGAAGCTGATGTCTCTCTGCAAGCGTAGAACATGGATTCTTAAAGTTGCGCAATTGCCTCAAACACTGCTTAAAATATGTGTGTTTGCTCTCAAATCTTAGAGTCCATAGGCGAATAAGGGGCCCAAACTGGATAATGAGCTCAGGATAATGACTAACATAGTGATGTTTGGGCTTCAGTGGGTTGTCAGGAAATGTTTGAATTCGGCAATGCAAATATTCATCAATCAGAACTCTTAGGTAGGCTATCTGGCCATTTGAAATGGCAGGTGCACAAATGAGGTCCACAACTTCTCTAAGTAGCAAAACCAACTGCCATACTTCATTGTCACCTGGATTTTTTACTTTGTCTCCAATCAAAACAGGCAACATTCTCAGCAAACACCAATTCTGCACAGCATGTCCCCCAAGTTTTCCACCCTCTGGATTAACCTCACACGGTTTGTCATTAGCATCCCTACCAAGATACTTGAACTGATTTATTCGTCGATTCAAGTCAAGATAGCTGAACATTTTATCCACCTTAACAAGATGGTTAATGTACAGTGCTAGATCAGAGGATACAATACCTTCAAAAAGATCGTGGCCAAGACAGGGAGGCAACCCTGGCTGACATACATGGAAGTATTTGAGTGTATTAAACACAGAGTCAAATTTAACACCTCCACTAGATGTAGACTGTCCTTCATTGCTCTGAACATGATCTCTGTACATCTGCATTGTGCGTTTTTTGCCTTGGATAAGAGGATCTGCATGGAATGCTTCTCTGCTAATATCACAGTATCTGCAGAAGTGTGAACTCCTGCTGAAGTTTTCCACAAAGCCTCCTATGCTATGTGAGCCCAGGTTGTCACCTGCAATGGCACACAAAGTTCCCTTGTAGACCTTTCCATCAGGCAGGGTAACACCATTGAGCTCAAGATCTTTAAGGTCATTGACGAGGATGCCCATAACCAAGTCTTGACCAAAATACTTAAAATCGTGTTCTTTACAGAGAAGAACAAGTTGCATTTGATCAGTGCTAGATCTGTTGTGTGCCATTAAATCTGCAAGACTTAGATACACTGCAAGTATCTTGTGTTTTTTCTTTCCAGATCCCAGTGGGTTTACCACTTCAAATGCATCCTGATACAAGATCAAGCTCAGTGATGAGCTTTCAGTCTGGAAGAGCATATTCTCAGCCATATTTCTGCCATCCCACACATCCTTAAGAATATTCTTAGGACCAATACTGGTGTGTACTTGCTTATATTGTTCCTGCACTGATTGGCAATGAAACAGAGAATAAATTGTTTGTTTAATGGGAACATACTGGGCAAAACACTCTTTGCCTGCCTCATTCTGACCTAGACAGATCTGAACTGGCTCAACATAGTTGAAGCTGTTCTTGAAAACAGTTTTTCTTTTCTGATCAGTTTTCAGTGGCTGAGTGTTGCAGGTCCTAAAGAGATCCTCATTTTTCATGACTTCAATCACATTGTCTGTGTCAGCTTCTGAAATCCCAAGCGTAATCAATCTCTCTTTTAGTTTGAAAAGCAAATGTGACTGGCTTATTTCATGTATTTCCTGAAAATCTTCAATAATTGTCTGGATGACAGAGGATGGAAGCAAACTCTTTGCTTGCAATTTCAAATAAAATAGGGCTAAATTTTTAAAGAACTGTGATTCATCAGCAATTTCTGGGTAAATCTCTTGTTCATCACCTGCATCACCAGGAGGATCAATCTGCATATCAGACTGATCTTGTTCACTCTCATAGGAAACACCAGGATTCACAATGGACTCAACCAGATTTTCCTCAGTACCATTTTTATGTTTCCGACTCATGTGTGACGTGAATGTCGATAAGACTGTCAAGCTTTTGCTACAGTGTCTATAAGGACAAGTAACTGTTTTCCCCTCTCTAATGTGTGTTTTCAAATGAGAGTAAAAGGCTGTCAAAGTCTCACACCTTGCACTGCAGAAATCAACATGACACGTTAGATCAACCACACCAGACAAAGTACCCCTAACTACACGTTTGTTATGTCTATAAGTGTGAGACTTAAATGTTGAAAAGTTTTGGAAAGTCCGACTGCAATCTGGCAAAACACACTTAAAAATTAAATTAGGTGTATTTTTATGAATCCTCATGTGCCTTAGGTATGCCACTATTGTGGCACAGCTATGACAACAGATCTGACAGGGGAACATTGTTTCTGCCTGATGGTAAGTTCCTTTTCATGCACAAACAAGTATTAGTCTTGATTAAATATATCAAGCAGGAAGATCTTTCTGGCTGCTTTTTAGTGCCACCGTATCAGTCTTAACGCTGAAATGTTTAACCTTAACTTAGTTGCAATGTTAAGATTAGGAAAGAAAAACCACAGCTGATGCAAAACGGTTTAACAAATCATGTACAGAGTAGGGAAAACTAGCATTAGCAATTTTCTGTTTCAAATGGAAAAGTAAAACCCTATAAGCCTTGAGGATTCGAGTGTCTCTTTTACCGAACTAGCTTAATTCTGTTAACTCATTGTAAAACACACTTCATTAAAAGTCAACACAAACAAACTAAAAATAAAAGAAAGAAAGAAAATAAGATTTTGATGAACGTACCGTTTAGATGCAAGACCAGAAATGTTGGTGATAAAGACCGAATGTGTGTCCTGTTGCGTCGTGTCGTGTCTCTTCTGGTAGATTTTCAAAAATACTGTAGTGTCCCGTAATTTAAAACATTTGCATACCGTTTACAGACTCTATCCTGTTGCTACAAGTTAAGAAGCTCACAATGCATTGCTAACTACAGTATTAAACTGTTAAACATGAAAATAGTATTTTACTGTTGAAAATTGGCCGTAAATTTACAGCAATTGCTTACACAGTTAAAATGACCAATATGATGAAAATGTGTGAAAAGCTCGAAAACATGAAAATCCATGCTTAGAAAGTTGGTCCTTGTCAAACATGCTCGAATGCACTCATTTCACGCGAAATCAATGTTCTTTGTCAAACGTGAGCTTTATGTGCTGAAACGGCTTTAGAGAGAGACTGAATGCGCTCCTGCGCTAGGAAAGCTGTTTTCAAGCACTCGGTTACACAAAGTGTGTTTTCTCACTCTGAACAAGTGCATTTCACAGTACTTTATTGAAAACTCGTTTCAGATGTGCTTATACAGTTTAAATGACCAATAAGATGAAAATGTGTTAAAAGCTCGAAAACATGAAAATCCATGCTGAGAAAGCAGTTTCTTGTCAAATATGCTCGAATGCACTCAGTTCACTCGAAATCAATGTTCCTTGTCAAACGTGTGCTTTTTGCGCTGAAACGGCTTTACAGAGAGACTGAATGCGCAACTGTGCGAGGAAAGCTGTTTTCATGCACTCAGTGACAGAAAGTGTGTTTTCTCACTCTGAACAAGTGCATTTCACAGTACTTTGTTGAAAACTCCTTTCATATGTGCCTATACAGTTCAAAATGACCAACATGATGAAAATGTGTTAAAAGCTCGAAAACATGAAA